>JABWPP010000050.1:101987820-102370320 GCA_016920855.1 Puya raimondii | reverse complement strand
ATTGAAGCACTAGTTAGTTGATTCTCGGATTTATGTTCGACCGGGTCAGCTCTTTTTACGGGTCTAATTACCTTCTTCCCCATCTTTGCTATGATACTTGAAGGTGATTGATGGGTTCTTCCCCGGCTTGTATTCTGCAACATCCCACAGCACTTTGTCGAAGCCTTTATTTCCACCTGAAGATAAAGAAAAACATGATGAGCTCGTTGCACTTGTCGCACATCTATTCTGATTTCTTCACACTGATTGATTTGTGAGGAAAGTAGAAGATGCTACATTGTATAACATAGCCAAAAGGAAACTACACATAATCAAATGTGGTATAACAAGAAATATAATGTTTTCCCAATCAGTGTAATTGAATGTCTAATAAAAAAACTCGAGTAACAGTTGAACTTGAGGTGCAAATAAAGCAGATGTTAATTATATGCTACCTGCTTAAAGACTTCTTTTCATATTCCCAATCAAACAATTATCACACGCCCTTTAATTAAGCAGAAGAGATATGATGAGCAAGAGCAAATAGAGAAGAACACGTCCAATTAATAGAAGCATAAAACATGATGATGAGAAGGACCAACAATGGTAAAACTGATACTAGAAAAGAATTTTCACTCTACTTATATGTAATCGATCAAGTTTACATAGAAAAAATAATAAAGGAAAAAAAATAAAAACAGGATAATTCAAGAGAAACTGATTCAAACAAATGCTAACCCGAATGGATTGTTAGTTTCTTACCATGGAGGCTGTTGGGTGGGTTATTGATGGGCAAGGAGTATTCCACGCCATTTAGCGTAAACTTTCCTTCTTTGATTCTATTAGCGACCCGGCCGACGATGCAGCCAAAATAAGGTGCATCACCATTCTGATTATTAATTGCAACAAAAATAGAAAACCAACGCACCAAGCCTCAGATATACATGCTTCAACAATAACATCAAATTATCATTAGGCTTCAACAACATATTCTCTAAACAAAAGCACTGTTCAAGTAAAAAGGAGGCATTTTGATGATGAAAACAAAGAGCAATTTACATCCTTTCCCCTAATATTCAACAAAAAAAAAAAACAATAATCAATTTATACATTAATTGGTATTAACCTAAATGTCTCACTAGATAAGGATAGAGAGAAACATCAAGCTAGAAATCAACTTGATTCTCTTAATAAAAACACTAAACCAAGTAAAAAGGAGGTCTTTTGGCAAATGAATAGTGCATTTTCATGATGAAAACAAGGAAACTTCACATCTTTTCCATCAATTAACACAAAAAAATAAAATCTAAAAAGAGTTCAATTATCCTTATTTCCTTAATTCACACTTCTCATTCATATTAAATATCTTACGAGGTAAGGGTCGAGAGAATCGAAACCGAGAACCACATCAGCGACATTCCCTGAAACCCAACACAAACAAAGCAAATTGGATAAAAAAAACACACATAAGACGAAACGAAATCGGGTGAAAAATTAGGGTTTATGGCTACCTTGTGAATCGGGGACGAGGAGGGAGGTGATCGTGGCGCCGAAGTTGGTCACTTTAACGGTGATGGTGCCATTGCTGAGCTCGAAGAGCTCCGGCTTCTTCTCCGAAGCCATTTTTTCCCCCTATTTTGCGATCGTCGCCTCAAAGAGAGAGAAAGGAGTAGGATTGGTGAGTGGAGATCGCGAAAAATTGGGGATTTTTTTTTTTTTTTTTTTGGGATTCGAAATCGGAAGCGGTTATACTGATCCGATATATATATATATATATATATATTCTGGGTTTCTCATCTTAATAGGCTATAGGCCCATTTTATTTGTACTTTAGCTTCATTTTCTTGTTATAAATGGGCTACATACTCTTTATTTTGGGCCTTTAATGGGCCGACATTTAAGAGGCTTTTAAATATTTTTGGATTAAACTGCACGGAGACCCTCTCAATTATAAGCGACTTTGAAAATGCCTCCTCAACTTTATTATATTCAACTGATATTTTCTTAACTTTTTGAATGATTTTATTTTAAATAAATTCAAATTTTCACCAAAATTCATCAAAATAAATCAACTAGACAAATGTAAAGTTCAAAAATATTAATTAATAAATAAAGAAAAGTCGAGGGATCTATTTCCTAATTACCTATAGTGGGGAGGACCTCCACACATTTTTACCTATTCGAAAAAAAAAAAAAAAATGGAAAAAAAAAAACTCAACGCATTTGTGGGCTCTCACAAACTTAGCTGCAACTCCATTTCTTCGTCACCTTCCTCCTCCTCCTCCTCCTCCAAACCCTAGCTCCCAATCCCCAACCATGGCCACTTCGATCCCTAAACCCTCCTCAAAGCTCCCCAAACGCTCACCCCAATCCCCCATTCCCAATCGCAGTCCTCCTTCTTCCTCTTCTTCTTCCTCTCTTCCAATGGCGGAGCTCAAATCCCGCGCCCACGCCGCAGTGGCCAAGCTCTCCGACCGCGACACCCACCAAATCGCCATTGACGATCTCGAGAAGCTCATCGGAACCCTCGCCCCCGAGGGCGTGGCCACGCTCGTCGCCGCCCTCACCCACGAGCCCCCCGCGCCGCCCCCCTCAGCCGCCGCGCGCCGCGAATCCCTCCGCCTCCTCGCCGCCCTCTGCGCCGCCCACCCTGGCGCCGCCGCCAAACACATCCCGAGGATCGTCGCCCACCTCGTCAAGCGCGTCAGAGACCCCGCCTCCGACTCCTCAGTCCGCGACGCTGCACGCGACGCCGCCGGCTGCCTCTCAGCCCTCTACCTCCGCCCCGATGCCTCCGATGGCGAGTCCTCCTCTCCGGAGGCAGCGACGGCGGTGTTCGTGAGGCCGCTGCTCGAGGCAATGGGGGATCAGAGCAAGGCGGTGCAGGGGGGGGCGGCGGCGTGCCTCGCGAAGGTTGTGGAGTGCTCAGGGCCCAGCAGGGACGGGTCCACCACCGCGCCGTTCCGGAAGCTGTGCCTGCGAATATGCAAATTGCTTAGTGCGGAGAATTTCCTCGCCAAGGGGGCCTTGCTCTCTGTTGTTTCCAGCTTGGCTCAGGTTCGTTGCGCATTTGGAATTTGGTTCTTCATTAGTGGGATATATGTAAATGTAGTTGCCTTTTGAATTAGATTACTTTCTCTGTGTTTATGTGTGTCAAAGTTGTGAACTTTAATATAGTTTCTAGTTTCTATATATGCATCACATATAACTTGCATTGCGTACGTTTAGTTTGCGGATATACTATGGTTATCTTCTTATGAAATTGTTTGGCATTAGGTAGGAGCAATTAGTCCCCAGAATATGCAACAAGTGTTACACAGCATTCACGAATGTCTCGAGAGCAGTGATTGGGCTACTCGTAAGGCCGCTGCTGATACTTTATGCGTGTTATCCGCTCATTCAAGTCATTTGATTGGTGATGGAGCTGCCCCGACAATAGCTGCTCTTGAGGCTTGTCGTTTTGATAAGGTCGCTTAGAATTTCTTAATTGCTATCAAAGCTGAACGTGTTGGGCATTTTAAAATTTTTGCCCTCTCTTTTTCAGGTGAAACCTGTTAGAGATAGCATGGTTGAAGCATTGCAGTTATTAAAAAACGTAAAAGGAGAAGATGCAAATTCTGAAGATCCATTAGGTGTTTACTGCATATTGTAATTGTTTGCTCATTAAGTATTTTCAGATTAATTGCTTGACATTGAATTTCCTCTCATGTAATTTTGATGTGCAAATTGCTACAGGTGGTAAAAATTGCCAATCAGTTGTTACCGAAGCAAAGTTGAATTTCGAAGATTTAAATATCAGCTCTGAAAGATCAGAATTGTCCAAAGATCCATCTCCTAATTCTTCACCTCAAGGACAAGGCAGTTGCATACCAGAAAAAGGTGCGATGCTGCTGAAGAAAAAAGCACCTTCTTTGCGCTTCAAGGGGTTGAATCCTGAATTTTTTCGAAGGCTTGAGGAGAGGGCTAAAGATGAATTATCTGATGAAGTGGTGCTACCTTGTAAACAACCTGTTGAATGTTCCCAGTCACAAGATGAAGAAGAACCAGAAATGGAAGATGGTGATTCTAATGATCCAGTAAAAGATGATGGTTTTGTAGATCTTAAGTTAAATCATACTCATGGGCACATCAATGATAATTCTCAAAGGACCGAGAAAAGAATAGGGTCGTATAATAAGCTGCACAATGCAAAATGCAGAGGATCTGAAGGAAATATTGATGAAGTGTCCTTCGTGAGCAAGGGAGCGAATTGGTCGACCATTCAGAGGCAGTTGTCCCAATTAGAGAGGCAACAGGCCAATCTCATGAACATGTTGCAGGTTTGCCCGAAACTAGAATTAATTATATCTACTTTCTCCCATTATCAGATCAAAATATATTATAAATGATTAAATTCATACTATTTGCTTATTGATTTCTAGTTGTCGTGCATATTTTATGTTGCAAGTGTGTCTATCAATATTATAGGGGGTAAATTATTATTATTTTTAAAAATATGAATTTCTCTAAACCCAATAAATTTTACATTTCCGACCGAAACTTCAACTGTGCAACCTGATATCTCTTCATTATACCAAAAGTAGTTGCCAGAAGTTGCTATTTTAAAATTATAGAGTATCTATAAGCTTATACCCAAATAGCCAGTTTCTACTATAGCACATACTTGATTCATAGTTGATACGGAAGAGGTGTTGCATTTGTTTTCGTCATTCAGGACTTCACGGGAGGCTCCCATGATAGCATGGTTAATCTAGAAAACAGAGTACAGGGTCTTGAGAGAGTTGTTGAAAAGATGGCTAGGGATTTCTCAATACCATACTCTGCTCGATCTTCCAGCAATTATAGTAGCTTTCATGAGTATCCCACATCAAAGTATATGTTCTCACGAGGAAGAGACCTTTTCTGGAAATCAGAATCTGAAGCAAGGGATTCACATTCACATTTATATACCATGAGAAATGGAGTTATGAACAGTCGGAGAGCATGGGGTAAGGGAGAAGGACCACTAAAGCTTGGTGAGGGCCCTTCTGCAAGAAGTGTATGGCGAGCCTCAAAGGATGAGGCTACTTTGGAAGCCATTCGGGTGGCTGGTGAAGATAACATAACTTCTAGGGCTACTGCGAGAGCAATTGACTCAGTTCAGGTTGGTGATTTGGATTCTGCATATGGAGAGGTTCTTTCGTCTGGGGATGCTCTACTACTTGTTAAGTTGATGGACGATACTGGCCCTGTTTTCGATCGGCTTTCGAGTGATGTAGCGAATTACGTATTAAATGCAATTGGAGAGTTTCTTTTGGAACCGCGCTTCTTTCATATAGCTCTGCCTTGGCTTCAGCAGGTAAGCTTCTTGTTATGCTGCTCTATCTGTTAATGTTTGAATGTGAGTTCTTTAGCTCATAAATAGTTTCTGCAGTTTACACCTGATACTGTATGGCGTAGTATGAACTGAACCTCCTGCATACATTGGACAGGCATACACTGCATATTATTTTCTAGTATTTTTCCCCCCCTCCATTTTAGAACAATTTCTGCAAGAAATTTTGATTTATTGAATATATATATATATATATATATATATATTGATGTTTTACATCTACTTATCTAGTTAATTTTTCAATTATTTGGAGCAAAAGATTTTCACTGATGAGTACAAAAAGAGCTACAATGCTACATGATATTGGTTCTGTACTTACTAGTTACTATGTATTTGTTATATAAAGAGCCCTGCTTATCTCCCTCACCAAGTTTCATTTTCCTGTATTATTTTCTTATTTTCTGGTTTTTCTAATGCAGTTGACTGATCTAGTTGTGGAGAATGGAGCTGATTTTCTTGGCATACCCCCTGAAGGGAAAAGAGAGATATTGTTGAACCTTCATGAAACTTCAGTTATTGGACATCCAGAGGATTTTGAGGGGCCAACTCCGCATCAGATTATGATGCAGTTGGCGTCAACATGGAAAATCAATTTACAGCAGCTAATCAAGTAGAAGTATTCAGCTGGTTTCTTTCTTTGAAGCAATTATTTTCTGGTAAATGAAATTAAAAGGAAGAACTGTAGAGTCACGAAGTACAAAAGGATGGTTAGTGTACATGTATTAATAAAGATTCCTTATACGAAGTTATCTTCTCTCTAGAAGGAACCATCTCATCTCTTTTGCTGATTTAAATTTCTTTCCCAGGGAAACACACAAGGATGATAGAAGTGGTAGAGATGAAGAACTTAAAGCTTGTCTCTCGGATGTTGATCAGGCAAGTAATCTAGCAGCAGTGGTTTTGATTGAATTCTAATTAGTTTCTAAGGGTTTCTTTTGCTCAATCCTTTTTCTGGTCATACTCAGTTTTGTATTGACTACTTTGGATATTGGGCTACGATTCTTTCCAATTCAAAACTTCACTGTCAGCTCGGTGAAGCTCGAAATGTGTAGTATACATAGCATATAATATATTTCTTTCATTGTTTTGATGTACATAACAGCGATGGTTCATTTCCTACTACAATATGACGATCACATAGTTTGGTAAACAGTTATTTTGTTTAGGAGTTTGATTTGAAGTATAGTGTAAGCTCATATCATAAAAAACACTTGGTGCTTCTTCAAAAATCTCTATTGAACGCTACTGCAAAAGCTCCATTTGGGCCAAACTGGCTCTAATTGATGAAAAACTCCATAAAGAAATTACAAAAGCTCATATTAACACCGCTATATGTGTGGATCTTTGCATGACAAGATCAAAGCATATTGAACTCCTACTACACCTTTTAAATAATGCAGAGAAGCAGTCATAACATGAGATCTTACAGCTTCTTAATCTCCTTTCCCCCTGTTCTCTTGCATATCTTTAGTTGTCCCTGTAAATTTGTATCGGCACTTATTTATTCGACTTATTTATTTGAAGAAACCAACTCTCCCTCATCATTTAGTATAAACTGTAATTTAGCATCTGCATTGGCCCCGTCATTTTCACACTCTATGTGCTTTGGAAGAGAAAACTTCTGATGAATAGACTCTTTAGATTCTTCTAGGTTACCGTAGTTTGGATCGGCGAGATACTCGAGAGCCGTTACAACATCGCTAATTAGGGGCCGACTGTTCGCTTCTTCTTGAAGGCACATTGCAGCGATTGCTAGAGCTTGGTATAGGCCCTTCATAGGGTAGTTCCCTTGTAGCAGTGGATCTGCCATTTGCACAAACTTTTTCTTGTCCTTAAAGAGTGGCTCTGCCTGTGTATTTGCATAATAAACAGCTATATTAAAACCGAAGTTCAATAATTTGTTCCTCATAGTTTCTTCTTGGAGGGATCTACATTTTGCTAACTTAAGTTATGAAAATATAAACATTTGGTGCTAAAAGATGCTTGCATTTGAGCTCGAAACTTACCCACCGAACTAGCATTTGCTCGCGAGTTGGCTTCGTGGTGTCGATTGCCCTCCTTCCTGTAATGAGCTCCAGGAGCATAACCCCATAACTGTACACATCCGACATCTTTGTCAATTGACCTGTTAATGCATACTCTGGAGCACAATAACCATAGGTGCCCATCACCCTAGTTGAAACATGGCTCTTGTCGCCGACCGGACCGAGCTTAGCTAAGCCAAAATCAGATAACTTTGGGTTGAACTCTTCATCAAGTAGTATGTTCGACGCTTTAAGATCTCGGTATATAACTGGTGGGCTGGCTATGTCGTGCAAGTACTCGAGGCCTTTCGCTGCACCTGCTGCGATCTTCATTCGAGTAATCCAATCTAATGGCTTCTTGTTTGCTGATAAATCTGTTAGACAAGTGAATATGAAATATTTGGTTTACTAGATAGAGGTATCCTTGATCATCAAGAAATACTGAAGCTTGTAAAAACTGTGTGGGTAACTTGCATCAAGGTTACCCAACCTTTCACTTGTTGCATTTACTTCCTAACCTTGACATTTTGTTGCAATCTTACCCTTTCGAGTAATTTTTCTTTGTCAAATTGGACAGAAACATACATGCAACCATCATCCAACTGCCAATTGAGCTACTGTTGGACTTCTTTTAGATTTTACAAAGAAATATAGAGGTTATGGTCTTAATTTCGTCAGTTGAAAGGTTCGGGACCCCTGGTGCAATTCACCCTGAAAAGGTGTACCTAGGAGATGACCCTGCAATGAACCCAGAGGCATATACTCATACACTAGAATCCTTTGATCACCATCAACGCAATATCCAAGCAATTTCACGAGATTCGGGTGATGAAGGAGGCTAAGCATTAGGACTTCGACAAGAAACTCTCGGTTTCCCTGACCGCCGTTCCTGTCGAGCTGCTTTACAGCTATAACCTAAGGAAATTCAACAAAGATACATTAGAGACGATTCTTGTTGAGGACTGAACTGAAAATAGTGAAAATTAGGGAACTAGAAATGGTGTTGTTACTTCATTGGTATCCTCAAGGCATCCTTTGTACACTCTTCCGAATCCGCCCTCACCTAGCAGGTTCTCCGAGCTGAAGTTCTTCGTTGCTGCTGCGAGTTGGTGGAATGTGAATACACGGGCCGCAATGTTTTGGTTGCCGATTCTTAGTATCTCCTCGGCTGCCGACCTATGCTTGATGCTATCTGCAATTGTATCGTTATTCTGAGCTCCGAGAAAGGTAAAGTAAAATATTGAATTTTTAGCTTTTATTTTTGTTTTTGGTAAAGTTCTCTGAATTGTGAATGCATGTTGTTAGACAGGAGTGTATTGTGAATGCATGTTGTTATTGATGGCAAATCATTCCTAGGTATTGTGTTGGGGAATTGAATTAACACTCTATTCATGCATCAGTTTTCAATTCCTGTTTTTGACATGTTTCTTGCTGCATATTTTCTGTTTTGTTTCAGAAAGAAAATTGAAAGGCTTCTATTTTGATTTGTGCTTTCTCGGCGTATTCTTTCCCCCCCCCCTTCTGAAACTCAATTCTCTTCATTCTGAAATTGTTGTTCACATGTAAATATCATGATTCTACATGTTCATAGTAACCTTGATAGAAACATTTATGTTTAGCAGCAAATTTCTTGCTTATTAATGCCTCAATAACTCATTA
Source organism: Puya raimondii (assembly GCA_016920855.1). Classification (NCBI taxonomy): domain Eukaryota; kingdom Viridiplantae; phylum Streptophyta; class Magnoliopsida; order Poales; family Bromeliaceae; genus Puya; species Puya raimondii. Next base: position 102,361,284 of record JABWPP010000050.1, on the reverse strand, counting down.
AAAAAATCCTGTAAAATCAATGTTAATTTTTGATATTAGATTGCCAAATAATTGTTTGTTCCTCAAATTCTTTTCTCTCTCTCTCTCTCTTTTGTTCATGTAATACAAGGCACATTGAAGTGATTATACTTATCGAAAAAAAGGATTATAAATTGAGGCTTATATTTTACCATCAAAATGTACCAATCATGCATCTTCTAAAACAACTATTGCAAGTGAAAACATCAAAGAATAAGGAAATGAAGTTTCAATCAGGACACTTTTTCTTTGTTTTTTTGGAAATTTTTCTGTTGATGAATTGCTTTTATCGAGAAATCATGCAAATTTTGATAAATCATATCAACAAATTAATCAAACTTTTTTCTAAGTATACTTCGAATAATACCAGATTTGAAGGACATATTATTGACGAGTTTCACGAGCCCATTTCCTTTCTTCTTCTCCTTCCTCTTCCTGAAGAACCTCCTCTCCTTCCTCTTCCTCTCCGGCTTCGGCCTCTCCTCCGGCAATTTTGCGCGACAGAAACATCCGAGCATCTTCGTCTTCGTCTCTGGCTTCGGCCTCTCCTCCGGCAATTTTGCGCGGCAGAAACATCCGAGCATCTTTGGCTTCGTCTCCGGCTTCGACCTCTCCTCCGGCGATTTTGCGCAGCAGAAACATCTGAACGTATTCTCCGCTCTTCGCTTTGTGCTACTCAAAAATCCCATTTGAGAATTTCCGTTTGCCCGTGGATCGACCCGAGAGTGAATCCACTCTCGAGCCGAACCACGCGATACAGAGATCGAAAATTGCAAAGAGAAAACTAGCTTATTGAAGAGAAAATAAGCCAAAAAAATAGAAAAAAGAAAAAAAAAGAGAGAATCTCTCACCCCTCCCTTTCCCTCTCTCTCTTTTTTTCCCCTTATTCTCTGGTGGTAGGAGAGGGGGAGAGAACTAAATTTGGAAAAAAATTTAGTTGCATTCTTTCGTTTTTTTTGGGGTTTTTGTTTTGTGTAGTTTATTATTATTTATTTATTTATTTATTTACTTTTTAAGGGGCATGAGATTTTGGTGGAAATTAAGAGGGTGGCAGTTACTATACAGGTGGAGGGAGAATACCTTTCATTCAACGGTCATTTGAATTGCTTTGATGTGGTGTTAGTTTTGATGAATACCTTTCATTCAACCATGATATTTATGCCTTTGACTCTTCCTCTCTCTCTCTCTCTCTCTCTCTCAACAGGACATGATGATAATGAGATAATACTAAATAGGATGGTTTCTACCTGAAATTTTTTTCTATAATTCTAGTTCAGTTGTATGTTAATCGATATGATAACAATTATTGATCTAACTCGCTGAATATTACAGTGATTTACCATCTAAAAAGTTGAAGTTTCGTTTTCTGCTTGTCCTCTCACAGAAAAGATCTGTGCGCAGACTTTGTGCATTAAATAGTATATGTACTGACGGGAATTCGTCGGAGGGGGCTACAGGCAAACTCAACTCGAGATCGAGAGAGAGAGATGATAGCTACTGAAAACTAGCATTAACATTCTAACATTAAATGTGGCTACTCTTTCATGTCGCAAAAATCTGATTTAAACATTTTTAAGAGTTCAAAAACATAGACTATAAAGAGCATCGTAAAAGATATCAAGTATTAGAAACATTATATCAACTTGTAGAGCAGTAAAGAAAAACTACTTTTGCATATGGATTCAGTGATTCGATCAACTGAGACAATTGCATACAAGCAAAAGTGTGGTAGAACCTAAAAAGAGTTGAAAATGGGCTTAAAGTAGAAGTCTATTAATTAGAGTCATAGCATAACTAGTTCAAAATTGCAACATAAGTCCATCCAAGATTTCAGAATTGTGAAATAAAATTTGATGCAAGAAAATTATCCCTGTATAGTGTATAGCAGAAAATGCAACAATCTGAGCAAAATGAGTCAAATGTGCAAGTACTTGTTATCACAATATTCACAACAAAACATCAAATTATATGTACTTTAAAAAGCCGAGATCCACTATCCATATACAAGGCAATTTGCATGGTTAAAAATGAGTTAATGTTACTTGGTGATTGTAATATACAAGGCAATTACATCCCGAGCTTAGCAGAAATTTGAGTCAGCAACTAAACAAATCTAGCTTATTCATCAAATGATTTGCATTCAACATTACTCATGTCACCCATATTAGCTGGAACATAGAAGATAGAAAAAAGAAGAAGAATTTCTTTCCTTCTGATTCTTCCAGTCCTGTGGCTCTTCCACAAATGTTTGCGCCTTTTTCCATCCTCTGACGGTTCAGATTCAACCTTGCTAATGCTCGGTACAGTACTAATCTAGTTAGTCTTCGACAAAAAAATTTTACACTGAAACATTCAGAAATCGCCTAGATTTCTGGATTAGATTACAAAAGTTTGGGAATGAAAAATCAAAAGAAGAAACAAAAGTTAAGAATCCGAGGCACAGTAAAGCCACAAAATGAGTAAGACTTGAAGCATTTAATATGTAACAGCAAAAGTTATTAGCCTTCATGGTGTAATTAGATAAATACCAAGCAGGAGACTAGCAAAAATTGATCACCTTTACACTTCCATTTCTTTTGTTTACAAAAACTAGCAACTACCAAAACACTGTTTGTGAGAGAGAAAGAACAGTTAAGGCCTCGATTGCACCTCGGCGATGGACTCTAAATCCAATACTCTTGCTTCAATGGCAGCAATCTCCTCCTTCAGTTTTCTGATCTCCATTTCAAGTTTTGATTCTTTTGAAATGCATGGAGAGCGTTCATCCTCTATCTTTTCCACCTTATACTTCACATGTTTTGACGAAGCCATTCCTTCATTTTTCTCTACAACTATCACTTCGATGGTAGACTCGGTTTTAAAATCCTTATTGACGTTCTTCAGTGTTTCCTTCTCCTCCTTATCCTTTAATGATAGGTTAAAAGAATCCCCATCATTTCTTCTATCTTCTATCTCTGGAGTTAGAGTTCCTTCCTTTTCCTTTATAATTTCTGCGTTGTCTTGTGATTCTACATTATTTGTTCTCTTAACCTCTTCCATGTTTTCTTTCCGTTCCTGGCCCAACTGATTACATGAATTTATTCTGTCTGAAGCGAATTCTTCATCCTTTGTTCCTTCTGCATCTTCCACAATTTCCCGAATAAGAGCTAATTCATGCAGATTACCTGCATTATTTATTCTCTGGATATCTTGAGCATCTGCCTTTTCTTCCACGCCGCCATTCTCTTCTCCTTCACCCTCCTGTACTACAGTTATTCTATTAACGACTTCTACGATTACCTTCTCCTCCCCGCTCTTCTCCAAAATTTCCTGCTCCCCCTCTCCGTTGTTTGGTTCTGCTAGTGCAACTGTTTCATGATCTTCCATCACACTTAAACAAACTGGAGATTCCCCGCCATTAGTTCTCTCAACACCCTCTACAATTCCCTTGTCCTCGGCGTCCTTACTTGTTATTTCCTTCTCCTCGATGTCATTGTTTGCTATTTCCTTCTCGTCTTCTCTCCGGCTTGTCTCCTCAGTCAGAAGAGCTTCTTCAGACACTGTCCTGCCATCATCTATTCTCTTTTCTTCTTCCTTGGTTACCTCTTCTTCTTCATCCTTCTCAACAGCTATTTCCTTCTCCTCTCCTCGCGGGCTCGTCTCCTCAGTTGGAAGAGCTTCTTCAGACTCCGTCCTCCCATCATCTACTCCCTTCTCTTCTTCCTTGACAACCTCTTCTTCTTCGTCCTTCTCAATAGCTATTTCCTTCTCCTCTCCTCGCGGGCTCGTCTCCTCAGTTGGAAGAGCTTCTTCAGACTCCGTCCTCCCATCATCTACTCTCTTCTCTTCTTCCTCGACCACCTCTTCTTCTTTGCCCTCGGCAACAATTTCCACGTTCTCTTCTCCCTTATCTGCCTCCTCTAGCGGAATAACCTCCTCCGGCTCTTCTACGACAGCCGGGTTACAAAGACAATCTCCATTATCTTCGGCAATCATCTTTTCTTCTTCGCCAGTAACTGCAGTTAATCCCTCATTCTCTTCTCTCTTCGCGTCCTGTTCCAGTGGATTAATTTCTTCAGGCTCCTGCATAACGTGCGGGCTACAACCGGACTCTCCATTGTCCATCATCTCAACATCTTCATCGTTCTCTTCATCACTTATTTTCTCACCATCCTCTGTAAGAACTTCGTCATTTTTACCTGCCACCGTTTCTCGCTCTGGTGATCGATCTTCTTCATTCTCCTGTTGCTCTCTATCATCTCCTTCCGCAACACATTCCGCCGTTTCTTTCTCATTCTCGGCCATTTGATCCGATGGAGGAGCTTCTCCACTTGGTACTCTTTCCTCTGTAAGCACTTTCTCTTCCACCTCCACCGTTACTGCTCCATTCTCTGGTGATCGAGCTTTTCCATCCTCCTTTTGCTCTCTAACATCTAATTTTGCAACACGTTCCACCATTTCCTTCACATTTTTTGCCAGTAGATCAGATGGATAAGTTTCTCCACTTGGTGTTCTCTCCTCTATTTTAATTGCTCCCAAAGCCTTCGACTCCATCTCAATTTTCTCTTTGTGCCCTCTTCTGTTCTTCTTCTTCTTCTTCTTACCTATTTTGGGTTCCATGGCACAGCTTTTCTGCTTAGGAATTTTTACAGCGCTGTGTAAAGTCTCCTGAGATTTTACTCGATTCTTTTTCTTACTATTTTTCACAGACTTCTCCTTTTTGCCCAACGGATTGGATGCAAAATTGTGTCCCCTTGATATCTTTTCTCCTTCTTCGGTTTCTACATGAGCCCTCGACTCGTGCTCGATTTCCTTTTCAGACCCTTTAGCTTGCTTCTTTTTCTTATTTTCTTTGGGCTTCACTGTTTGCTTCTCTTTAATCTCCACACTATTTGACGAAGGCTCCTGAGATTTCACATGATTTTTCTCTTCAACCCTGTTAGCTCGCTTCCTTTTCTTATTTTCTTTCGGCTTCGCTGCATTAGTTTGCTTCTTTTTTATTTCCACCGTATTCAGCGAAGGCTCCTGAGATTTTACATGATTTTTCTCTTCAACCCCGTACGCTCGCTTCCTTTTCTTATTTTCTTTCGGCTTCGCTGCATGAGTTTGCTTCTTTTCTATTTCCACAGCTTTCAACGAAGGCTCCTGAGATTTCACATGATTTTTCTCTTCGCAACCTTTAGCTCGTTTCCTTTTCTTATTTTCTTTGGGCTTCTCGACAAGATTTTTCTTTTTTCGAATTTCTACAGCATTTGTCGAAGGCTCCTCAGATTCTACTCCATTCTTCTTGGTTCGAACATTATGATGATTATGCATGAGCCAATCCGAAAGTGTAGCGCCGTAAACATCCGCCAATTTCCTCTTCTTACCATTAAGCAGAACCTTCCCCTTCTTTTTCTTCTTTTCCGCCGTTTTCTCTTCCTGAGATCTCTTCACATTCTTTTCTGGTTCCTCTCTCTCTTTCACATCTTCAACTACATTGCTACTACAAGCCATTCTATATTGCTCCCACCATTTCGCGTACCGAAGCGTAACACCCGATTCAACGAGTTGCCGAGGAAAATTAAATGTAGAATTCTTCGCTTTAATCTCGTAACTCTCCCATGCATCTTCCCATTTCGAATTAGCCCAAGGAATCGTACACGGCACGTCCTGATCCAACCCGAATTGCCTCGCCACGTGGTGAGGAAGATACTGCTCGATACAATCCACCCCAACTAGCTCACAATCCCTCAAACACACAGCAAAAGATCTCGACTCTTCGTTGTTAGCTTGATCACCGCTAAAATCACTCAAACTTGTACCGTACGGTCGCCACTGAAACTCGGTCGGAGAATTGAGAACCGATTGCACGAAAGCAATCTCCGTTTTCTTACCCACCTCGTGCCACCTCGCCATTCGGGGCTCACCGCCGTTACCGGAATCATTTGCCTCCGGCCTTAAACTCGCGTACCGCTCCCAAATCCAAACTTGAAGAATATGAAGCGGCGCCCATACAATCAAAGGACATTCCTTGCTCCGTTCGTTGCTCGCCAAATAATCCTTCACCTCCCTCAAATCCCGGTACATTCCTGCAAGAACGGCGGGCGCGAGCGCGATCCTCTCGCCTCTCGCGATCCTAACCGCGATCGGCAACACGTGCTGCCTTATAGTCTTTTCCGGGTGAGAACAGAACACGAACCGTGACAACCACAGCGACAAGAAGGCGACGTGCTCCAGCTCGTCCCCGTCCCGCTCGACGAAATGCTTCAACCACGCCGAGTGATCCGGCTTCTTATACGAGCTCCGGTTAAACCCCAGCCGCTCCTCGGTAATCCTAAATTCTAAGTCCTTGAGCTCACCCTCCAATGGCGGCGTCCTCACGGGCCCGCCGAGAGCCGGAAAGCCCGCGAGAACCGTAACATCTTGGAGCGAAATCGTCGCCTCGCCCCATGGGAAAAGGAAGGTATTGGTTTCATCACACCAAAAGGATGAGACCCCGAATAAAGAACATGGGTCCCTCCGAATTCTACAAGTAGAGGCTATAATCGCATCAAAGATCCCAACTTTTCTCCAAGAATCGCCATGAAGGGGCTTAAGCTTGTTGACCCATTGATCCCACTTATTCAACGAGCTCGACCACCCCTTGAAGAGGATCTTGGGGCTCTCCAAAGTGGAAAAGGAGACGCTTTTGTAGCGTTTAGGGCGATGCGGGGTTACAAGGGGGTTACCGTTAGGGTTCCGGCGAGGCGCGAGGAAGAAGCCCTTTCTCGTAACGGGTTCGTCTCCGGCGACGGCGACGGCGGCGGCGGCGGAAGACGCCATCTCCGCCTCTCTCTCCTCCACAACGAGAAGCTCCTCCTCCTCCTCCTCCTCCGCCATGGATGTGTCCTTCGATGTAATTTATGGGTAAATTGGGTGGTAAAATGCGAAAGGGGGGAGGGGAGAGAGAGAGGGAGAGAAAGAGGAGTTAAATTAGCGAGACTTAAACAGCGATTTCGAGGGTTTTTGGGGAAGAGATGGTGTTTAAGAAAGGGCGAGATTTGTTGCCTAATTTGGTCTACCACGTCACTCCTAAACCGAAACTTTAAATTCGCGCCACATAAGGTAACTGGACAACTTGTCTCCTTCTATTGGCTTCATTTCATGGACCGGGTCTCGGGAATAATTATAAAACTGGGAGTAAATTGCTTCTTTCCTTCAATGGCTTCAAATCTCCGACCGTTAAAAAAAAAGATCACAATGCATCTAAAACTGCTGCATTGACCATAGTTGGATTCTTTGTGCACCAGGTCTAATAGACCCAGCCAATCCTAATTTAAAACAGACACCTACTGGCGATTTCTAGCGTTTTAATTGGCTCGGTCTAAGAATGACGTGGCAACATGAGCAGACCCATTAGTTTCTCCAAATCTATTGTGGGTAAGATTTACTTAAGATTCGAAGCGACATTATGCCTACACCTGGTGTATTTATACATGACATACACCACAATTTTTGAGGAGATGTTAACCTCTAAATTAAGTAATGTTAAATATAAACTGTATAAAATAAAATAAAATTTATGTTACAAATTTACAGTTTTCTAAAAAAAGGTAAATTTAAGTCTTTATGTAAAGATTTTAAGGCTACGGTGTACGAAATGTATTAAACACCAGGTTCAGGCATTTATTTATTAGATTCGATTAGATTATAGCGACGGAGGCCCATGAATGGACGGTGCTGATTGAGTATAGGAGATTTGGACGGTGGATCGCGTGCTCCTTTGTACAGAGACATCCGTACGATAAGCCCCGTGCATAGAATAGGAGATTTTCCGAATTATTGGGTGCATACAAGCCCCGTATGCGGGTAAATCCCTTGGAGGGAGATTAAGCAGAGAGGTCCCTAACCTCTTGCCAAAGTTTCAACCAAGTCCCTAGCAGCTTAATTGTTGCAATTAGATATTTGACCTTTTACCCGAGTTACAGTGTTGTTTAGTAACTTAAGTTCTTACAGAAAAATATTGTTTGATATTATTTACCATTAAATATAGTTTCAATTGAGTCCCTAACCTTCTAGTTACTTTAATTAATTTCTTAACATTTTCTAATTTGTTACATTAAAAGAGGCCAAGAACCCAGTTGGACTTTGGAATATTTCAGGGAATGATCTAATAGCGTTTGGGTCTCTAGGAGCTTTAGCTTTTAGGGGGAAAAAAATAAATATTTCATACTATTTAACATTAAATATTGTTCTGAATGCTCTTTTTTAATTTAAGAATTTGTAATTACCTGAAGAATAATAAAAAATAGTAGTGATAATAGTAACAGTATAGCTAAGTAGTATAATAACAAATAGTACAACTGCGAGAAGTAGAAGAAATAAAGAAAGGTTATAGTGAGCACCGAAATTTAAAAAAGAAGTTCATAGAGATAGACTGACTTTTCAGTGACCGAAGATTAAAAAGAGATCCAATAGAACTCGACTAGAGAGGAAAGTGGCGGCGAGCAGGGCTCCTCAACAGATCTGGATCAGAGGAGAGACGGCAGGATCTGGGGCAACTGGGAGTTGAGAATAAGAACTAGTTAAATTCAAGGAAAGCGGATCGGGCGGTCGGAAATAACGGATCAGCTCCGCTAAGGATTGAGGCAACAAGAATGCAACCGAACCTAAGCCAAGGCCCACACTCTTCCCCAGAACTGGACCACCAGACCACCCATGTCTATTGTTTTCATCTTTTCCAGCGTCGTCGGCTATTTTCTGCTATTTTGCATTTCAGTACAATATAGCGGTGGGACTAGTAACTGGGGTATCAATGACTGAATAAAATAAATTAACACTGATTCTCGGCCAATTATCTTTCTTCTCCCTCACCTCTATCCCTTCCTCTCTCCCTCTCCCTCTCATCTCAATCCAATCCTCTTTCTATCTCCCACACCATCATCCACGTCTCAGAGAAATCTCATCGCCGACGGGTTGCGGCGAGTAAGTTGGAGGATAAAATATTTGAAACATGAGACATGACTACAACTTGACGTTTTCTAATCAGCTGGCTCTGTTTTTTTTTTTTTTTTTTTTTTTTTTTTTTCTTTTCTCTCTCTCTCTCTCTGTGAATGAAATTGAAACTAGTGAAGGTTTTATACAGAGAAGAGTTTCAGTTTCTCCTATTTAAGCCAACCAAGCTTCCAAGTGAAACAAGGCCTAAGTAGTTTCGCTACCTCCTTCTCCCTAAATTACAAGGTATGGTATTTCTCAAATCACTGCTTATATATCCTTGTTGAATATAACAGTTTAAGTTATTAGATGTAAATGATTACTTTGTATTATTTCACAGAGTGTTGGAGTAAGAGATCTAATCCTAACAGATCTCTACTATCACTTAATTTTCTACCATTTAATTTAAATCTGTAGTATAAATATATAACTTAATTGTTTTTTTACCTAAGTAATATAGGAGTCGTTTGGTTGAATGAAATTAGAAATGCAGTATAGCTGGAGATGTATGCAGTTGAAATGCAGCAATTATAACTGTACGCATCTTATTTGATTTGATGCAGTAGAAAATGATGCAGTAATAAATAATTTGTTTAGTTGCATGCAGTTGAAAAGTGTATTTTTTAAATTTTTATCACTTTATATATGTGGTGATGAAATTATTTTTAATATAAAAAAGAAAAATAATTTTTTATTTAAAAAGTTATTAGGGATGTAAACCTACCTTTGGCTTCTTGCAATTAATGCGGTTGGTATGGTGTTACCTCAAACTACTATAGTTGGGACTCATGCAGTTACAACTACAATCGTTAGATTCAAATATATCAAACTAAATATTAAACTTGAATTTGCATACAGTTATGATTGCAGTGCAGTTATAGTTATATACAACCAAGTAGACAAAATGGTAAAAGAAATAGCCTAGATAGATCTTTGTTCTATATCTACATAGTACAAGAAATATATATATTTTTTTTTGAGAAAAAGGTAGCACGCTACCCGCTTCATTTATTTGGAAAATAAATTTGGCTACAAATAGTGAGGCAACGCGGCCTCGAAAAGAAAATTAATAAAATAAAGTTCAAAGAAAGAAGGAAAGAGAAAAAATAACAAAAGTGATCAGCTTATTAACCAGCTCAACAAAAGTCTCTCCACTCTTTTCCCTGCTCCTTGATATGCCTAACTACGGAGAGAGGGTCAGCAAAGAGGTTTCTAAAAATCGTATTATTTCTTCCCTTCCAGATTGACCACCAACATGCTGCTACAGTAATCAGATCCTGCAGAGTCTCCCCTGATCTAATATTTCTGGTCAGTCTACTCCAGATTGTCAGTACGTCCTCCACTCTCCGTAAACACTGAATGTCCTCTAAGGTTCGGAAAAGTATGAACCTAGCGTACATACATCCTATAAGGAGGTGGTCCACTGTCTCCGTAACATCACCACAAAAGACACAGAGGGGATTACCCAACCATCCCCTTTTCAGTAGATTATCAGCCGTGAGGATTTTCTTCTTAAGGGCTAGCCATAAGAAATTTTTTACTTTGATAGGTATTTTCAGTTTCCAAATGTGAATCAGCCCCTTCGAGATAATGTGAAATATTATCTTAGCAATTATAACTATACGCATCTTATTTGATTTGATGTAGTAGAAAATGTTACAGTAATAAATAATTTAATTGTTTGGTTGCATGCAGTTGAAAAGTGTATTTTTTAAACTTTTATCACTTTATATATATGTGGTGGTGAAATTATTTCTAATATGAAAAAAATAATTTTTTATTTGAAAAGTTATTAGGGATGTAAACCTACCTTTCGCTTTTTGCAAGCTTTTTGCAATTAATGCGGTTGGTACAATGTTACCTCCAACTACTGTAGTTGAGATCATGCAGTTCCAACTGCAATAGTTAGATTCAAATACATCAAATCAAATATTAAACTTGAATTTGCATACAGTTATGCTTGCAGTGCAGTTATAACTTATATACAACAATCAAGTAGCCAAAATGGCATAAGAAATAGCCAAGATGGATCTTTGTTCTGTATTTACATAGTACAAGAAATATCTTAGGATCATTGAGAAAATTTATTGCAAATAAACTGATGCGCGTTAAGTACGCAACTTCCCTATACAGAAATAGCCAAGATGGACAGTGCAGAGTCGAGCTCTCCTATAAGACCCAATGTGGATGGTGAAATGAAAATCTTTGTGCAGTCAGAGTATTATGGAAATTATGCGCTTGAGGTGGAAAACTCTAACACCATCCAGGATGTGTTCATCACTGTTCTTCCTATTCGGCGGTTAAAGGCGAGACCGGAGCCTAAACTTTATTTCAATGGCCAACGACTGGAGATGGAGAAATCTCTGGCGGACTACGGTATCGACGATGGGTCCATCCTTCACCTTGAGTGCACACCACGGACATTCCGTACTGCAAATATGTACGTAGCTTCCTCTTTCTCAGTCCTTGAATTTGTTTGTATTTCTAATTTGATGTTTTGATAGCTGAATTGTGTAAACTTCCATTTTCTGTGTAGAGTATTTACAATTCTTGAATTTCAATTCAATCTTTTCACTGGTTTCTTTGTTTGGAATCATTAGCTAGGCCATGATTTGAATTTATTTCTCCTGTTTTGGGTGGATTTTATTAAATGAAGTTCATTCCAAACAGAAGAATTCAACTCAAATCTGTTAAAATGAGTTCCTTGAATCAATGGTCATGAAACCATCACACAAGTAAATTGAGAATCCTTGTCAATATATCATGTTTCACAACTCACAAGGTACACGTGTATTTTAAAAAGTCAACATAGAAACTAGGAGCAAATTATTAGTTAAAGTTATATATAAATAGTTACGTGATATACAACGACAACTTACAGTGAAAGAGGTGGAAGTGAAGGATGAGTTTCGTAAAGTTAATAGAAAAAGATTCAACAGAGAACTATGTGCTTAATTTTTTTTTTTTTGAGGAAAAGATAGCACGCTACCCGCTTCATTCATTAGATTGATGAACTAGGCTACAGGGGTGAGGCAATCAGAGCCTCAGAGGATACGAGGAGCGAAAAAAAAAAAAAAAAAAAAAAAAAAAATCCCACCCACACACACACTCACACGCACACTCTATAATCGCCGCTTTGCAGGGGGAAGGTATTTCCAGTCCTTCAGCAACTGATGGAGCTTAAGAATTACCTGTCCTGGATCCGGTTCGATCTTTCTAAAAATCGTATCATTTCTGGTCTTCCAAATGATCCACCAGCAACCTACTACTACGAGTAGACTGTTTCTATGTGCTTAATTTTAAGTTTTTACAAAGTAGGTGAAAGATGCTTCAATGGAGAACTCCTCGATGGGAGAAACTTGACTTTTTCCAAGTTGTTTCTCGCAAAAATAAACTCACCAAACCTCTGCATATAAAAAATTTAAATTTTTTATGTGTTTCTATGCGCATGATATTAGTAAATGGATCAAATCACTAGTAGCATCTTCATAGGAGTAGCTGCAAGTCAAAATACTAAAATGCCTGCAAAGATTTACTTTCTCAATATTTGCTAATGGTTATAATTTTTTTCTTAGGATTAAAATGTTTTTTTTTCCTTCATGGGCAGTAAAATTCTTAAATTATACATGTTGGTTTCTCTTTTGTTTACTTATACCTACAGGAGAGAGTGGCCAAACAAAATTTTGGGAAGAAAAGAGATTATAATAACAGATCGGCCTTTAGCAATCTGGGAAAAGGAGCATAACAAAATACTGCTTGGTTTGCTGGTAGAGCAAATTAGAAAAGGAGGGAGAAAAATACTAGACTTTGAAAATGATTCTTGGCGTCACGTAGTAGCCAAGTTTAATGAAGCAACGGGCTTAAAATATGAAGACAAACATTTGCACGAGCGCTTCAGTTTTTACAAATATGAATACGGAATAGTGAACAACATCAGGCATCATCCAGAGTTTAGCTGGGATCATCAACGTCAAGTAGTAATTGCCACAGATGCTAAATGGAATGAATATATTAAGGTAAATTGCCACATTGCTTTTCGAAGTATTTAGTACTTAGTTCTAATGTATTCAAACCTTTCTTCTTTTTTTTCGTAGGAAAATCCCAATGCGAAGCGCTATCGAAGGAGAGCAGTACCGTATATTGATTTATTGGAAATTGCATTTGCCGAGAAAGAAGAATAAAAAACTGTGATTTCCAATGACTGACTCTCTTGAACAAAATAATGTTGTAATCTATTCATTCTCTACCTATGATATCTCAACATTTTTACAATTATCTTGTCTCTTGTCTGAGACAAACATTGTTATGTTGTATTTTTCACATGCCACTCCTCATCTGTTTAAATGTGTTATGTTAGCATCTACTATTAAATTGTAGTGTAAGCTTATAATTCATGCTTCCGCAATGATTCCATAATTAAGTCATTTGATGTTCTAAATTGAATGTGATTATCTGAACAACCTAGTGTATTGAGATAATCAAATTACAGCGATTTACAAGACTTACGAACTAACCTATTAACTTCTTTGATTCTCATTTTCCTAAGTTGCTTTGTAAGTCATGTAGTAATACTGGAGATGGACTGCGTAGAGCTGCCAGACTCAGTCACAGAACCTAACTTTGCCAAGTGACATGGAGAGTGCAGTTGGATGCGTTCCGTAATGATGTTCTATGATTACAATTTTTATCTCTAAGTACATAAAAAAAAAAGAGCACTCATCAAAGTCACTTTCTATAGAGGAAACTTTTTTCTCCCGGTTTAGGAGGCGTCTCTCTGTTCCTCTGAGTTGCAACATACAATCACTTGTGATTCCTGAGGAGGTGTTGTTGTTACATTTATTCACGGGCACAGCCAACGGAATGATCAATTCTGTGGATGCATGGAGTAATAAAAAACTAATAAAAAACTATCTTTACTTTGCAAGTTATTCTGCTTGTCGAAATTTGATGTGCATTTTATTAGTATTGGCAAGTTTGCAATTCTGTTTCTGCAAGTGTATATCTATATATATGCTACAACAGCGAATGAATGTTAATATCTCAATTTTACTACTTGATGTTTATGTATGTGAAATGCGAACTTGATATTATAACTAACCCAAATTTTTCCTAATTTGAACTTTGAATAAGTAGCTTCTTAATTTCCTTCCACGGTTTCTCATCTCCGGTCGTTAAAAGGATCACGATGCTTCTTCCACTGCTCCGCTGAGCATAGTTGCGTTCTTCGTGCGCCGGGTCTAATAGACCAAGCCAATCCAAATGCGGTGCACAAACATTTTGGCGATTTCTAGCGTTTTAATTGGCCAAATCTAAGGATGACGTGGCAACATGAGCAGAGCCAATAGTTTCTCCAAATCTACCTGGTGTATTTATACATGACATACACCATAATTTTGGAGGATATATTAAATATTAAAAATAAACTTTATAAAAAATTATAAAATTTGTATTACGTAGTTAATTAAAGAGTAGAGTTATTATGCTATCAGAAAAGCATAGAGAATTTGGTGTTTCCGACTTTTTGGTCCTTAGATCAACCCCTTTGATCATTTTTAACTTTTGGATTAATATTATTATCCTGTGGTGACCAGTCAATTCTAAGGGGTGACTACTATCATCGCAACCATACAATCCTTTATCCAAAGGTCAAAAAGTCGAAATCATCAAGTCCTCTATGCTTCCGATAGCATAATAGCTCTACACGTTGATTAAATTTTGATTTTGAGGATTTCACAACAAAGTGGTAGTATTATTTTATGCCAATTTAATGTATACATTAATTTCCTCACCAGACATCAAATCCTTCAAAGTTTCCCACAGGTTGGAGGATAAAAAATTTGAAACTACATTAATTTCCTCGCCAGTCATCAATAGTCTTCGGCATCCTTAAAAATTTCGCACAGATTGGAGGATAATAAAAGAATTGAAACGTACGTACCACACTACTGCAAGTTGACGCTGTCACATGATTAGCTGGCTCTTCTCGGTTTTCACATTTCATGTGCGTGGGAACGTGGGGTGAAATGGAAATTAACTACTAACTAGGGAAGGTTTTATACAGAGAAGAGTTTCAGTCTCTAGTATTTAAGCCACCACAGCTTCACATTGAAACAAGGCCTAAGTATAAGTTTCTCTCTCTCTCTCTCTCTTTCTCCCTATAAGTTACAAGGTACGTAATATTTCTCAACTCTCTGCTTATCCTTGTTGAATATAACAGTGTTTAGTTCTTAGATGTAAATGATTATTTTATAGAGTAGGAGATCGATTCCCAACGGATCTCTACTGTCATTTACTTTTCTACCATTTAATTTAAATCTATAGTATAAATATGTAACTTAATTGCTTTTCTTGCCTAATTAGTAATATCGGAGTCATTTGGTTGAATGAAATTACAAATACAGTATAGTTGAAGGTGAATGCAGTTGACATACAACAATTGTATCTATATATACGTATCTTATTAGATTTGATGTAGTAGAAAATGTTGTAGCTATAAATAATTTATTTGGTTGCATGCAGTTGAGAAGTGCTTTTCAAAATTTTTATTACTTTATATATGTAGTGGTGAAATTATCTCTAATTTAGAAAAAAAGGATATTTTTTCTGTTTAAAAAGTGATTAATAAGATAAACTTATCTTTCACTAAAAGTTACTTTCTGCAACTACTACAGTTGATACGGCGGCCAGTTTGAGCATACTTCCAAGTATTGCAGTTGGGCCTTCTTATACAGTTCCAATTGCAATAGTTAGATTCAAAATATGTATCACTACATACAACCAAGTAGTTGAGATTGTATAAAAAATAGTCAAGTTGGATCTTTGCTCTATATCTACATGCTACAAGAAATAATATCTTAGTATCTATGCGAAAATTTATGGCCAATTTGCATAAAAAACCCACTAATTTTGAGATTTTGCAAAAGTAGACCGTCTTTTTGGATTTTGCATATTCGGACCGAATTTTCAGAAAACTGACTAAAATACTCTTATTCCCTTTTCTCTCTCCTACTTTTGCAAAATTTCAAAATGAGTAAATTTTTTATACAAATTGGCCAAAATTTATTACAAATAGACTAACGTGCATTACATATGCAACTTCGCTATACAGAAATAGCTAAGATGGACTGTGCAGAGTCTAACTCTCCTGTGAGACCCAATCCGGATGGTGAAATGAAGATCTTTGTGCAGTCAAAAAATTATGGAAATTATGTGCTTGAGGTGGAAAACTCTAACACCATCATGGATGTGTTTATCACTGTTCTTCCCATTCACCGGGTATATGCAAGACCGAAGCCTAAACTTTTTTTCAATGGCCACCGACTAGAGACGGACAAATCTCTGGCGGACTACGGCATCGAGGATGGGTCCATCCTTCACCTCGAGTGCAGAAAAGCGACATGCCGCATTGCAGATCAGTACGTAGCTTCCCTTTTCTCAGTCCTTTAATTTTTTTTTATTTCTAATTTGATGTTTTAATATCTGGAATATAGGTTGCTTTGTGTAAATTTCCACTTTCTGCATAGAGTATCTACAATTCTCGAATTTCAATTCGTTTATTACTGATTTCTTTGTTTGGAATCTTAACTAGGCCATGATATAAATTGGTTACTCCATTTTGGGTGGATTTTATTAAATGAATCTAATAATTCGAGGTTCAAGTTTAACAGTTTAAGTTTCTTAATTATAACTTTTCTGTAGGTGAAAGTGAATCCAATGCATAAATGGGAAAAAAGAAAAAAAAAGAGAAAAAAAATTTATACTTCATGAAGTTTATCGAAAAGTATTCAACAGAGAACTTTGTGCCTAATTTTAAGTTTTGCAAAGTAGGTAAAAGAGGCTTCAATGGAGAACTCCTTGATGGGATAAAACTTGAATGCCCAGGTTGTTGCCTACAAAGATTAACTTACCAAGACCCCACAACATGCATGATACTAAGCGGAATCACTGGTTACATCGTTATGAGAATGGCTTTGAAGTCCAAAAACTTTAATGCCCACAAAGATTAAATTTCTCAATATTTGCTATTTTAGGATTAGAATCTTCTTCTTCTTTTTTCATGGGTAGTAAAATTCTTAACTCACGCGTTTTGGTTTCTCTTTTGTTTACTTGTATTAACAGAAGCGAGTGCCCAAATAAAATTTTGGGAAGAAAAAAGATTACAATAACAGATCGGCCTTTAGCAATCTGGGAAAAAGAGCATGATAAAGTACTGCTTGGTTTGTTGGTAGAGCAAATTCGAACTGGAGGGAGAAAAATACTAGACTTTGAAATTGATTCTTGGCATGACGTCGTAGCCAAATTTAATGAAGCAACATGCTTAAAATATGAAGACAAACATTTGCATGAGCGCTTCAATTTTTACAAATGTGAATATGGAATAGTGAGCAACATCAGGCATCATCCAGAGTTTAGCTGGGATCATCAGCGTCAAGTAGTAATTGCCACAGATGCTAAATGGAATGAATATATCAAGGTATGTTACCACATCACTTTTCAAAGTACTTGATACTTAGTTCTAATTTATTCAAACCTTTCTTCTTTTTTTCAGGAAAATCCCAACGCGAAGCCCTACCGAAGGAGAGCAGTACCGTATGTTGATTTATTGGAAATTGTGTTTGCCGAGAAAGAAGAATAAACAAGTAGTGATTTCCAATAAATGACTCTCTTGAAAACAATAATGTTGTGATCTATTCATTCTCTACCTAGGAAATTGCAACATTTTCACAATAATCTTATCTCTTGACTGAGATAAACATTGTTATGCTGTGTTTTTCACATGTTATTCCTCATGAGTTTAAATATGGATTGTGTTAGCATCTATTATTAAATTATAGTGTAAGCTTATATTAGTGTTCCTGTAATGATTCCATAATTTTGTCATTAGATGTTCTAAATTGAATGTGGTAAGCTTATAATTAGTGTTCCTGCAATGATTTCATAATTAAGTCATTAAATGTTCTAAATTGAATGTGATTATATGCATTGTGTAGCTGCTTGACTCTGTCGTGGAACTTGACTTCGCTAGTGACATGAGGATCATTGTGCAATCGAACGTCGTCCACAACTATGTTCTATGATTACAATTTTTTCTACTATTTTCAATCATCAATATTCTTTGTTATTTTAGTTTAAAAGTATTTCTACGGTATTGTTGTTTTATTTCACCTGCAGAATAGAGAGCTGACAAAAATAGTGCTACAAAGGAGAACTATCAAGAGAGGAAACCAACCTTTTAAATTATTCAAATTCACATTTTGATTTTAAAATTCAAAATCTAAGTTTAGAATTAAATTCAAAATCTGACTTTGATATAATATGAAGTATAAAATCTTAATTCAAATCCAAAATCAAAATTTAAATTTAAAATATAAACTCAAAGTCAAATTTAATACTTCATATTTTCAATCATCAATATTCTTTGTAACAATACTCCTTATACCTCCCCTAATATGGGCGGGCTACAGTGTAATAATTATGTAAAGATACAGAATTACATTGTAAAGGCAAATGAGTAAATAGTAATGGGCTGATATGGGCCTATTCTGGAAGCGGGTTGGTTCAGCATTATGGGCCCCCTTCCTACAAGCCCGTGGTCCTGTCAAGCGGGCGAATCGGATCCCACCCGCTAGCCATCCGCTCCACCATTGTGCCTGCTCCGATAAGCCAATATTTACACTCGGATCCTTCTACTTCGATTCTAATCTTCTGCATTTCCTTTCGCCTTCTTCGCCTTCTCCGCCCCTTTCCGTCGCCGGGCGTTACATCTTCTTCCTCACGAAGTCCTCTATCTCTGTAAATAACCCCCCTCTTCTCACTATTTTTCTCTGTATCTCCAAGTCTCTCAGAGTTGCTCTGGCCTGTGATACTTGACTCGCTGTAATTGATCCATAAGAAGGTACTAGCTACTATTATTATTACAGTGATTTACATTGTTTGCATGTGAACATGATATTGCAATTGTTGCTTGGTTTATTCATATATATAGGAACGCTGGAGATGGCGGATTCTGTAGAGCTGCCGGCCTCCGTCGCGGAACCGTCAGACTCCGTCGCAGAACCGTCAGACTCGGATGCTGAACCCGAACTCGCCAGCGAGATGGAGATCATTGTGCAGCCGGACGACGTCCGTAACGTCGTTCTTCTGGTGGACGGCGATAACATTGTTGAGGATGTGCTGGTCGAGATTCTCGGCAACGACAGGGCAGGGCGAGCGCCGGAGCCGCGGCTCTTTTTCAAGGACACGGAGTTGCAGAAGCAGAAGACACTGGCGGACTGCGGAATCGAACTCGGCTCCGTGCTACACCTGAAGTGCACGCCGCGGGTGTTGGCACATGCTCATGAGTATGATTCCCTTTTTGTTCGGAATTAAGTAACTTAGTTTGGTTATGATTTTAGGCCCAGATTTAAAGATCTTACAGAAGGATGGAACTACATTCTCGTTAATTGTACTGCGAGCATCGTGTTTGATTTTGAAGTAACTCTTCATACTCTCCTTTTATTATACTTTAATGCTGCATACACATATGCCCTTGTTTGGTTTCTAAATGTCAAACCTCTTTGTCATATGACATCTAAATTTGGTAAAACAATTTGTTGTTCCTTTTGTTAGACCTGCTGATTCAATTCCTTTATCTTGAAGAAAAACTCAAAATTTTGAGTTTATTTTATTTGTATTTGATATTTAATATTATTTATTAATTATTAGTTTTATTTTTTTTCTTTCTTGGCGCAAAAGAAAATCCAACGGGAATTCTCCCATTCCGTTTCTTGCGCCTAACTGAAGTGAATGTGGATCGAACGTTAGAAATCATTCCCTGATCATCGCCTATATATTTTCCTCCCGTGTGGATGAAAGACATTAAAGAAAAAATATTATCATCTTCTCTCCATTCTTGACTGCTTTTCACATTATTTTTTAGTTACTAGTTGTTAAAAGAGTCTCCGTCAACCTCCACCACGAACGTCCGTCCTTGCGGGAGGAGGAATTCCGGTCGTACCTTGGGTTGGTGTTCTTAGTTAATACCATACGACGCATGCTTCCGGATCGATCAAATTTTTCAAATTTTTAGCATTTGTCTGTAAGTTTAATTTTATCTTTCATCACTAAATTAGTTTGATAATTTATTCACAATCGGATTCTTTTGTACAGTTTTTCTAACACTTTTTGTTTGTATGCCTATATCTATATCTGTATCTTAGTAAAAGACTTTAACTTGGTGTGAAGAGAAACTTTGTTTTATTTCTTGAAAAGAAAAAAAAAGAAAGAAAGAAAGGAAGCACTTGTAACTTAATTCTTGCCAACTTAAATTTTCTTCTTGCCAACTTAATATTGACGTTTGTCATGTATGTACACAATACAACCATCTTAGGATCTTTGTGAAAATTTATTGCAAATAAATAAACTAACGTGCATTACATATGCAACTTTGCTAGTCCTACAAAAATAGCCAATATGGGATATGCAAACTCCGGCTCTTCCATGAGACCCAACGGGGATGGTGAAATGAAAATCTTTGTGCAGTCAAAATATTATGGAAATTATGCGCTTGAGGTGGACAGCTCTAACACCATCCAGGATGTGTTCATCACTGTTCTTCCTATTTGGCGGTTAAATGCAAGACCGGATCCTAAACTTTATTTCAATGGCCGCCGACTGGAGATGGAGAAATCTCTGGCGGACTACGGTATCCAGGATGGATCCATCCTTCACCTTGAGTGCACAGACTACGTGTACGAGAGTGCAAATGAGTACGTAGCTACCCTTTTCTTGGTCCTTCAATTTTTGTTTTCTAATTTGATGTTTCGATGGCTAGACTACAGGTTACTTTGCATTAATTTACACCTTCTGCATAGAATACGCCTTCATTAATTCTTGAATTCCAATTCAATTTCCATTGATTTCTTTGTTTGGAAGTTTATAGGCACCATAGATGTAAGAGTTACATAACATTTAGTGCAAACTTAATCTTAGAAATAAATTTTGATGTTGTTACTATTTATAAGTGCCACCCGAATAAATTTTGATGTTAGAACTTCGTCTTTTTTCTGAGAAAGAAAATGAATCATTTACATTATAGATCGAGATATTTAATTGACGATATCGAGGAACGAAACTTAGTATCTGACATTTTCAACCACTACTGTCTGAGAGTGCTGCTGTATGCGATTTTAGCCACTTTCTGGTCACCATTACCTTGAACCTATTTATGCTTAATTTTTATTGTACATACAATGTAAGAGCCTCTATCTCAAGCTCAGTGAAATGTAGATTTATATCATCTTTATTTCTAAATTCATTTATTTGTTAGATTGACATCATATTCAAAATTACATTTCCCAAGTTTATGAACTGACGAAATGAGAATAGTGAGGATTCACGTATGTCAAGTTTATGTATGCAAGTTTCCTAATGGAATCAGGAGATACTAGTCGCATACATTTATGCATTGATATATTATTATACCTTAATTGAAGAATTCATTTTTGATGTTCTATCACATTATGGCTATTAGTATTTTATCGATATATGCTGATGGTTATAAATAATTTTTTTGTCTCAAGTTCAGAATTTTCTTTATTTCTTGGGCAGTAGAATTCTTAAATTATATACCTTTTGATTCTGTTTTGTTTACTTGCATTTACAGAAGAGAGAGGCCAAATGTAATTTCCAATAGAAAAAAGATTATAATAACAGATCAGCCTTTAGCAATCTGGGAAAAAGAGCATGATAAAGTATTGCTTGGTTTGTTGGTAGAGCAAATTCGAAATGGAGGGAGAGAAATTCTATACTTTGAAACTGATACTTGGCGTGACATAGTGGCCAAGTTCAATGAAGCAACAGGTTTGAAATATGATTACAAACATTTGTATAAACGCTTCAGTTTTTACGCATGTGAATATCATATAGTGAACCGCATTCGGCATCATCCAAAGTTCAGCTGGGATCATCAACGTCAAGTAATAATTGCTACAGATGCTAATTGGAATGAATATATCAAGGTATATACCACATCACTTTTCAAATATTTAGTACTTAGTTTTAACTTTTAATTGATTCAAACCTTTCTCCTTTTATGCAGGGAGATCCTGACGCGAGGCCCTATCGAAGGAGAGTAGTACCATATATTGATTTATTGGAAATCATGTTTGCCGATAAAGAAGAATCATAAATCGTGGTTTCAAATGAATGACTCTTTTGAGAATTACAATGTTGTAATCTATTTATTCTATACTCATGAAATCAAATCATTTTTGCAATAATCTTGTCCCTTGATTGAGGTGAACATTGCTATGCTGTATTTTTCACATGTTATTCCTCATCACTTTAAATATGTATTGTGTTAACATCTACTATTAGCTTATAGTGTAAGCTTATAATTAATGCTCCTGCAATGATTCCGTAATCAAGTTATTAGATGTTCTAAATTGAATGTGATTATCCGAACATCACAATGTAATTAGATAATCAAATTACAGCGATTTACAGTCACTTACGAACTAAACTATTAATTTCTTTGCATTTGATTATCATTGTCCTAAGTTGCTTGGTAAAGCTGTCGGACTCCGTCGCTGAACCTGACTTCACCAGTGAGATGGAGATCATTGTGTAGTTGGACGCCGTCCATAACTATGTTCTTCTAGCCGACAGCAATAACATATTTTCATCTGTTGGAAGTAGTGTCTTCTTGATCAACTTCTGTTCATTGTCATCTATAAACTCTTAATTAATATGCATTGTAACAAAGCAAACAATTATTTGAGAAGAATACAGTGTAATTTGACTATATATTATGCACACAAGTAAACTTGAGAATGATTTCAGAGAGATTACTTCTACACTGAATGCCATTTCTCATTAGTTAAAACTCTGTATCATCTGAGTATTTACTACTTAATTGATTTTATCTGATGCAGTGATGATCCTATTTTGATTTTGTTATTGGCCACCATATATATCAAATCATATACCTACCATGTTCATTTATTGCAACCACCATATATAAAGGCACTGATCAAAGAATAATTTTAACACAAATTCCATATTACTTTTCAAACTCAAATCACTATTTGTTAAGTTTGAAGGAGTTTAATTATTTAAAGGATTTGTTTTTTTCCTTTGTTGTTATTTATTTGAAGAAAGACGGGCTCCTCGGCCCAGAAAATAATGATAGTGATGCAGAAAGAAAACACCTTTAAATATTTTGTTGGAGAAAAAAATCAGCAGAGAGATGAGATAGATAAATTTTTTTTATTAGGGCTAAATATTTTTTTTAATTAGGTTTGTTTTTTTCCAAAATATGATGTTCTTTTTTTTTTTTTTTTTTTTTCATTCCGTACATTTTTTAAATTAATTTTATGATGTGACAATACCATATTTTCTCTTATCGGAATTAATTTATTCAAAGTTTTAATTAGGTGAAGAACGCGGCATGGACCAGCGTCACTCGAGCGTTCACGCCGCATCCGCGTCAAGAGCCGCGTTCGTGACACTTCGAAAATTATTCTCCGTCAAATATATTTTAAAGTAATATTTAAAGTGTGAACAATGCATGATATCCAAAAAAAAATGTGAAAAAATTGTTGTTCTATAATTCTTCTCCCTGCTCTACATGTATGGGTATTGTCAATTATAATTTGTATTATTTTCGGTGGCCCAACTTCCAAAAATACTTTTTTAATTAAATTTGGGCTTTTTTTGCATAAAAAATTCACTAGTTTTGTGTTTTTGTAAAATTGGATCGCTATTTTTGATTTAGCAGATTCGGTCCGAATTTTCAGTAAAATAATCAAAACATCTTTGTTACTTTTTTCTCTCCTTTTTTTTCTCTCTCCTCTTTTTTTTTTTTCTTTCTCTTGCTCTTTTTTTTTCTCTCCGAAGAAGGCGGCGGAGGCGGAAACGGCCTGCCTCGCCTCTGCCCCTCATGCCCTCGCCCTCGCCCGCGCACCCCCGCCCTCCTCGCCTCCGACCCCGCCGAGGCAGCACCGCGCCGCGACTTTTTTTTTTTTTTTTCCCCTCCTCTTTGACCCTCCTCCACCCGCCGTCCCCACCGCCGCCGCCGGCTATAAAGAAGAAGTGCTTCTTGGGGCCGAGAAGCACGCCGGCGAGGGAGTGAAGAAAATATAGTTACACTCCGGCGAGGGCGATGGGACGTGACAAAAAAAAATTATAGAGAAAAAAAAAAGAATAATAAAAAATAAAAATAAAAATAATATTTTTTTCTATAGAAAATATCAAAAATCATACAAGAAGGAAGAAGAAGATGAAATTGAACTGTTAAAATAAATTTACACTGTTTTAAAAAAAATTTACACTGTTTTAAATAAAAGTTGCACTATTTGAGACAGAAATTACACTCTTTGGGAAGAGAGTTGCACTCTTTAGGCCAACGTTGCACTATTTCGAGAAAATTTGCACCATTTCTTTTTCTCTCTTCTTCCTCGTTGCACTCTTTCTCCGCGTTGCACCATTTTAGATTCGGCCTCAATGCACTCTTTCTCCGATACGGACGACGACGACGACGACGTCCCCGCCGCCGCGCCCGGAGCTGTGGCGGCGCCCATGCGCCGCACTATCGCCGCCGTAGTCGCGGGGGTCGAAGAGGTAGATGGGGAGGAGGGAGAGGGAGGCGTCGGCGGTGGTGCAGGGGGCGTAGGGGGCGCGCGGGGCGGTGGTGGGCGAGCACAGGGGGCGCGGGCGCAGGGGGGAGGGGGCGCAGCCCCCTGTGCCCGCCCCCTACGCCACCTGCACGGCGAGCGCAGGGGGCGCGCGGGCGGGGGGGGGCGCAGGGGGCGGGCGCGAGCGGGGGGCAGGCGCGCGCTCGCCCTGCGCAGGGAGGCAGGGCCCGCCCCCTGCGCCCCGCGCGTAGGGCACAGGGCGCAGGGCCCGCCCCCTGCGTCCCCTCCCCCCTCCCCCCCCCCCCCGGCCCGCGTGCCCCCTGCACTCGCTGCGCAGGGTCCCCCTGCCCCCTGCGCCCGCGCCCCCCGTGCCGCCTGCGCCACCGCCGACGCCTCCCTCTCCCTCCTCCCCGTCTACCTCTTCGACCCCAGCGACTACGGCCGCTCCTCCTCTTCCGGCTTCGACCGCACTGGCCCAAATTTTTTTTAGAAGTGTGAGGAGAGAGAGAGAGAGAGAGAGAGAGAGAGAGAGAGAGAGAGAGAGAGAGGATGATGAAGATGGAGAGTAGAGGAAGAAGAAAAAAGAAGAGGAAGAGAAAAAAATTGTGAAAAATTCTCCTAAATAGTGCAACTTTGCCTAAAGAGTGTAAATTCCATCCCAAAAGAGTGTAATTTTTTTCTTAAATAGTGCAACATTCATTAAAACAGTGTAATTTTTTTAAAAATAGTGTAAATTTATTTTAACAATGCAATTTCATCATCTTCGTCCTTCTTTTATAATTTTTGGTCTTTCTGTAGGAAAAAATATTATATTTATATTTATATTTTATTATTCTTATTTTTTTTCTCTCTATAATTTTTTTTGTCACGACCCACCGCCTTCGCCGGAGTGTAACTATATTTTTTTTCCCTCCCTCGCCGGTGTGCTTCTCGGCTCCAAGAAGCACTTCTTCTTCGTCGCCGGCGGTGGTGGCAGGGACGGCAAGTGGAGGAGGGTCGGAGAGGAAAAAAAATAAAAAAGAGTCGCGGCGCGGCGCGGCCTCGACGGGTTCGGAGGCGAGGAGCGCAGGGGTGCGCGGGCGTGGGAGAGGGCGTGAGGGGCAGAGGTGAGGTGGGCCGCCTCCGCCGCCTTCTTCGGAGAGAAAAAAAAAAAGAGCGAGAGAAAAAAAAGAGGAGAGAGAAAAAGTAATAAGAATATTTTGGTCAGTTTACTGAAAATCCGGACCGAATCTGCAAAATCAAAAATAGCGACCCAATTTTACAAAAGCCAAAAACTAGTAGATTTTTTATGCAAAAAGACCTTAAATTTGCAATACAATATTTATTTTTCTCCACGCATTCATTATTTATTGCCTTTAAAAATGTAGAACAACTTTAAAAATCACTCCAGCCATCACAAACAATATTTATATCTTTCTCACTCCATATTTTTTTAATTATTCTAATAAATTTACTATATGTGTTTTTTTTAAATAAAGTATTTTTAGCAAATTAATACCAGGATGAGCGTAGCCACTAATCGTATGATTGGCTGCGTATGTGTAGAAACTAACGTAGGTGTAGGAGAGTGGATGTTTAGGAACTAACCTAGGATAGGGGAGTGGAAGGTCGGGTGAGAATCAATTAAGATTCAAATATAGATCAGATTTGTATCTAAATATAATTCGAATAATAATAATATATAATAATAATTATATTCATATATATATATATATATATATATATATATATATAAACTAAAATTAGTGCATATAAAACAAAATGCAACTAAAATTCTATACTCATATTTAAATTTATGTCTATATTTTACTTAATATAATTTAATATTTAACAAGTATAAATATAATTTTAATATGGAATTTATAGGAAAATAAACGAAAGAATATAATAGAAAATTACTTTATTTCCGTGCTACTTATATTAGTATTGATTCTTGTATATTTCACAGGGTGCATCCATATTAATATATATTTTTTCAAATGTGAATTCGATATAAAGAGTCCAGCTACTATGATATTAATAGCACAAAGCACTTGGTGCTACCAAATTTTTGGCCCTTGGATCTATCCCTTTGATCATTTCTATCCATTAGATTATACTATTCAACCAACCACCTACTTAACCCTAGGGGGCCCATATCATCCTAACCCCACATCCCTTAATCCAAGGACCAAAAACTTGGTAGCACCAAGTGCTTGGTGCTATCAATAGCATAGTAACCTAGTTCCGATATAAATATATTTTGGATGCTAAATTATGACATCCATATTTGTGTTCCATTAAATTCTACTTCCGACTCATCTAAAATTATCCGAACCATCTAAATTTATCCTAACCTGCGCTACCGTGTGGACTCGATCTAATTTTATCCTAACCTACGACTACCGCGTACTGAACATAAAAGAAAGTAAATTTATCCTCCCCCTCCTCCTCTCTGTCTTCCCCTCTACTCTTCTTTTTGCTACCTTTTTCTCAAAAAAAAAAAAAAAAAAAAAGGAAAAAAAGAAGAAGAAAGTAGCATGCCAGAAAGAGGTAGGAAGCTTTCAGAGAGAGAAATAACAGTGAGTGAAGTAAACGGCGTCTTCGTCGGGCCCAGTTACACATAATGTGAGATCCGCATGCAATTTCTTCTTCTTTCTCACTGAGTCCTCTTATCTCTATA
Source organism: Puya raimondii (assembly GCA_016920855.1). Lineage (NCBI taxonomy): Eukaryota > Viridiplantae > Streptophyta > Magnoliopsida > Poales > Bromeliaceae > Puya > Puya raimondii. Next base: position 102,334,056 of record JABWPP010000050.1, on the reverse strand, counting down.
AATCCTCCCTCTTCTCGCTATTTTTTTTTCTGTATCTCTCTCTCTCTCTCTCTCTCTCTCGGAGTTGCTGTGGCCTGTGATACTTGACTCGCTGTAATTGATCCATAAGAAGGTACTAACTACTATTATTATTACAGTGATTTACATTGTTTGCATGTGAACATGATATTGCGATTGTTGCCAGTCATACATATCGGAACGTGGGAGATGGCGGATTCTGTAGAACCTGAATTCGCCAGCGAGATGGAGATCATTGTGCAGTCGGACGCCGTCCATAACTATGTTCTTCTGGCGGACGGCGATAACATCGTCGAGGATGTGCTGGTCGAGATTCTCGGCCGCGACAGGGCAGGGCGGAAGCCTGAGCCGAGGCTTTATTTCAACGACTTGGAGTTGGAGAAGCAGAGAACCCTGGCGGAATACGGAATCGAACTCGGCTCCGTGCTTCACCTCAAGTGCACGCCGCGGGTGTTGGCACACACTGATGAGTATATATGCTTCCCTTTTTGTTCGGAATTAAGTAACTTAATTAGATTTTAATTTCAATTGGTTTCAAATTAGTTTGGTTATGATTTTGGGCCCAGATTTAATGATCTTAAGATCATAAGGATTCAACTCCAGTCTACTTGGCATGAGTTTCTTGAATTGCAAATTTCTTTAACATGGAGATGAATGGTCCCGAAACCAACAAAGACATAAACTGAGTGCTACGCTTCTATCCTAATGTAGCCCTCGTCCATCATATTGAGTTAGATGCATAAACTACCAAGTCTACATGAAACTAGATGCAAATTGTAAGTTAGAGCAGAACAGGTAGCAACATATTAATGCACGATTGCAAAATTTCCTCTAAAAGTAGATTAAAAAAAATGCCCCACTCTCGCATTAGCAGTAGAATTAGGTTTTCTTATAACATGTAAAGCATAATTGTACTGCAAGCATCATGTTTGAATTCAAAGTAACTTTTCATAACTCTCCTTTCTAATACTTCAATGCTGTATATGCGTGGAAACCGGACCTTATTTGGTTTCTGAATGTCAAAGCCTTGTTTGTTATATGACATCTAAATTTGGTAAAACAATTTGTTGTTCCTTTTGTTAGACCTGCTGATTCAATTCCTTTATCTTGAAGATAAACTCAAAATTTTGAGTTTTGAGTTCATTTTATTTATATTTAATATTTATTATTATTAATTAATTAATTAATTATTTATTTATTTTCCTTTCTCGGCGCAAAAGAAAACCCAACGGGAATTCTCCCGTTTCCGTTTCTTGCGCCTAACTGAAGTGAATGTGGGTCGAACGTTAGAAATCATTCCCTCATCGCCTATATATTTTTCTCCCCTGTTATTACAGAGGTGGATGAAAGACATTAAAGAAAAGATATTATCATCTTCTCTCCATTTTTCACTGCTTTTCATATTATTTTTTTAGTTACTAGTTGTTAAAAGAATCTCCGTCAGCCTCCGTCATGATCGTCCTTACAGGAGAAAAGATCTCGGCCGTACCTTGGGATGGTTTTCTTGGTTAATACCGCACAACACATGGTGCTGGATGGATCAAATTTTTCAAAGTTTTAGCGTTTATCTATAAGTTTAATTTTATTTTTTATTACTAAATTAGTTAGATAATCCGGATTCTTTTGTATAATTTTTCTAACACTTTTTGTGTGTATGCCTATATCTATAACTGTATCTTAGTAAAAGACTTTAACTTAGGGCTTGTTTGGTTGCTCGAAAGTGGTTGAAATTTTAAGTTCGATTGTTTGGTTGGTTATAAAGTGAAAAATTAAACTATAATTTTGTAATTTTGATTATTAAATTATATATAAAAAGGTGAAAAATATAAACAAACGATTTATACTCATAATTTAAATTAAATTTTAAATTTAAATTTACATTTAGAATTCAAAATTATATTTTAAAATTTAAATTTAAATTTAAATCTGAGTTGAATTTATAATTAAAATTTAACACATAAATTTAATTTACAATTTGAATTTAAAATTTAATTTATAACTCATAATTAAAATTAAATTTTAAAATAAAAGTTCAACACAGAAATTATAACATTTATTCAAATTTGAATTCATAATTTGAATTTATAATTTGAATCATATATTAATTTACTGTTTGATCTTAATTTCTGAATTCAAATATGAATTCATAAATTGAATTAATATTTAAATTTAACTTAAAATTTGAGTTTAAATCACAATTCGAATTGAACATTTGAATTCATAATTCGAATTCAAATTCAAACTGAAACTCATTATTGAAATTAAATGTAAATAGCAAATTTAAATTTGAATTTTGAATTTAAACTTTAAAATTTAAAATTTAAATTTAAATTTTAGTCAATAATTTGAATTTATAGTTGGAACAATTGGAATTCAAAGTTCAAATTGAAGATCTTAGCTAAAAATAATTTGATTAAAATTTAAAATTTAAATTTAAATAAAATTTTAAAAATTTAAATTTAAATATAAAGTCACATATTTGAATTTAAAATTTTATGTTGAATTTTAATTTACAAATAAATTTCAGAATGTGATCATGATTTTAATTTAAATTTAAAGTGAAATTCAACTTTAAAAATAAATTCAAATATAACCTCTTAGCTAAGCTCTCCACTTTCGGTGACTTTCAAATTTTTTTAGCCAAAGTCAAAAAAGTGAGATTTAGTTATAACTCACTTTATTAGCCCACTTTCGTAAAGTGACTTTTATGTTCACTTTCGCAAACCAAACAACCGATAAGACGTCACTTTCTAAAAGTGTCACTTTTGATACTTCACTTTCGGCCAACCAAACATGCCCTTAGTATGAAGAGAAACTTTGTTTTATTTCTTGAAAAGAGAAAAAAGAAGAAGAAGAAAGGAAGCAATTTGTAACTTAATTTTGCCCTAGTGATGTTGACGTTTGTCATGTATGTACACGATACAACCATCTTAGGATCTTTGTGAAATTTTATTACAGATAAACTAACATGCATTACATATGCAACTTTGCTAGTCCTACAAAAATAGCCAATATGGGATATGCAAACTCCGGCTCTTCCATGAGACCCAACGGGGATGGTGAAATGAAAATCTTTGTGCAGTCAAAATATTATGGAAATTATGCGCTTGAGGTGGACAGCTCTAACACCATCCAGGATGTGTTCATCACTGTTCTTCCTATTCGGCGGTTAAAGGCGAGACCGGAGCCTAAACTTTATTTCAATGGCCGCCGACTGGAGATGGAGAAATCTCTGGCGGACTACGGTATCCAGGATGGATCCATCCTTCACCTTGAGTGCACAGACAACGTGTACGAGAGTACAAAAGAGTACGTAGCTACCCTTTTCTTGGTCCTTCAATTTTTGTTTTCTAATTTGATGTTTCGATGGCTAGACTACAGGTTACTTCGCATTAATTTACACCTTCTGCATAGAATACGCCTTCATTAATTCTTGAATTCCAATTCAATTTCCATTGATTTCTTTGTTTGGAAGTTTATAGGCACCATAGATGTAAGAGTTACATAACATTTAGTGCAAACTTAATCTTAGAAATAAATTTTGATGTTATTACTATTTATAAGTGCCACCCGAATAAATTTTGATGTTAGAACTTCGTCTTTTTTCTGAGAAAGAAAATGAATCGTTTACATTATAGATCGAGATATTTAATTGACGATATCGAGGAACGAAACTTAGTATCTGACATTTTCAACCACTACTGTCTGAGAGTGCTGCTATATGCGATTTTAGCCACTTTCTGGTCACCATTACCTTGAACCTATTTATGCTTAATTTTTATTGTACATACAATGTAAGAGCCTCTATCTCAAGCTCAGTGAAATGTAGATTTATATCACCTTTATTTCTAAATTCATTTATTTGTTAGATTGACATCATATTCAAAATTACATTTCCCAAGTTTATGAACTGACGAAATGAGAATAGTGAGGATTCACGTATGTCAAGTTTATGTATGCAAGTTTCCTAATGGAATCAGGAGATACTAGTCGCATACATTTATGCATTGATATATTATTATACCTTAATTGAAGAATTCATTTTTGATGTTCTATCACTTTATGGCTATTAGTATTGTATCAATATATGCTGATGGTTATAAATAATTTTTTTGTCTTAAGTTCAGAATTTTTTTATTTCTTGGGCAGTAGAATTCTTAAATTATATACCTTTTGATTCTGTTTTGTTTACTTGCATTTACAGAAGAGAGAGGCCAAATGTAATTTCCAATAAAAAAAAGATTATAATAATAGATCAGCCTTTAGCAATCTGGGAAAAAGAGCATGATAAAGTATTGCTTGGTTTGTTGGTAGAGCAAATTCGAAACGGAGGGAGAGAAATTCTAAACTTTGAAACTGATACTTGGCGTGACATAGTGGCCAAGTTCAATGAAGCAACAGGTTTGAAATATGATTACAAACATTTGAATCAGCGCTTCAATTTTTACGCACGTGAATATCATATAGTGAACCGCATTCGGCATCATCCAAAGTTTAGCTGGGATCATCAACGTCAAGTAGTAATTGCTACAGATGCTAATTGGAACGAATATATCAAGGTATACTACCACATCACTTTTCAAATATTTAGTACCTAGTTCTAACTTCTAATTGATTCAAACCTTTCTCCTTTACTCAGAAAGATCTTGCCGCGAGGCCCTATCGATGGAGGGCAGTGCCATATATCGACTTATTGGAAGTCGTGTTCGCCGACAAAGAAAAATCATAAATCCTGGTTTCCAATGAATGACTCTTTTGAGAACAACAATGATGTTATCTATTCTGTACTCATGAAATCTAAACATTTCGCAATAATCTTGTCTCTTGATTGAGAGCTGACAAAAATAGTAGAGAAAAATTTTCTTTAATGTCTTTCATAGATACCCCTCTGTAATAACAAACATGATGCTTGCAGTACAATTATGCTTTACATGTTATAAGAAAACCTAATTCTACTGCTAATGCGAGAGTGGGGCATTTTTTTTAATCTACTTTTAGAGAAAAATAGTAGAGAAAAGATACTAAAATTTTTCTCTACTATTTTACCTACAGAGTAGAAAAATTTTCTCAGTACCCTTCTAAAATCATCTAATTTCATAGATACCCCTCTAAAAATTGAAATATCATGTGTACCCTTTCAAATTTAAAAAACTTTCAAAAATATTCCTACCATCAAGTGCCCGTCCAAACTGAAGTTAATAATATTCAAATTCAACTTTGCCCCTCTTACACTTTCAATGATCATACTAATTTTATTTTATAAATACCCTCTATTTGATTTCGGATTTATATTTAAATTTGAATTGAAATTCTAAATTTGTATTTAATTTTGTGAGAACTCGAATTTTGGAATATTGGGAATTCTGTGTTCCTCTCCCCTGATACTGTGTTTTTGCTCCGTATACGTATATATATACAGGTATATACATATATATGTATATAAGTGATTTTAGTGAATTTTGGTAATTGTTGGTTTTTCGTTGCGGGAGAGAACGGTTTAACGGCGCGATCCGGAGTCCGATTTTGGCAATCCAAAATGCTAGGTTCGATGTCTCGGCAGTGCTGAACGCAATGGCGCGATCCGTGTCGGCGTGCGACGAACGGATTGAAAGATACTGCATCTTCTTCGCTGAGTGCGCGAGTGGCACATTTGTTGTTTCGCGTTTTGGACCCCGTTTTTCGCACCGTTTCGCGCATTTTCGAATTTGGAGGGGCCTAAGGGGTTTTGTTACCCTGCTGTGAGAGAGGGGGGCAAGTGCTGTGGGAGTGGGTGAGTGTTTTTTTTGGGTTTCACCCACTCCCCCTCTCTTTACCACTATTACACTCAACCTCTCTCTCTCTCCCTCACTCTCTCTCTCTCCCTCTATCACTCCTTCTCTCCCCTGGCTCCCAGAGGTGAGCACAGGGCTCCCCTGCCCCTTGGCCTCCTCCCTGTGCAGCGCCGGCCGCCGCCGGCCACTGGCTGGCCGGAGCTCCCCAGCCACCTCTCCCTCTCCCTTTTTCTCTTTTTCTTCTTCTTCTTCTTCTTCTTCCCCTCCTCTGAGGTGAGCACCCAGGGGGAACCCACGCGAGCTTCCCCTGGGGTTGCTGTGACGCGGGGGACGCCGCCGTGCCGCCGGAGGGCCGCCGGAAGCAGCCTGAGCTGCTGCGGCCAGCTGCTGGAGCAGCAGCTGGCCGAGGATGGTGAGCCCCTGCCGCCGCCGCCTCCCGCACCCTGGGAAGGTGAGCATCACCTCCCCCGCGACCTCCGGCACCGCCTCCTGCCTCCCCGGCCATCGCCGTGCCGCCGGAGAGCCGCCGGAGCCGCCGCGGGCTCGCCTTGGGCAACCTCTGTCTCCTTGCTCCGCCGCCGCCACCCGCCTTTGTTTTTGTCGCGGTCACCGGCAGGACGACGTCCGGCGGGGCCTCCTTGCCGGTGCTTGCGTCGCCGCCGGCCGCCGCCGCCGTTCCTTGCCGGTGAAGGGTGGCCGTGCCTTCCCGAAGCTAGGGCTTCCTCCTCTGCCGCCGCCGCCGCACCCCGTCGCCGTTGGAGGTGAGCATTGTCGCCCTCGGGACCTCCGCCGCCGATCCCTGCCTCCCCGGCCGTCGCCGTGCCGCCGGAGAGCTGCCGGAGCCGCCGCTTGCTCCGGTGGGACCGCTAGGGCACCCGAGGCCGCGCGCGCGCCGCCGCCGCAACCCCCGGCACCTTTTTTGTCGCGGTCACCGGCCAACCGGTGACCGGCGACCTCCTCGTGACGGTGCTCGCCTCGCCGCCGGCCGCCGTCGCCGCCCGTTGCCGCGCCGCCGTGCCCTAGCCCAACCCGAGAGCAGCCTTGCTCCCCGCGCCGCCGCCGCCGATTTCTGCCGCCACCTGAGGTGAGCCTTCCCTTCCTTGGGACCTCCTCCGCCGATGCTGGCCGCCTCGGGCCTTGCTTGCCCGCCGGCAGCCGGCCGGAGCTGGTTGCTCCGGCCGGGGTCTGTTTTGTATGATTGTTGGCCGCGCCTTGGATTTTTGGAGCCCCTGTTGCTCCCCGAGGTCCGGAGAGGTGAGCCCGATGATCAGGACATCTCACTGATCATCATGCTCACCTCCATTTTGGTTTTGCTCGAGCCGTTGCGCCGTTCGGCCTTTGTCGGGCCATTTTGCCTATTGTGCTCTGTTTTTATGGCTTTTCCCGGACCGCGACTGTTCCTGTCGCAGTGAGGCTGTGAGCACGGTCACCGTGACATCGATACCTATCCGCTGGCGCTTGCGGAAGGTCGTGCGGATGTACGGTTCACTCACACGGCCTTGGTTACGCTCGCTTTTGTGCTTGAGCTCACTGTTTTTGTGGGATTTCCCAGCTTGCGACTGGTCCTGTCGCAGTGGGATGGTGAGCACGGTTTCCGTGACGTCATGACCTATCCGCTGGTGCTTGCGGAAGGTCGTGCGGACGTACGGTTTGCTCGAACGGCTCCGTTTATCGCTTGTATGTTTGTAATTGTTGCTTGATTGTGGACTTTGGCGTTTGTGGCAGCATTGCGACGCTGTGGGCAGCAAGGGTAAGGTCTTGGAGACCCTGTGGACTGGTTGTCCAACCCCCTCGCCCTTCGTGGAGTTTCGGATTCGTTTTCCGACGCGTTTTTTTTCGATGAAATAATCGGCGAAACGCACGTTTCTAGTTGTGCGACTCACTCGCTGTTTTCGCGAGCGACTTGGCTTCGTCGTGTAGCCTCGTTGGCTGTTCCTCATCGCTGTCCCGAAGTTCCGAGGACAGCGGATGAGTGATGTGGGGTTCCGGTGCCAATTCGGCACTTTTCGGGAACCCGGGAAGCCTTTTCGGGTGCGTTTGATGTTCGTAGCACCCCGAGCTTGTGCTCGCTGTCCCGTCACGTGGTTTTGTGTGTTCGGGGACAGCGAGGGACCTTGTTGGTTGTTTGGTACCCCTCCGGGGCTTTGTGTGGTTTCGGGATCGTCCCGGTGGGTTTCCCGGGCGATCCGTCGGTTTCGGGATGTGAGAGCTTTGTGCTTAGCGTCGACTTGGTGGACCTTGACCTTGTGAGTCTTTCGTAGGTCCTGTCGCGGTTCCCGAGAGCCATCGGTGTTAGATTGGATCTTACCTACAGGTGGGTGCTTCGATCCGGAGTCGGTTCAGTGGACTACGGTGATACATTTCTATCCCTTCTTTGGCATTACAGTTTTTAGTTCACTTGACTCCCGTAGACTCTACTTATATGCGTGCTTGGATAGTAGAGTAGTTGTAGTTGCATGGTTCTTGAGACGACCCAGTTGGTCGGTAGTGATCGCCTATTGTTTCGAGCGATCCTAGTTGTGGTTTGCATGGTTCTTGAGACGACCCAGTTGGTCGGTGGTGATCGCCGTTGTTTCGAGCGATCCTTGTTGTGGCTTCAGTGCTTCTCGGCTCGTTGCCGTTCTGTGGATTGAGCATATGCATCGATCGTCACAGCTCTTCCCGCACTTCACGTACACCGCGGTCTGATCCACCGTGTGGGGGTGTTCTTTTCCGGAAAAGGGTCGTGAATTTCTACCGACCCGTGAGCCCCGAGCATTTCCTCGGGAAGGATGGTGCCCGTTGGTTGAGCAGTGTGACAGCACCCGGGGAGCGTCCCGGTGGCTATAGATTGGGTTTACTTTGTGGTTATCTCTTTTGATGCATACTAGTTGCTTACAGTAGCATAGTCGTTTCAGTTGTATCTTAGCCTCATACTCACTTGTGCTACTGTCTACCATATCTATCTTTTGTTGACCCTCGTGCCGGTGTGTACACCTCGCCTTCGTCGGCTTGCGGTACCCACTGGGAGGGGAGACATGTGTACATGTTCTCACCCCCCGCCCTCATTGCAGGTTTCAGGTGAGCAGGGTGGTGAGTGTCGGGACGCTGCGAGGCACGCCTAGATAGTAGCTCTAGAGGTTCCGACTCGTGAGGCTACTTTCCCAGATTTGGTTATTACCCTACCTTCGCCTATTAGATGTGATTTGTGGTTCAGTTATTCTTTGAGCTTACTCTAGCATGCTTATGTATGGTTGATTCATTTATTATCATTATGTGATGATTGCATGCTTGGACTAGTTGGTGGTATCCCGGTTTTTGATCGTTTCATTTATAGAGTATTTGGGCTTTCTACCCCTCGTGGTAGCATCGTAAAATAAAGGTTTCCGTGTGGGAAACGGTTTTCAAATAGATTTCTGATTGTTCGGTTTTTGTGATTTCAAAAGAGAGTTCTCGTGTGGAGAACAGTTTTCAAATGATTCTTGAATGATTGAAACTAGGGTTTCAAATAAAGCTTCTGGGTAAGAAGCAGTTTTCTAGAATGACTGTTGCTTGTGCATCGCATCATCCTTCACCTAAGGACTTGCTTAGATTCATACAGGTTTAAGGACGGTTAGCTGTATGAATCTCTCTGAGTTGTTGTGCTGTTGTGATGAATGAATGGTGGTTGTGATCCTGTTGATTGTTGTTGACGCCGTGCAAATACAGGGGAGGTTCTGTCCGTGTGTACAGTGGACCCTGTATTTGTGGCGGGTCTGTACGTGGCGCGGGCTAGGCTTTCAACAAAAATTGGCACGTATTTTCCGCATCTAGAACTAGCCCGGGGCGTGACAGATTAAGATGGTATCAGAGCGTAAAGGGAACAAACACTCATTCATTCATCAACTTGTAACTGAACCACTGGTTAGGCTGACCCCTAGGAAGACCTAGGATGTGTAGGCGCGCGAGTTCGAGGGGTTTGTTTTCGGCTTGTGCTTTGTGGGAGTTGCCGACCCCTTTTCTCTTGCGCTGGTTTCAGCGTTTTGTAGTTGGCTTGTGGTCTTGCTAGACCTCCTCGTCCGGGTCGTGGTGGTGGGCGTGCGCCTGCGGAGCTGTTTGCTGGTGTTCTGTTTCGGCTGTTGTGGCTGGTCCGAGTGAGGAGCTGGCAGGAGGCGGACAGCCTGGTGTGGACCGTACCCTGTGTGCTTGAGGCCGAGGCGAGGGGTCTGTTGGCGACCCTTTCCGGCATGTTCCGGCTTGTTCCGGTAGTTTTTGCAGCAACAGGCTACGGCAGCTGCCGCTCCAGCCCCTTCTACTCCTTCGACGTGTGCCCCGATGACTGCAGACCCTCCTGTGGCACCCACATCGTTGTGCGACGACCGTGACGACGACAGCGACTTCGTCGGCTGTTTCGCGCGTGGACGCCGACCCCGTGTTTGGGGGTGGTGGTCACATCTGAGCGCGTTGGGGGGATCTCCTGAGTTTTGATCTGCCCTGGTTCGCAGGCTCGTGCTCCTTCTAGTGGTGGTGGATCTGTGTTGTTGTAGGGCTGTTCTTGCCCTGTCCCCACTTTTCGTGTTGAGCACGAGGCCCTCTGCGAGCGTCTCTACAGAGACGGTGTTTTGAGCGGTTTTCGATCGCAGTTTGGGTGTTATCCCCTCTGTTTTGTTGGGTAGGGCTGTGAAGCCTACCCCTCTGACGTCTTGCTGGTGGCATCGTCAGTGTTGGTCTTTCGACCATTGGCTAGTTCTGGCGTCGAGCTGACGTGTACTAGACTGAGTGGACACTGTTGAGTGTCGGGTGTTTGTTGGTGCCTACGTGGCTTGCGGCTATCCTAACGCCTAAATTTGGTGTGTTTTGGGATTCCTGGTGGTATTTGTAGGTTTCCGTGTTGCCGCGAGATCTTCCAGGTTCTTGTTGGGGATCTCACCGCGTTCGACGCTGGTTAGTCGACGCTGGTTTTGTTCTTCCTCCGCGTTGGTACGGGTGGATTGACGACCCTTGTCACCTGTAGCTGTCGGTTCGTTGTTGGTAGCCGTTGACTCCTAGGGAGTTGGCTCAGGGCAGACCTTGTTTTGAGGGTCGGTTTGTTTTTCCCGTTAATTCGGTGACTCGTCTGTGACTTTGGTCCAGCTGTTGAGTGGTTGACCCGGTACCTTCGTGGTGTTGCCGACTGGTTGTTGGCCTTGACCTTGGGATATTTCGTTTTCTTTTGATAAGTACGTTGGCTGCAGACAACGTAGTGTCGAAAGTTAGAACGAAATACCCTATCCCTTTTGGGGACTTTCTGGATTGGGTCGGTGCTTTCCCTTGCAAGACTCTTCTCGCTCTTGGCCGTCTTGCGGAAAGCTGTGTGTTGGTCATCCCCGTTCTAGTGGTGAGCCTTGAGCTAATCCTGGCGTGGTTTTTGCGCAGTTGATTTGCCATCACTGCTGTTGGTTTGACTCCGGTTGAGTCAGGTTGCCCTTTTAGCTCGGTTTTGGGATGACGGGAGCCTGGTTGTTGGCTCCGAGGTCTCTGTGCTTGTGTTCGCGTGCTGGGTTTGCGCCGCGTCTTTCGTGTAGCCGTGCTTTGGAGCGCGTGCCCGATTTTTTGGGATCTGATGTTCGGCATCGTTGGTGTTGTATCGCTTGTTGCGATTGGTAATCCTGTACACCTGAGTGATGGACTCGCAAGGTTTTCGTCGGTTGGATTGCGAGTCGAGCTTTTCGAGTTGACGGTGTTGTTTTAGTACCCTCTACCGCAGACCTTCGATCTCTTCGACCGGCTCCAGGGAGCCTCGGTTTTCTCGAAGCGTGTTCTGCAGCCAGGTTATCTTTAGTTGAGGATCAAGACCGAGGACGTTGCGTTAACGGCCTTCCGGACTCGTTACGGTTTTACGAGGTCGCGGTTTTGCCGTTCGGTTTGACGAACGTCCCGGCAGCTTTTGGATTTGATGAACTGGGTTTTCGGCAGTTCTTGGATCAACTTGTCGTGGTCTCCTTTGACGACATACTGATCTATTCAAGGAGTTTCCTTCTTGGTTCGCTTTGTGACACAGGCTGGTTTTGTGGAGGAACCAAGGGAGGTGGACTTTGTAGTAGTTTGGCCTGTTCCGACTTCTGTGGCAGAGTTTAGGAGCTTCCTCGGCTTGGGCGTTGTTGCTGGCGATTTGTTGAGGGTCCTTCTCAAGATCGCCGTCCCTTTGAGCATGCTGTCGAGGAATGGCGCGTTGTTTCTGTAGACTTCCGCCTGGTTGATGAGCTTCTAGGACCCGATGGACTGTTTGACCCGTGCCCCTATCGTAGCATTGTCGCAGCCTGGTGAGGTTGTTGCGGTCTTCTGCTATGCATCTTGGATAGGATTGGGGTGCGTGCCTTTTCAGCTTGAGGAGGTTATCGCTTATGCTTCGCGCTAGATGATGGACTTGAGGAGATCTATCTGGCGCTCGATCTCGAGTTGGCAGCAGTGGTGTTCGCTCTCAAGCTTTGGAAACACTACCTGAGTAGAGCGTATTGTGAGATCTTCACAGACCCCCAGAGTATGTTGTGTCTCTTCAAGGATCCGTCTCTTTTGATCACCGCCCTGGAGTGATTGGTGGTGGAGTATCGTCGACCAGAGTTGGAGACCTTACCTTGTGGAGCTACCGCACAGTTGTGGTCTTTGGATGTGCTACCCACCTTAGTGGATCAGATTTTCGGTGGGCAATCGATGGATCTGCGCTGGCAGAGAGTACGGGCAGACGCCTAGCAGCGCAGAGATGGTGACTTCGTGCTACACGCTGTTGGTTTTCCTTCGAGGACGGAGGTGTGTGCCCAGTGTTCAGGATTTGAGGTGAGAGTTTTGACTGAGGCACACACGGGTCGCCGCACATCGTTCGTCCTGGAGAGACGAAGATGTACCGCGACTTGAGGTAGAGTTTCTGGTTGTAGCTCAGCATGTGGCACTGTGCCAGGTTTGTCAGCAAGTGAAGGCTGTGCATCATCAGAGAAGCTTCGACCGTTACTTGTACCTGTAGGGGAGTGGGAGCGGATCACTATGGTTTTCGTCACCGGGTTGCCTCGTTCTCCGCGAGGTCATGTTGCGATCTGGGTTTTTGTGGTTTGTCTGACGAAAACAGCTCACTTCCTACCGGTACACTCGCTTTAGTTTCGGGATCGACTGGTGCAGCTCTACTTGGTTGAGATCGTCGGGCTGTTTGGAGTGCCAGTGTCGATCGTTTTGGATCGGGATTCTCGCTTCGTTTCCCAGTCCTGGAGGAGCTTGCAGTAGGCTCTGGGGACGAGGCTCGACTTCAGCTTAGTTTACCACCCTTAGAGTGTTGGGCAGTCGGAGCGAGTCTTCTAGACTCTCGAGGTTATGCTCCGGGCATGCGTTTTGGATTTTGGTGAGGATTGGTTCAGGTATCCTTCCTTGTTGGAGCTTGCTTTCTCTACAGCTTCCTAGCGAGCATTGGATTGGCACCGTGCGAGGCTTAGTGTGGAAGTCATTGTCGATCACGGTTTTGTTTGGTTGACGTGGGTGAGCGTCGTGTGATCGGCCCGACAACGGTTCAGCTGAGTGAGGATCTCAGCTGCGGTGAGGTGCCTGTGAGGTTTTCGGCTCGCAAGGTGAAGCAGTTAAGGAACCAGAGCTTTCTGTTTGTGCGACTGCGGTGGATGAGTCGCGAGGAGCGCGAGACTTCTTGGGAATCTGCTTCGCGTGAGAGGTATCCGCTGTTGTGCGCGGATAGTGTGTGAGTAAGTTTCGGGGACGAAACTTCTTGTTAGGTGGGAGTGATGTGAGAACTCGAATTTTGGAATATTGGGAATTCTGTGTTCCTCTCCCCTGATACTGTGTTTTTGCTCCGTATACGTATATATATACAGGTATATATATATATATATATGTATATATAAGTGATTTTAGTGAATTTTGGTAATTGTTGATTTTTCGTTGCGGGAGAGAACGGTTTAACGGCGCGATCCGGAGTCCGATTTTGGCAATCCAAAATGCTAGGTTCGATGTCTCGGCAGTGCTGAACGCAATGGCGCGATCCGTGTCGGCGTGCAACGAACGGATTGAAAGATACTGCATCTTCTTCACTGAGTGCGCGAGTGGCACATTTGTTGTTTCGCGCGTTTTGGACCCCGTTTTTTTTCGCACCGTTTCGCGCATTTTCGAATTTGGAGGGGCCTAAGGGGTTTTGTTACCCTGCTGTGAGAGAGGGGGGCAGGTGCTGTGGGAGTGGGTGAGTGTTTTTTTTGGGTTTCACCCACTCCCCCTCTCTTTACCACTATTACACTCAACCTCTCTCTCTCTCCCTCACTCTCTCTCTCTCTCTCTCCTCTCTCTCACTCCTTCTCTCCCTGGCTCCCAGAGGTGAGCACAGGGCTCCCCTGCCCCTTGGCCTCCTCCCTGTGCAGCGCCGGCCGCCGCCGCCGCCACTGGCTGGCCGGAGCTCCCCAGCCACCTCTCCCTCTCCCCCTTTTTCTCTTTTTCTTCTTCTTCTTCTTCTTCTTCCCCTCCTCTGAGGTGAGCACCCAGGGGGAACCCACGCGAGCTTCCCCTGGGGTTGCTGTGACGCGGGGGACGCCGCCGTGCCGCCGGAGGGCCGCCGGAAGCAGCCTGAGCTGCTGCGGCCAGCTGCTGGAGCAGCAGCTGGCCGAGGATGGTGAGCCCCTGCCGCCGCCGCCTCCCGCACCCTGGGAAGGTGAGCATCACCTCCCCCGCGACCTCCGGCACCGCCTCCTGCCTCCCCGGCCATCGCCGTGCCGCCGGAGAGCCGCCGGAGCCGCCGCGGGCTCGCCTTGGGCCAACCTCTGTCTCCTTGCTCCGCCGCCGCCACCCCCCCTTTGTTTTTGTCGCGGTCACCGGCAGGACGACGTCCGGCGGGGCCTCCTTGCCGGTGCTTGCGTCGCCGCCGCCGCCGCCGCCGCCGTTCCTTGCCGGTGAAGGGTGGCCGTGCCTTCCCGAAGCTAGGGCTTCCTCCTCTGCCGCCGCCGCCGCCGCCCCCGTCGCCGTTGGAGGTGAGCATTGTCGCCCTCGGGACCTCCGCCGCCGATCCCTGCCTCCCCGGCCGTCGCCGTGCCGCCGGAGAGCTGCCGGAGCCGCCGCTTGCTCCGGTGGGACCGCTAGGGCACCCGAGGCCGCGCGCGCGCGCGCCGCCGCAACCCGGCACCTTTTTTTTGTCGCGGTCACCGGCCAACCGGTGACCGGCGACCTCCTCGTGACGGTGCTCGCCTCGCCGCCGGCCGCCGTCGCCGCCCGTTGCCGCGCCGCCGTGCCCTAGCCCAACCCGAGAGCAGCCTTGCTCCCCCGCGCCGCCGCCGCCGATTTCTGCCGCCACCTGAGGTGAGCCTTCCCTTCCTTGGGACCTCCTCCGCCGATGCTGGCCGCCTCGGGCCTTGCTTGCCCGCCGGCAGCCGGCCGGAGCTGGTTGCTCCGGCCGGGGGGGTCTGTTTTGTATGATTGTTGGCCGCGCCTTGGATTTTTGGAGCCCCTGTTGCTCCCCGAGGTCCGGAGAGGTGAGCCCGATGATCAGGACATCTCACTGATCATCATGCTCACCTCCATTTTGGTTTTGCTCGAGCCGTTGCGCCGTTCGGCCTTTGTCGGGCCATTTTGCCTATTGTGCTCTGTTTTTATGGCTTTTCCCGGACCGCGACTGTTCCTGTCGCAGTGAGGCTGTGAGCACGGTCACCGTGACATCGATACCTATCCGCTGGCGCTTGCGGAAGGTCGTGCGGATGTACGGTTCACTCACACGGCCTTGGTTACGCTCGCTTTTGTGCTTGAGCTCGCTGTTTTTGTGGGATTTCCCAGCTTGCGACTGGTCCTGTCGCAGTGGGATGGTGAGCACGGTTTCCGTGACGTCATGACCTATCCGCTGGTGCTTGCGGAAGGTCGTGCGGACGTACGGTTTGCTCGAACGGCTCCGTTTATCGCTTGTATGTTTGTAATTGTTGCTTGATTGTGGACTTTGGCGTTTGTGGCAGCATTGCGACGCTGTGGGCAGCAAGGGTAAGGTCTTGGAGACCCTGTGGACTGGTTGTCCAACCCCCTCGCCCTTCGTGGAGTTTCGGATTCGTTTCCGACGCGTTTTTCGATGAAATAATCGGCGAAACGCACGTTTCTAGTTGTGCGACTCACTCGCTGTTTTCGCGAGCGACTTGGCTTCGTCGTGTAGCCTCGTTGGCTGTTCCTCATCGCTGTCCCGAAGTTCCGAGGACAGCGGATGAGTGATGTGGGGTTCCGGTGCCAATTCGGCACTTTTCGGGAACCCGGGAAGCCTTTTCGGGTGCGTTTGATGTTCGTAGCACCCCGAGCTTGTGCTCGCTGTCCCGTCACGTGGTTTTGTGTGTTCGGGGACAGCGAGGGACCTTGTTGGTTGTTTGGTACCCCTCCGGGGCTTTGTGTGGTTTCGGGATCGTCCCGGTGGGTTTCCCGGGCGATCCGTCGGTTTCGGGATGTGAGAGCTTTGTGCTTAGCGTCGACTTGGTGGACCTTGACCTTGTGAGTCTTTCGTAGGTCCTGTCGCGGTTCCCGAGAGCCATCGGTGTTAGAGATTGGATCTTACCTACAGGTGGGTGCTTCGATCCGGAGTCGGTTCAGTGGACTACGGTGATACATTTCTATCCCTTCTTTGGCATTACAGTTTTTAGTTCACTTGACTCCCGTAGACTCTACTTATATGCGTGCTTGGATAGTAGAGTAGTTGTAGTTGCATGGTTCTTGAGACGACCCAGTTGGTCGGTAGTGATCGCCTATTGTTTCGAGCGATCCTAGTTGTGGTTTGCATGGTTCTTGAGACGACCCAGTTGGTCGGTGGTGATCGCCGTTGTTTCGAGCGATCCTTGTTGTGGCTTCAGTGCTTCTCGGCTCGTTGCCGTTCTGTGGATTGAGCATATGCATCGATCGTCACAGCTCTTCCCGCACTTCACGTACACCGCGGTCTGATCCACCGTGTGGGGGTGTTCTTTTCCGGAAAAGGGTCGTGAATTTCTACCGACCCGTGAGCCCCGAGCATTTCCTCGGGAAGGATGGTGCCGTTGGTTGAGCAGTGTGACAGCACCCGGGGAGCGTCCCGGTGGCTATAGATTGGGTTTACTTTGTGGTTATCTCTTTTGATGCATACTAGTTGCTTACAGTAGCATAGTCGTTTCAGTTGTATCTTAGCCTCATACTCACTTGTGCTACTGTCTACCATATCTATCTTTTGTTGACCCTCGTGCCGGTGTGTACACCTCGCCTTCGTCGGCTTGCGGTACCCACTGGGAGGGGAGACATGTGTACATGTTCTCACCCCCCGCCCTCATTGCAGGTTTCAGGTGAGCAGGGTGGTGAGTGTCGGGACGCTGCGAGGCACGCCTAGATAGTAGCTCTAGAGGTTCCGACTCGTGAGGCTACTTTCCCAGATTTGGTTATTACCCTACCTTCGCCTATTAGATGTGATTTGTGGTTCAGTTATTCTTTGAGCTTACTCTAGCATGCTTATGTATGGTTGATTCATTTATTATCATTATGTGATGATTGCATGCTTGGACTAGTTGGTGGTATCCCGGTTTTTGATCGTTTCATTTATAGAGTATTTGGGCTTTCTACCCCTCGTGGTAGCATCGTAAAATAAAGGTTTCCGTGTGGGAAACGGTTTTCAAATAGATTTCTGATTGTTCGGTTTTTGTGATTTCAAAAGAGAGTTCTCGTGTGGAGAACAGTTTTCAAATGATTCTTGAATGATTGAAACTAGGGTTTCAAATAAAGCTTCTGGGTAAGAAGCAGTTTTCTAGAATGACTGTTGCTTGTGCATCGCATCATCCTTCACCTAAGGACTTGCTTAGATTCATACAGGTTTAAGGACGGTTAGCTGTATGAATCTCTCTGAGTTGTTGTGCTGTTGTGATGAATGAATGGTGGTTGTGATCCTGTTGATTGTTGTTGACGCCGTGCAAATACAGGGGAGGTTCTGTCCGTGTGTACAGTGGACCCTGTATTTGTGGCGGGTCTGTACGTGGCGCGGGCTAGGCTTTCAACAAAAATTGGCACGTATTTTCCGCATCTAGAACTAGCCCGGGGCGTGACAGATTAAGATGGTATCAGAGCGTAAAGGGAACAAACACTCATTCATTCATCAACTTGTAACTGAACCACTGGTTAGGCTGACCCCTAGGAAGACCTAGGATGTGTAGGCGCGCGAGTTCGAGGGGTTTGTTTTCGGCTTGTGCTTTGTGGGAGTTGCCGACCCCTTTTCTCTTGCGCTGGTTTCAGCGTTTTGTAGTTGGCTTGTGGTCTTGCTAGACCTCCTCGTCCGGGTCGTGGTGGTGGGCGTGCGCCTGCGGAGCTGTTTGCTGGTGTTCTGTTTCGGCTGTTGTGGCTGGTCCGAGTGAGGAGCTGGCAGGAGGCGGACAGCCTGGTGTGGACCGTACCCTGTGTGCTTGAGGCCGAGGCGAGGGGTCTGTTGGCGACCCTTTCCGGCATGTTCCGGCTTGTTCCGGTAGTTTTAGCAACAGGCTACGGCAGCTGCCGCTCCAGCCCCTCCTACTCCTTCGCCGTGTGCCCCGATGACTGCAGACCCTCCTGTGGCACCCACACCGTTGTGCGACGACCGTGACGACGACAGCGACTTCGTCGTCTGTTTCGCGCGTGGACGCCGACCCCGTGTTTGGGGGTGGTGGTCACATCTGAGCGCGTTGGGGCGGATCTCCTGAGTTTTGATCTGCCCTGGTTCGCAGGCTCGTGCTCCTTCTAGTGGTGGTGGATCTGTGTTGTTGTAGGGCTGTTCTTGCCCTGTCCCCACTTTTCGTGTTGAGCACGAGGCCCTCTGCGAGCGTCTCTACAGAGACGGTGTTTTGAGCGGTTTCGATCGCAGTTTGGGTGTTATCCCCTCTGTTTTGTTGGGTAGGGCTGTGAGGCCTACCCCTCTGACGTCTTGCTGGTGGCATCGTCAGTGTTGGTCTTTCGACCATTGGCTAGTTCTGGCGTCGAGCTGACGTGTACTAGACTGAGTGGACACTGTTGAGTGTCGGGTGTTTGTTGGTGCCTACGTGGCTTGCGGCTATCCTAACGCCTAAATTTGGTGTGTTTTGGGATTCCTGGTGGTATTTCTAGGTTTCCGTGTTGCCGCGAGATCTTCCAGGTTCTTGTTGGGGATCTCACCGCGTTCGACGCTGGTTAGTCGACGCTGGTTTTGTTCTTCCTCCGCGTTGGTACGGGTGGATTGACGACCCTTGTCACCTGTAGCTGTCGGTTCGTTGTTGGTAGCCGTTGACTCCTAGGGAGTTGGCTCAGGGCAGACCTTGTTTTGAGGGTCGGTTTGTTTTTCCCGTTAATTCGGTGACTCGTCTGTGACTTTGGTCCAGCTGTTGAGTGGTTGACCCGGTACCTTCGTGGTGTTGCCGACTGGTTGTTGGCCTTGACCTTGGGATATTTCGTTTTCTTTTGATAAGTACGTTGGCTGCAGACAACGTAGTGTCGAAAGTTAGAACGAAATACCCTATCCCTTTTGGGGACTTTCTGGATTGGGTCGGTGCTTTCCCTTGCAAGACTCTTCTCGCTCTTGGCCGTCTTGCGGAAAGCTGTGTGTTGGTCATCCCCGTTCTAGTGGTGAGCCTTGAGCTAATCCTGGCGTGGTTTTTGCGCAGTTGATTTGCCATCACTGCTGTTGGTTTGACTCCGGTTGAGTCAGGTTGCCCTTTTAGCTCGGTTTTGGGATGACGGGAGCCTGGTTGTTGGCTCCGAGGTCTCTGTGCTTGTGTTCGCGTGCTGGGTTTGCGCCGCGTCTTTCGTGTAGCCGTGCTTTGGAGCGCGTGCCCGATTTTTTGGGATCTGATGTTCGGCATCGTTGGTGTTGTATCGCTTGTTGCGATTGGTAATCCTGTACACCTGAGTGATGGACTCGCAAGGTTTTCGTCGGTTGGATTGCGAGTCGAGCTTTTCGAGTTGACGGTGTTGTTTTAGTACCCTCTACCGCAGACCTTCGATCTCTTCGACCGGCTCCAGGGAGCCTCGGTTTTCTCGAAGCGTGTTCTGCAGCCAGGTTATCTTTAGTTGAGGATCAAGACCGAGGACGTTGCGTTAACGGCCTTCCGGACTCGTTACGGTTTTACGAGGTCGCGGTTTTGCCGTTCGGTTTGACGAACGTCCCGGCAGCTTTTGGATTTGATGAACTGGGTTTTCGGCAGTTCTTGGATCAACTTGTCGTGGTCTCCTTTGACGACATACTGATCTATTCAAGGAGTTTCCTTCTTGGTTCGCTTTGTGACACAGGCTGGTTTTGTGGAGGAACCAAGGGAGGTGGACTTTGTAGTAGTTTTGGCCTGTTCCGACTTCTGTGGCAGAGTTTAGGAGCTTCCTCGGCTTGGGCGTTGTTGCTGGCGATTTGTTGAGGGTCCTTCTCAAGATCGCCGTCCCTTTGAGCATGCTGTCGAGGAATGGCGCGTTGTTTCTGTAGACTTCCGCCTGGTTGATGAGCTTCTAGGACCCGATGGACTGTTTGACCCGTGCCCCTATCGTAGCATTGTCGCAGCCTGGTGAGGTTGTTGCGGTCTTCTGCTATGCATCTTGGATAGGATTGGGGTGCGTGCCTTTTCAGCTTGAGGAGGTTATCGCTTATGCTTCGCGCTAGATGATGGACTTGAGGAGATCTATCTGGCGCTCGATCTCGAGTTGGCAGCAGTGGTGTTCGCTCTCAAGCTTTGGAAACACTACCTGAGTAGAGCGTATTGTGAGATCTTCACAGACCCCCAGAGTATGTTGTGTCTCTTCAAGGATCCGTCTCTTTTGATCACCGCCCTGGAGTGATTGGTGGTGGAGTATCGTCGACCAGAGTTGGAGACCTTACCTTGTGGAGCTACCGCACAGTTGTGGTCTTTGGATGTGCTACCCACCTTAGTGGATCAGATTTTCGGTGGGCAATCGATGGATCTGCGCTGGCAGAGAGTACGGGCAGACGCCTAGCAGCGCAGAGATGGTGACTTCGTGCTACACGCTGTTGGTTTTCCTTCGAGGACGGAGGTGTGTGCCCAGTGTTCAGGATTTGAGGTGAGAGTTTTGACTGAGGCACACCGGTCGCCGCACATCGTTCGTCCTGGAGAGACGAAGATGTACCGCGACTTGAGGTAGAGTTTCTGGTTGTAGCTCAGCATGTGGCACTGTGCCAGGTTTGTCAGCAAGTGAAGGCTGTGCATCATCAGAGAAGCTTCGACCGTTACTTGTACCTGTAGGGGAGTGGGAGCGGATCACTATGGTTTTCGTCACCGGGTTGCCTCGTTCTCCGCGAGGTCATGTTGCGATCTGGGTTTTTGTGGTTTGTCTGACGAAAACAGCTCACTTCCTACCGGTACACTCGCTTTAGTTTCGGGATCGACTGGTGCAGCTCTACTTGGTTGAGATCGTCGGGCTGTTTGGAGTGCCAGTGTCGATCGTTTTGGATCGGGATTCTCGCTTCGTTTCCCAGTCCTGGAGGAGCTTGCAGTAGGCTCTGGGGACGAGGCTCGACTTCAGCTTAGTTTACCACCCTTAGAGTGTTGGGCAGTCGGAGCGAGTCTTCTAGACTCTCGAGGTTATGCTCCGGGCATGCGTTTTGGATTTTGGTGAGGATTGGTTCAGGTATCCTTCCTTGTTGGAGCTTGCTTTCTCTACAGCTTCCTAGCGAGCATTGGATTGGCACCGTGCGAGGCTTAGTGTGGAAGTCATTGTCGATCACGGTTTTGTTTGGTTGACGTGGGTGAGCGTCGTGTGATCGGCCCGACAACGGTTCAGCTGAGTGAGGATCTCAGCTGCGGTGAGGTGCCTGTGAGGTTTTCGGCTCGCAAGGTGAAGCAGTTAAGGAACCAGAGCTTTCTGTTTGTGCGACTGCGGTGGATGAGTCGCGAGGAGCGCGAGACTTCTTGGGAATCTGCTTCGCGTGAGAGGTATCCGCTGTTGTGCGCGGATAGTGTGTGAGTAAGTTTCGGGGACGAAACTTCTTGTTAGGTGGGAGTGATGTGAGAACTCGAATTTTGGAATATTGGGAATTCTGTGTTCCTCTCCCCTGATACTGTGTTTTTGCTCCGTATACGTATATATATACAGGTATATATATATATATATATGTATATAAGTGATTTTAGTGAATTTTGGTAATTGTTGATTTTTCGTTGCGGGAGAGAACGGTTTAACGGCGCGATCCGGAGTCCGATTTTGGCAATCCAAAATGCTAGGTTCGATGTCTCGGCAGTGCTGAACGCAATGGCGCGATCCGTGTCGGCGTGCAACGAACGGATTGAAAGATACTGCATCTTCTTCGCTGAGTGCGCGAGTGGCACATTTGTTGTTTCGCGTTTTGGACCCCGTTTTTCGCACCGTTTCGCGCATTTTCGAATTTGGAGGGGCCTAAGGGGTTTTGTTACCCTGCTGTGAGAGAGGGGGGCAGGTGCTGTGGGAGTGGGTGAGTGTTTTTTTTGGGTTTCACCCACTCCCCCTCTCTTTACCACTATTACACTCAACCTCTCTCTCTCTCCCTCACTCTCTCTCTCTCCCTCTATCACTCCTTCTCTCCCCTGGCTCCCAGAGGTGAGCACAGGGCTCCCCTGCCCCTTGGCCTCCTCCCTGTGCAGCGCCGGCCGCCGCCGGCCACTGGCTGGCCGGAGCTCCCCAGCCACCTCTCCCTCTCCCTTTTTCTCTTTTTCTTCTTCTTCTTCTTCTTCTTCCCCTCCTCTGAGGTGAGCACCCAGGGGGAACCCACGCGAGCTTCCCCTGGGGTTGCTGTGACGCGGGGGACGCCGCCGTGCCGCCGGAGGGCCGCCGGAAGCAGCCTGAGCTGCTGCGGCCAGCTGCTGGAGCAGCAGCTGGCCGAGGATGGTGAGCCCCTGCCGCCGCCGCCTCCCGCACCCTGGGAAGGTGAGCATCACCTCCCCCGCGACCTCCGGCACCGCCTCCTGCCTCCCCGGCCATCGCCGTGCCGCCGGAGAGCCGCCGGAGCCGCCGCGGGCTCGCCTTGGGCAACCTCTGTCTCCTTGCTCCGCCGCCGCCACCCGCCTTTGTTTTTGTCGCGGTCACCGGCAGGACGACGTCCGGCGGGGCCTCCTTGCCGGTGCTTGCGTCGCCGCCGGCCGCCGCCGCCGTTCCTTGCCGGTGAAGGGTGGCCGTGCCTTCCCGAAGCTAGGGCTTCCTCCTCTGCCGCCGCCGCCGCACCCCGTCGCCGTTGGAGGTGAGCATTGTCGCCCTCGGGACCTCCGCCGCCGATCCCTGCCTCCCCGGCCGTCGCCGTGCCGCCGGAGAGCTGCCGGAGCCGCCGCTTGCTCCGGTGGGACCGCTAGGGCACCCGAGGCCGCGCGCGCGCCGCCGCCGCAACCCGGCACCTTTTTTGTCGCGGTCACCGGCCAACCGGTGACCGGCGACCTCCTCGTGACGGTGCTCGCCTCGCCGCCGGCCGCCGTCGCCGCCCGTTGCCGCGCCGCCGTGCCCTAGCCCAACCCGAGAGCAGCCTTGCTCCCCGCGCCGCCGCCGCCGATTTCTGCCGCCACCTGAGGTGAGCCTTCCCTTCCTTGGGACCTCCTCCGCCGATGCTGGCCGCCTCGGGCCTTGCTTGCCCGCCGGCAGCCGGCCGGAGCTGGTTGCTCCGGCCGGGGTCTGTTTTGTATGATTGTTGGCCGCGCCTTGGATTTTTGGAGCCCCTGTTGCTCCCCGAGGTCCGGAGAGGTGAGCCCGATGATCAGGACATCTCACTGATCATCATGCTCACCTCCATTTTGGTTTTGCTCGAGCCGTTGCGCCGTTCGGCCTTTGTCGGGCCATTTTGCCTATTGTGCTCTGTTTTTATGGCTTTTTCACTTTTCCGGACCGCGACTGTTCCTGTCGCAGTGAGGCTGTGAGCACGGTCACCGTGACATCGATACCTATCCGCTGGCGCTTGCGGAAGGTCGTGCGGATGTACGGTTCACTCACACGGCCTTGGTTACGCTCGCTTTTGTGCTTGAGCTCGCTGTTTTTGTGGGATTTCCCAGCTTGCGACTGGTCCTGTCGCAGTGGGATGGTGAGCACGGTTTCCGTGACGTCATGACCTATCCGCTGGTGCTTGCGGAAGGTCGTGCGGACGTACGGTTTGCTCGAACGGCTCCGTTTATCGCTTGTATGTTTGTAATTGTTGCTTGATTGTGGACTTTGGCGTTTGTGGCAGCATTGCGACGCTGTGGGCAGCAAGGGTAAGGTCTTGGAGACCCTGTGGACTGGTTGTCCAACCCCCTCGCCCTTCGTGGAGTTTCGGATTCGTTTCCGACGCGTTTTTCGATGAAATAATCGGCGAAACGCACGTTTCTAGTTGTGCGACTCACTCGCTGTTTTCGCGAGCGACTTGGCTTCGTCGTGTAGCCTCGTTGGCTGTTCCTCATCGCTGTCCCGAAGTTCCGAGGACAGCGGATGAGTGATGTGGGGTTCCGGTGCCAATTCGGCACTTTTCGGGAACCCGGGAAGCCTTTTCGGGTGCGTTTGATGTTCGTAGCACCCCGAGCTTGTGCTCGCTGTCCCGTCACGTGGTTTTGTGTGTTCGGGGACAGCGAGGGACCTTGTTGGTTGTTTGGTACCCCTCCGGGGCTTTGTGTGGTTTCGGGATCGTCCTGGTGGGTTTCCCGGGCGATCCGTCGGTTTCGGGATGTGAGAGCTTTGTGCTTAGCGTCGACTTGGTGGACCTTGACCTTGTGAGTCTTTCGTAGGTCCTGTCGCGGTTCCCGAGAGCCATCGGTGTTAGATTGGATCTTACCTACAGGTGGGTGCTTCGATCCGGAGTCGGTTCAGTGGACTACGGTGATACATTTCTATCCCTTCTTTGGCATTACAGTTTTTAGTTCACTTGACTCCCGTAGACTCTACTTATATGCGTGCTTGGATAGTAGAGTAGTTGTAGTTGCATGGTTCTTGAGACGACCCAGTTGGTCGGTAGTGATCGCCTATTGTTTCGAGCGATCCTAGTTGTGGTTTGCATGGTTCTTGAGACGACCCAGTTGGTCGGTGGTGATCGCCGTTGTTTCGAGCGATCCTTGTTGTGGCTTCAGTGCTTCTCGGCTCGTTGCCGTTCTGTGGATTGAGCATATGCATCGATCGTCACAGCTCTTCCCGCACTTCACGTACACCGCGGTCTGATCCACCGTGTGGGGGTGTTCTTTTCCGGAAAAGGGTCGTGAATTTCTACCGACCCGTGAGCCCCGAGCATTTCCTCGGGAAGGATGGTGCCGTTGGTTGAGCAGTGTGACAGCACCCGGGGAGCGTCCCGGTGGCTATAGATTGGGTTTACTTTGTGGTTATCTCTTTTGATGCATACTAGTTGCTTACAGTAGCATAGTCGTTTCAGTTGTATCTTAGCCTCATACTCACTTGTGCTACTGTCTACCATATCTATCTTTTGTTGACCCTCGTGCCGGTGTGTACACCTCGCCTTCGTCGGCTTGCGGTACCCACTGGGAGGGGAGACATGTGTACATGTTCTCACCCCCCGCCCTCATTGCAGGTTTCAGGTGAGCAGGGTGGTGAGTGTCGGGACGCTGCGAGGCACGCCTAGATAGTAGCTCTAGAGGTTCCGACTCGTGAGGCTACTTTCCCAGATTTGGTTATTACCCTACCTTCGCCTATTAGATGTGATTTGTGGTTCAGTTATTCTTTGAGCTTACTCTAGCATGCTTATGTATGGTTGATTCATTTATTATCATTATGTGATGATTGCATGCTTGGACTAGTTGGTGGTATCCCGGTTTTTGATCGTTTCATTTATAGAGTATTTGGGCTTTCTACCCCTCGTGGTAGCATCGTAAAATAAAGGTTTCCGTGTGGGAAACGGTTTCAAATAGATTTCTGATTGTTCGGTTTTTGTGATTTCAAAAGAGAGTTCTCGTGTGGAGAACAGTTTTCAAATGATTCTTGAATGATTGAAACTAGGGTTTCAAATAAAGCTTCTGGGTAAGAAGCAGTTTTCTAGAATGACTGTTGCTTGTGCATCGCATCATCCTTCACCTAAGGACTTGCTTAGATTCATACAGGTTTAAGGACGGTTAGCTGTATGAATCTCTCTGAGTTGTTGTGCTGTTGTGATGAATGAATGGTGGTTGTGATCCTGTTGATTGTTGTTGACGCCGTGCAAATACAGGGGAGGTTCTGTCCGTGTGTACAGTGGACCCTGTATTTGTGGCGGGTCTGTACGTGGCGCGGGCTAGGCTTTCAAAAAAAAATTGGCACGTATTTTCCGCATCTAGAACTAGCCCGGGGCGTGACAAATTTCAATTTCAAATTCACATTTTGAATTCTGATTCTAATTTAATTTCAAACTTTGATTTCAAATTTTGAATTTTAAAATGTGAATTTGAATTTAAAGTTTAAATTAAAATATTAGAATTGAAATCAAATCTCAAATTAAGCTTAAATTTTGAGTTCAAATTGAAGATTTAAAATTAAAACTTTCAATTTGATTTTACATTCAAATTTAGATTTTAAATTTAAATTTTAGTTTCAAAATTTTGATTTTAAATGCAAATTCAAATATCAAAATCAAGATAAAAAATCTAAGTTTGAATTCAAAATTTAGATTCAATTTAAAATTCAAATTTAAAATTTAAATTTAGCTTTAAATCAAAATTGTAGCTTTAAATTCAAATTCAAAATTCTAATTTCTGGTTAGTTTAAAATATTTGAAATCAAATAAACAAAATTTTAATGGATAAAAATTTAAAAAAAAGAGTTAACATTCATTTATATGTCCCTCATGCGTCGGGGTAATTTTAATGTTTCAAATTATGTAGAGGTGTTTATGATAATTTTAAACTTTTTAGGGGTGTGAATGAAATTGTTCCTCTAAACAAGCAGGGAACAAATTAATGGTAAAATGATAATTTCATATTTTGAAGTAAAATTAAAAAAATAAAGTTGACGGAAGTTGACAAAAAGATAACGGTCAGCACATTTATGAAAAAAGTATTGTATTTAGAGGGGTATTTTTAAAATTTTAGAAATTTGAAGGGTATCTATGATATTTCATTAGTTTCTAAGGGCACGAATGAAATTATCCCTAAAAAGAGGAAACCAACCTTTTAAATTATACAAATTCACATTTCGATTTTAAAATTCAAAATCTAAGTTTAGAATTAAATTCGGAAATCAAATTCAAAATCTGACTTTGAAATTAATATTAAGTATAAAATCTTAATTCAAATCTAAAATCAAAATTTAAATTTAAAACATAAACCCAAAGTCAAATTTAAATTTAAAATTCAAATACAAGATGAAAATATAAAATTTAAATTTAAAATTTAATTCAAAATATAAATAAAAGTTAAAATTAAAATGTTAATTTGAATTCAAATTTAAGTTAAAATATAATTAGCTGCCACTGTAGGCACTCACGTGGCGCTGGCACGATACATTCCGTTAAAATTAACCCTTTTTTTTCTATATTTATGATTGGAGCTTAATTATAATAAAACGGAAAGGTCGGACACTTGATAGCGAAGAGAAAATAGATTGGGTACCAACATGAAAAAAAGATGAAAAGATGTGAGATCAAGTACTGTTCAACTAACCCTTTATACATACAAATACATTAATTTGCGCACCATTAATCAATTGTGGTCGCCACCCTTTAAATTCCGTCTCACCGAGTTGAAGGATAAAAAATTGAAACGTGAAACATGACTGCAACTTGAGTTCTCTAATAATTAGCCGACTCGTTTGATCTTGTTTTTCACTTTTTTTTTTTTTGAGAGAGAGAAAGGTAGCACGCTATCCGCTTCGTTTATTTTTTATAGAAATAAACTTAGCTAGAAATATAAATCAACTAGAATTCGAACTCGGAACCTCGGATACCAACCACCAAGTCCTTTGTCACTTGCGCTAGGGACGGTCGATTTTTCAATTTTTCTTTTTATGTTTGGGGTGGGTGAGTGGTAGGATGAAAATAGATTTAGATGCAGATATAAATTAGATTTTTTTTTTCCACTATCTATTCTTACCTTATAGGAGTGAAAACAATTAGATTCTTAAGGAAATTATATTCCTATTCATTTTTTTTTTTTTGAATGTGAATTCGAATGACAGTATTTATATTAGAAGCTAAATTTTGACATCTATATTTGCTGAGGATTGAATCTCAGTTTATTGTAACCTACCGTGGACTGAAAATGAAAAAAAAGAGGGAAGTGATTCTGACGCTGTTGTCAGAACAACAGGGATGGGCAGGAGAGAGATAAGGAAGGAGGAGGAGGAGGGCAGGACCTACCCTGTCCCGTGTCGGCCGATGCCGAAAACAGGAAGGTTTAGCATAGCTAGTTAATTCGTGAATTATTCGTGAATTTTTAAAAATTTGAATAAAATGATTCTTATGCGACTTATTTCTAAAAAATCGAAATAAAATATAAACTTTTGGGTTAAATTTATTATTCGTGAATAATTCACGTATACCGAACTATTTGGTCAAAAAAACGAGTTGAATTTTTGGATAAATCTCTTTGTCGAATTATTCGCTAACTATTGAAAAAATTTTATAAACTTTTAAAATATATGGATCATAAAAAAGACGAAGATAAAGACGAAAATGAATTTTGCTATTGCTTTTTTTACTTAATCTACTTTATTTTGTAATTGTCTATTTTTATATTATTAAGAATTTATAACTATTTATGCTAAAGATATAGATCTAGAGAAAAAAATTTAATTTGATAGCCGAATTTTTGATGTCAAATTTTTAATTAGTGAACGTATAATTTTCGTATAAATCGTGTATCTGAATAATTGACGAATCCTTTTTTTAAACCGTATTTTTTAATAAATTTAAAAAATAAAATACGAATTTTATTCGTATAATAACCGTATCGAATTTTTTGCGAAATCCGAATAAACTAACTATGGGTTTGAGAGAGAGACAGAGAGATAATAGTGAGTTAAGTGCACTACGTCCTTGTCGGAGCCAATTACACGTGAGATCCGTATGCAATTTCTTCTTCTTCTTCCCCCACTAAGTCCTCTGTCTCTATAAATCTCCCCTCTTCTCACTATTTTTTTCTGTATATATACATATCTCTCTCTCAGAGTTGCTGTGGCCTGTGATATTTGACTCACTGTAACTGATCCATAAGAAGGTACTAACTGCTATTATTACAGTGATTTACATTGTTTGCATGCGAACATGATATTGCAATTGTAGATGGAGATGGCGGATTCTGTAGAGCTGCCGGCCTCCGTCGCGGAACCGTCAGACTCCGTCGCAGAACCGTCAGACTCCGACGCGGAATCTGAATTCGCCAGCGAGATGGAGATCATTGTGCAGTTGGGCGCCGTCCGTAACTACGTTCTTCTAGCGGACGGCGATAACACCGTCGAGGACGTGCTGGTCGAGATTCTCGGCCGTGACAGGGCAGCGCAAGCGCCAGAGCCGAGGCTTTATTTCAATGACATGGAGTTGCAGAAGCAGAAAAACCTGGCGGACTATGGAATCAAACTCGGCTCCGTGCTTCAGCTGAAGTGCACGCCGCGGGTGTTGGCACACACTGATGAGTATGATTCCCTTGTTGTTCGGAATTGAGTAACTTAGATTTTGATTTCAAACAGTTCCAAATTAGTTTGGTCGTGATTTTAGGCCCAGATTTAATGATCTTACTTAAGGATGGAAGTACATTCTCACTGCGGGCAAAAGGATTCAACTCCATGTCTACTTCCCGTGAGTTTCGTGAATTGTAAATTTCGTAAACATCGAGATGAATGGAGTTAAAGTGGTCAGCATTCTGTTCTCTGGCGGGAGGTCAGGTTGGGTCTGAGTCACGTTCGAAATGGTGTGAGGCTGGATTCGGGCGAGTCATGTTCGAAGTGGCATGAGGCTGGTTAGGCGAGTCACAACCGTGACTCGTGGGCGCTGTGTCTCTACGTTTTAAGTGAATTAGTTGTGTATTTTTAACCGCTCGAACTTTTGGGATTAATGATTAGTGCCAACGATCTGACAATAAAGCCAACAAAGACATAAACTGAGAGCTACTATTCTATCCTAATAGCCTCCTCGTCCATCGTATCGTGTTAGATGCATAAATTACCTAGTCTACATGAAATTAGAAGCAAATTATAAGTTAGAGCAGAAAAAGGTCGCAGCATAATACATGATTGCAAAATTTCCTCAGGTAGATTAAAAAATATGCCCCACTCACGCATTAGAATTAGGTTTTCTTGTAACATTGTAAAGCATAATTGTACTGTGAGCATCATGTTTGAATTTAAAGTAACTTTTCATACTCTATAATACTTTAATGCTGCATATGCGTGGAACCCGGCCTTTATTTGGTCTCTAATGTCAAACCCTTGTTGTATGACATCTAAATTTGGTTAAAAAATTTGATAAAACCCAATGAGAATTCTCCCGTTCTGTTTTTTACGCCTAGCGGGAGAGAATGTGGGTCGAACGTTAGAAAACGTTTGACTCCCTCATCTCTATATATTTCCCTCCCCTGTTCTTACATAGGTGAATGAAAGACATTAGTGAAAAAATATTATCATCTTTTTTTCATTCTCTACTACTTTTCACATTCTTTTTTATTTACTGGTTATTAAAAGAATCTCCGTCAACCTCTGCCGCGATGGTCCTTACAGGAAGAGGAATTCCGGTCGTACCGTGGGATGGTGTTCACGGTTACTACCGCACGATGCATGCTTCCAAATTGATCAATTTTTTTTGAATTTTTAGTGTTTGTCCGTAAGTTTAATTTTATCTTTTATCATTAAATTAGTTAGATAATTTATTCACAATTGGATTCTTTCGTAAAATTTTTCTAACACTTTCTGTGTGAATACCTATATCTGTATCTGTATTCTTAGTAAAAGACTTTAACTTGCATTACATATGCAACTAACTAACTTGCATTATATATGCAACTTTGCTAGTACTACAGAAATAGCCAATATGGGCTGTGCAGATTCTAGCTCTTCTGTAAGATCCAATCCGGATGGTGAAATGAAAATCTTTGTTCAGTCAAAATACCGTGGAAATTATGCGCTGGAGGTGGACAGCTCTAACACCATCCAGGATGTGTTAATCACTCTTCTTCCTATTTCGCGGTTCGTTGCAAGTCCGCAACCTAAGCTTTATTTCAATGGCCATCTACTGAAAGGGGCCAACTCTCTGGCGAACTACGGCATCGAGGATGGATCCATCCTTCACCTTGAGTGCACAAACTGTATAAAGTGCAAAGCCAATGCGTATGTATACCCCTTTCTCGGTCCTTCAATGCTTGTTCTCTTATTTGATGTTTTGATAGCTAGAATACAGGTGCTCTGCATTAACTGACACTTTCTACATTGGAGTATCTACAGTTTTTGAATTCTTTTCATTGGTTTCTTTCTTTGCGACCTTAACTAGCCCATGATTTGAATTGATTTAGGTGGGTTTTATTAAATGAATCAGATGATTTGTGGTTGGAGTTGTAGCAGTTTTGAGTTTCTTATCACTTTTCTGTAGGTGAAGGTGAATCCAATATATAAATGGAAAAAAAAAAAAAAGTGAATCCAGTATGATGATATCGAGGAAAGAAATTTAGTATCTGATATTTTCAACCACTGCTGTCTGGAGTGCTGCTGTATACGATTTTAGCCACTTTCCGGTCGCCATTACCTTGAACCTATTTATGCTTAATTTCTATTGTACATACAGTGTTAAGAGCCTCTATCCCAAGCTCAGTGAAAAGTAGATTTATATCATCTTTATTTCTAAATTC
Source organism: Puya raimondii (assembly GCA_016920855.1). Classification (NCBI taxonomy): domain Eukaryota; kingdom Viridiplantae; phylum Streptophyta; class Magnoliopsida; order Poales; family Bromeliaceae; genus Puya; species Puya raimondii. The sequence goes on along the minus strand of JABWPP010000050.1, from coordinate 102,302,642 downwards.
AGGTATTTGTTAGATTGACATCATACTCAAAATTACATGTCCAAAGTTTATCAAATGACGAAATGAGAATAGTGAGGATTCACATATGCCAAAGTTTATGTATGCACGTTTCCTAATGGAATCAGGACATATTGATATTAGTCGCATACATTTATGCATTGATATATTATTATACCTTAATTGAAGAATTCATTTTCGATGTCTGTCACTTTATGGCAATCAGTATTTTATCAAAATATGCTGATGGCTATAAATAATTCTTTTTTGGTCTTTAGTTCAGAATTTTCTTTATTTTTTGGGCATAAATTATATACCTTCTGATTCTGTTTTGTTTGCTTGCATTTACAGAAGAGAGAGGCCAAATGTAATTTCGAAAAGAAAAAGGATAATATTAATAGATCAGCCTTTAGCAATCTGGGAAAAGGAGCATGATAAAGTACTGCTTGATTTGTTGGTAGAGAAAATTCAAAATGGAGGGATAGAACTTCTATACATTGAAAATGATTCTTGGTGTGACATAGTGGCCATGTTCAATGAAGCAACAGGCTTGAAATATGAATACAAACATTTGTATGAGCGCTTCAATTTTTACGCATGTGAATTTCACAGAGTGAACCGCATTCGACATCATCCAAAGTTTAGTTGGGATCATCAACGTCAAGTAGTAATTGCTACGGATGCTACTTGGAATGAATATATCAGAGTATACTACCACATCACTTTTCAACTATTTAGTACTACTTAGTTTTAACTTCTAATTGATTCAATCCTTTCTCCTTTTACACAGGAAGATCCTGATGCGAGGCCCTATCGAAGGAGAGCAGTACCATATATTGATTTATTGGAAATCATGTTCGCCGATAAAGAAGAACCATAAATTGTGGTTTCCAATGAACGACTCTTTTGAGAATAACAATGTTGTAATCTATCTATTCTGTACTCATGAAATCTATGCTGTATTTTTCACATGTTATTCCTCATCAGTTTAAATATGTATTGTGTTAACATCTACTGTTGCTTGTGGTATAAGCTTATAATTAATGCTCCTGCAATAATTTCATAATGAAGAGAATGCTGGAGATGGATTGCTTAGAGCTGCCAGACTCGGTCGCAGAACCTAACTTTGCCAGTGAGATGGAGAACATTGTGCAGTTAGATGCTGTTCATAACGATGTTCGGTGATTACAATTTTTGTAGTACATTAAGAAAGGCATTCACCGAATCACTTTCTCTAGAGGAAACTTTATCCCCCGTATAGGAGGTTTCTCTCTGTGTCTCTGAGTTGCAGAATGTGTTGTTGTTACATTTATTGACCCGCATGTACTTGGCTAATAATAATGTAGAATCTTATGCATAATTTCAAGTATATAAGACTGATTTTTATCGATATTTTTCTGTAGTTGCAGTTGCTGGGTTGCAATACTGTCGAACATCAAAGCTCTCTGTTTTGGACGGTGGATCGCGTGCTCCCGTATTAGAATACATCCGTACGATAAGGCTATGCATAAAATAATTGATTTGCAGACCTTTTTTGATGCGTAAACATTTTGCAGGCAGATATATTCACTGGAGAGAGATTGAACAGGAAGGTAAATTATACAGGAGATCGCTAATTTTTTGCCCATGCTTCCCTGGCCTTTTAATTATTGCAATTGGATATTTGTCCTTTCATGAGTTATATCGTTCCTAGTAACTTAGCGTTAAGAGAAAATTACTATTCCACATTATTTAACATTAAATACGGTTTCGCTTGTTGCAACTCGGGTGGGCAATCCAGCTCGCTGTTCGTGAGACAGCTTATAATTCATATAGAGTCTGGCTATTGTACTATTAATAGCACCGAGCACTTGGCGCTACCAAGTTTTCTACCGGTATTTTTAGTCTTTTGACCATTTTCACCTGGTAGATCCTCTATCATTCAATCAACCACTCACTTAACCCTAAGGTAGCGTTTGGATAGGGGATAAGGGGGGGTTATAACCTCTTATCTCTCTTTATATCCAAACACAAATTTTTTATCCGAAAATAGTAATTTTTTGGTATCTGAAATAAGCCGGTATAACTATTCTCACATATACTTTTATTTTCTATATATAACTATCTACTATTCTTCTTATTCCATATTATCTATTCAAACACTATTTTTTTTTATTTTAAAAAATAATCCAATTTTCATCAAACGCTATCCCCACATTTGTATCTGTCCTTAAAATATCTAGTTCTTACTTATATCCGAACCAAACGAAGCCTAAGAGATCATTATTATCCTAACCGCACATCTTTTTATCCAAGTGCCAAAAACCTAATAGCATCAATGATTTGGTGCTATTAATAGTTTTCTAGCCTAATTCATATACATACTTATATACAAATATTTACTATTTAAATAATAGGTCAATCCAAATCTAAGGAGACATATATTTTGTAACTTTAATTATTAGATTAAGATTCTAATTTTTTAATTTTCTTTCAACTTTTCACGCAAGTTGAGACATATATTTTGTAACTTTTAATGATTTGAAAGGTGACACATTACTGCAAGTTGATGTTGTCTTGCTACCTGGCACACACATTGTCAGAGTCCGAGATCGAACCCAACGAATCTCTACTGCCATTTAATTTCCTAACATTTAATTTAAATCTGCAGTATAAACATGTGTCATGTAATTTAAATCTATAGATATTTGATCTTTGTCTGAGTTTCAATTGAGTCCCTGTGACGCCCCAACTTTTCAGGGGGTCACCCATCCTAGGACTACTCCCGTCCCAATATGCTTAACTCTCTCAACCTCTTCGGCCTAGTCACCGCCGAAAATGCTTAAGCCGGGTTGAGAGTTTAGTCATATTATATATATCTCATATATAGGACTAATCTGAGGTCTCACAATCTCCCCCCCTTAAGTCCTGACGTCCTCGTCAGGCTCAGACACACAAGTACCAGGCGATATGAGACTCGTCTCGCTAGCCTAAACTGACTTTGTGGTGAGCCGCACTCCACCCACAACAGTTCTGACTCAGCCGAGACTCATCTCACACTTCCGGCTGGTAATTGGCTCTGATACCAACTGTGACGCTCCAACTTTCCAGGGGGTCATCCATCCTAAGACTACTCCCGTCCTAGCACGCTTAACTCTCTCAACCTCTTCGGCCTTGCCACCGCCGAAAATACTTAAGTCAGGTTGAGAGTTTAGCCCTATTATATCTCATATATAGGACTAATCTGGGGTCTCACAGTCCCTGACCATCTAGTTGCTTCAATTAAGTTTTTAAGTAAAACAGTCAAGAACCTAATTGTATTCTGGAATAGATGATCCTAATTGGCTATGCTCTTTTTCTATTCAAGAATTTAGCATATTTTCTACGCCAATTTAAAGTACACAGTAATTTCCTCACAAATCAACAATAGTGATTGCGCATCCTTCAAAATATTCCACCAAGTTGAAGGATAAAATATTTGAGAGGTGACACATGCGTTGTCTCATTAAGCTGGGCTCTTCTTGTTCTTAACATTCGTAAGTAGGGTGAAACGGGAAATAATTATTTTATATTATTTCAGACAGTGTTAGACTAGGACGATAGAGATCTGTCTATAAATCCTACTTTCTCACTATTTTTTCTGTATCTCTCTGAGAGTTGCTGTGGTCTGCGATATTTGACTCACTGTAATTGATCCTTAGGAAGGTACTAACTACTATTATTACAGTGATTTACAATGTTTGCATGTGAACATGATATTGCGATTGTTGCTTGGTTTAATTAGTCATACATATAGGAACGCTGGAGATGGCGAGTTCTGTAGAGCTGCCGGGCTCCGTCGTCACGGAACCTGAATTCGCTAGCGAGATGGAGATCATTGTGCAAAGGAACGCCGTTCGTAACTACGTTCTTCTAGCGCACGGCGATAACATTGTTGAGGATGTGCTGGTCAAGATTCTCGGCGACGACAGGGCAGGGCAGGTGCCTGAGCCCAGGCTTTATTTCAATGACTCGGAGTTGGAGAAGGAAAAAACCTTGGCGGACTACGGAATCAAACTCGGCTCCGTGCTTCAGCTGAAGTGCACTCCGTGGATGTTGGCATATGCTTACTAGTATGCTTTCCTTTTTGTTTTGAATTAAGTAACTTAGTTTGGTTATGATTTTAGGCCCAGATTTAAAGATCTTACCTATGGATGGAGCTACATTCTCGTTAATTGTACTGTGAGCATCATGTTTGATTTTAAAGTTACTTTTCGTTCTCTCCTTTTATAATACTTTAATGCTGCATAATGCGTGTAACCCGGCCCTAATTTGGTTTCTGCATATGACATCTAAATTTGGTAAAACAATTTGTTGTTCCTTTTGTTAGGCCTGCTGATTCAATCCCTTTATGTTGAAGAAAAACTCAAAATTTTGAGCTTTGAGTTTATTTTACTTATATTTAATATTTAATATTATTTATTTATTTATTTTCTTGGCGCAAAAGAAAATCTAACGGGAATTCTTCCTTTCGGTTTCTTGTGCCTAACTGAAGTGAATGTGGGTCGAATGTTAGAAATCATTCCCTCATCTCCTACATATTTTCCTCCCTTGTTCTTACAGAGTGGATGAAAGACATTAAAGAAAAAAATATTATCATCTTCTCTCTATTCTCCACTACTTTTCACATTCCTTTTTAGTTACTAGTTATTAAAAGAATCTCCGTCAGCCTCAGCCATGATGGTCCTTTGCAGAAGAAGAAATTTCGGTCGTATCTTGAGATGGTGTTCACGGTTAATACTGCACAACGCACTCTTCAGGATGGATCAAATTTTTTGAATTTTTACCGTTTATCTATAAGTTGAATTTTATCTTTTATCACTAAATTATTTAGATAATTTATTCACAATCGGATTCTTTTGTACAAATTTTCTAATACCTTTTGTGATCTATAGCTGTATCTTAGTAAGAGACTACAACTTAGTAAGAAGGGAAGCAATTATCATGTCATATATGTACACGGTACAACTATCTTAGGATTTTTGTGAAAATTTATTACAAATAAACTAACGTGCATTATATATGCAACTTTGCTAGTCCGACAAAAATAGCCAAGATGGGATATGCAGACTCCGGCTCTTCCATGAGATCCAGTGGGGATGGTGTAATGACAATCTTTGTGCTGTCAAAATTTTATGGAAATTATGCGCTTGAGGTGGACAGCTCTAACACCATCCAAGATGTGTTGATCACTGTTCCTCCCATTGGGTACTCAGGATTATATTCGATGGCTGGGCTTTATTTCAATGGTCATCTACTTGCGGGGGCCAAATCTCTGGCGGACTGCAGTATCCAGGATGGATCCATACTTCACCTTGAGTGTGCACTGGTCTTGAGCTGTGCAATTGCGTATGTATACCCCTTTCTCAGTCCTTCAATGTTTGTTCTGTAATTTGATGTTTTGATAACTAGAATACAGGCCCTCTGCGTTAACTTACACTTTCTACATCGGAGTATCTACAAGTTTTGAATTCCAATACAATTTCAACTGATGTCTTTGTTTGGAACCTTAACTAGCCCATGATTTGAATTGATTTGGGTGGGTTTTATTGAATGAGTCGGATGGTTTGCGGTTGGAGTTGTAGCAGTTTGAGTTTCATATAACTTTTCTGCAGGTGGAAGTGTATCTAATATATAAATGGGGCTAAACCCATTCCTTGAGGGGGGAAAAGTGAATCCAAGACAATCCCATTTCATTCCAAATGGAAGAATTCAACTCAAATCTGTTAACATGAGTTTCTTGAATCATTTGTCATGAAACTACGGGAAAAGTAATTTGAGAATCACTTTTCTATTTTAGTATAGTCCTTGTCAATCATGTCTCACAAGGCACATGGGTAATTTGAAAAATCAGTAGAAATACTAGGAAGAAATTATTAGTTAAAGATACATAGATAGCTACATGATGGAATCAGGACATATTGGTTGCATACATTTATGCATTGAAATATTATTATACCTCAAAATGAAGAATTCATTTTCGAAGTCCGTCACTTTACGACTATTAGTATTTTATCAATATATGCTGATGGTTATAAATAAAATTTTTTTTGGTCTTAAGTTCAGAATTTTCTTTATTTCTTGGGCAGTAAAATTCATAAATTATGTACCTTTTGATTCTGTTTTGTTTACTTGGATTTATAGAAGAGAGAGCCCAAATGTGATTCCCACCAGACCACTGATTTTATTAAAAGATCAGCCGTTAGCAATGTGGGAAAAGGAGCATGATAAAATATTGCTTGGTTTGTTGGTAGAGCAAATTCGGAAGGGAGGGAAAGAAATTCTATACTGTGAAAATAATTCTTGGTGTGACATAGTGGTCAAGTTCGAACAAGCAACACGCTTGAAATATGATTACAAACATTTGAATGCGCGCTTCTGTTTTTATGCATCTGAATATCGTATAGTGAACCGCATTCGGCGTCATCCAAAGTTTAGCTGGGATCATCAACGTCAAGTAGTAATTACTACAGATGCTAATTGGAACGAATATATCAAGGTATACTACCGCATCACTTTTCAAATATTCAGTACCTAGTTCTAACTTCTAATTGATTCAAACCTTTCTCCTTTACTCAGGAAGATCTTGCCGCGAGGCCCTATCGATGGAGGGCAGTGCCATATATTGATTTATTGGAAATCGTGTTCGCCGGCAAAGAAAAATCATAAATCCTGGTTTCCAATGAATGACTCTTTTGAGAACAACAATGATGTGATCTATCTATTCTGTACTCATGAAATCTAAACATTTCGCAATAATCTTGTCTCTTGATTGAGGCGAACGTTGCTATGCTGTAGTCTTCACATGTTATTCCTCATCAGTTTAAATATGTATTGTGTTAACATCTACAGTTAGCTTGTGGTATAAGCTTATAATTACTGTTCCTGCAATAATTCTATAATTAAGTCATTAGATGTTCTAAATTGAATGTGATTATCTGAACATGGCATTTTATTCAGATAATCAAATTACAGCGATTTACAGTGACTTACGAACTAAGCAATTAATTTCTTTGCATTTGATTCTCGTTGTCCTAAGTTGCTTTGTAAGTCATGGAGGAATGCTGGAGATGGATTGCGCAGAGCTGCCAGACTCAGTCGCAGAACCTAACTTTGCCGGTGAGATGGAGAACATTGTGCAGTCGGATGCTGTCCATAACGACGTTCAGTGATAACAATTTTTTCTGTAGTACATAAAAAAAAAAAAGGCATTCACCGAATCACTTTCTCTAGAGTAAACTTTTTCCCCCGTATAGGAGGTTTCTCTCCGTGTATCTGAGTTGCAACACACAATTCTTGATTCACTTGTGATTCCTGAGGAGGTGTTGTTGTTACATTTATTCACGGGCACAGCCAACGGAGTGATCAATTCTGTGGATGGACTAATAAAAGACTATCTTTACTTTGCAACTTATTCTGCTCGTCAAAATTTGATGTGCATTTTATTAGTATTGGCAAGTTAGCAACTCAGTTTCTGCAAGTGTATATCTATATCCTACAACAGTGAATGAATGTTAATATCCCAATTTTAATACTTGATGTTTATGTGTGTGAAATGTGAGCTTTGATATTATAACTAACTCAAAATTTGATGCGTAAGTCCCTCGTCAGTATCCGTCGTCAGTTGATATCCGTTATCCGTTAGCAGTTTTCATTCTAATCACTCGTTAGACGTTTAACCCGATCAGTCATCTGGGCCGGAGTGGTGTGAGTCGCTCTGAATATAATGTTGTTTCTCTCGGTCCAGACGACCCACCAGATAGCCGAAAGAAAGCTCAGGCATATGATTATCTTTCTAGCATCTTCTATGCTGGTCGATTTCATCCAAAGCTCTCGAGCCTCCACCGAGGGCTCAGTTGGAAAGTCGGATTCATTCGCACATCTTAGGATTAGGAAATTAAACATCACACAATTACTAAAGAGATGGTCACAGCTCTCTGAGTTGAAGGCGCAGAAGATGCAAGATTGGTCTCCGGTCCAACCATATTTGAACAGCCTGTCAGCAGTCCGAACCCGGTCTCTGAATATAATGTTTTTTTTTTTTTTTAGTCTCTTGTTTCGTCTTCGTTGCCCCAAGGAGGCCCTAGCTGCTTCCACCTTGTACGCTAAATTCATTTCCCTTAATGAGGGTAGCATGCTACTTTTTCTCAAAAAAAAACTAACTCAAAATTGTCCTAATTTGAACTTTGAATAAGTAGCTTCTTAATTTCCTTCCACGGTTTCTCATCTCCGGTCGTTAAAAGGATCACGATGCTTCTTCCACTGCTCCGCTGAGCATAGTTGCGTTCTTCGTGCGCCGGGTCTAATAGACCAAGCCAATCCAAATGCGGTGCACACGCATTTTGGCGATTTATAGCGTTTTAATTGGCCAAATCGAAGGATGACGTGGCAACATGAGCAGAGCCAATAGTTTCTCCAAATCTACCAAAATTTGGAGGATACATTACCTATAAGTTAAGTAATCTGTTTATAAAAAAACTGTATAAAAAAATATAAAATTTTCTCAAATAGGGTATATCTCTGTTTAATCAAAAAAAAAATATATATATATATATAAAATTTCTACTATGTAGTTAGTTAAATTTCGATGTTGAGGATTTCGTAACACGGTGGTAGTATTATTTTATGCCAATTCAAAGTATACATTAATTTTCTCACCAAACATCGAATCCTTCAAAATTTTCCACAGGTTGGAGATAAAAATTTGAAAGTACATTAATTTCCTCGCCAGTTATCAATAGTCTTCGGCATCCTTCACAATTTCCCACAAGTTGGAGCATAAAAAAAAATTTGAAACGTACTGCAAGTTGACGCTGTCTCATTAATTAGCTGGTTCTTCTTGGTTTTTTAACCTTTCATGTGCGTGAGAACGTGGGGTGAAATGGAAACTGGGGAAGGTTTTTTATACTGGTAAAAGTGTCAGTTTTTACTAGTTAAGCCACCCACGCTTCCCAATGAAACAAGGCCTAAGATGTTTTCCTAATCCGTACGATGAGGCTATGAATAAAATAATTGATTTGCAGAATTTATTTGATGTGTAAATATCGTATGCAGGCAGATATATTCACTGGAGAGAGATTGAACAGGAAGGTAAATTATATAGGAGATCCCTAATCTTTTGCCCATGCGTCTCTAGCCTTTTGATTATTGAAATTGGGTATTTGACCTTTCACAAGTTAAACCATTCTTAGTAACCTAGCTTTGGAAAATTACTTTTTCACATTATTTAACATTAAATACGGTTTCACTTGTTGCAACTAGGGTGGGCAATCCAACTTACTGTTCATGAGTCAGCTCGTGTTTTATATAGAGTCCGGCTATTATGCTATCAATGGCATTAAACACTTGGTGCTACCAAGTTTTCTGCTATTAGATCTACTTCTTTGATCATTTCTATCCGTTAAATCATACTATTAAACTAACCACCCACTCAACCCTAGGGGACCACAATCATCTTAACTGGAAACCACTATCATCCTAATCTTCATCCAAGAGCCGAAAACTCGATAGTACCAAGCACTCGATACTATCGATACTATAATAATTATATATATATATATATATATATATATATATATATATATATATATATATATATATATATATATATATATATATATATATAGTCCGGCTGGAATACTATCAATAGCACCAAGCGCTTGGTGCTACCGAATTTTTCGTCATTAGATTTAACCATTTGACTATTTTTACTTATTAGATTATATTATTCAACCAACAACTCACTCATCCCTAGGGGGCCCACATCATTCTAACTGCACATTCCTTCATTCTAACCGAACATTCTTTCATTCAAGGGCCAAAAACTTAATAGTATCAATAGTTTGGTGCTATTGATAGTATTCCAGCCTAGTTATATATATAGAGAGGTAGGCTGGTATACTATCGGTAGTACGGAAGCCTCCGTGCTACCAAGTTGTTTTCGATGATGCGGCTTCCAAATCGACGATCGGCTCCGCTAGACTTAATCTACACTATTGAAAGTGTTTGAAAACTAAATTTCATAATTTTTCGACATTATTTGGCTAGTGATCAAAGGGTCTCAAAATTGATAATTACAATGGTAGATGAGATGTGTTTGTAAGTTTAACGGTGTAAAACAATCCAAATCTGATAAAATTTTTACAGAAATTTTTTTGAACTATTTAGAGTAAGATCAGTATCTCTCATCTTAAATTTAAGCCTTTTATCATCATTTTTTATGAAATTTTTATTTTCAGCCATTCATTTTTTGACTACTCGTTTGATAGGTAATGATATCGAAAAATTTTGAAATTTAGTTTCCAAACACTTTCAATAGTGTAGATCAAGTCTAGCGGAGCCGATCGTCGATTTGGAAGCCGCATCATCGAAAACAACTTGGTAGCATGGAGGCCTCCGTGCTACCGATAGTATACCAGCCTAGCTCTCTCTCTCTCTCTCTCTCTCTCTCTCTCTCTCTCTCTCTATATATATATATATATATATATATATATATATATATATATATATATATATATATATATATATATATATATACACACACAAAATTTTAGTATTTAAATAATAGGTCTATTCAAATGTAAAGAGATGTATATTTTGTAAATTTTAATTATTAGATTAATATTGTAATTTTTAATTTTTTTTCAACTTTTTACCAATAATAGGTTGACAATCTAATTCGTTATTCGCGAGTTAATTCATATTCACCTCATTAATAAATGAGCCGAATATGAGTTGAATTTTTTTTACTTTGATATTTTAACGTAAAGAGCTAGCTCATGTTCAACTTGTTTAATAAGCGAACGAACAGGAGCCGGCGTCAGCTTGCTCGTGGCCGGCTCGTTGACTGCCCTAGTTGCAACTAGATATTTGAACATCAGCCCCGAACCCGACCCGTTGACATCCCAGATGAGGGCCACACACTGTAGCCTTAGCAAACCGAACTTGGGGGCGGGCCGGTCCGGGCCAGGCCAGTCACATGGCCTTTTGGGCCCTGACGATGGAGCTATTGCCATCTCCAGCCTTATTGAAAAATAATGTTACCATTCTAGCCTTCATTCGAAAATAATTTCTAACCTAACCTCTTTTAAACTAATTAAAATAATTAATATTAAACTATTTATTGATTGCTAATTATGAGCTCTTTCCTCCCAACCCCATCTTTCACTCTTAGTGATAAAAAAATGTTCAAAATCAACGGCTGAAAATAAAAATCTCATAAAACTTAGTGATATAGTATTAAAATTTTCGATCAGAGATATTGAACTTGCTATAGATAGTACAAAGAATTTTCTATTAAAATTTCATCTGATTTGAATATTTCTACACCGTTAAATTTGAAATGGTAGATATCAACTATTAAAAATTATTGATTTTGAATCCTTTAGATTGCTATATAAATAATATCAAAAAATCGCAAAATTTATTTTCTACATACTTCAAATATACTAGATCAAGTCTAACAGAGCTGATTGTCAATTCGGAAGTTCCACCATAAAAAACAACTCAGGAGCACGGAAGGCTCCGTGCTCTTGAAAGCACACAAGATCTACTCTCTCTCTCTCTCTCTCTCTCTCTACATATATATATATACACACACTCTCTAATGACTTGGTGCACACAAAACCTGATAGTACCAATGACTTGGTGCTGTTAATAGTATTCCAAAAAAATTTTATATATATATATACTGGAATACTATCAATAGCATCAGGTGCTATTAGGTTTTCGGCCCTTGGATAAAATGTACGGTTAGGATGATGTGGACCCTTTGGGTTGAGTGAGTTATTAGTTGAATAATATAATCTAACAAGTTAAAATAGTCAAAAGGTTAAGTCTAACAGTGAAAAATTCGGTAGAACAAAACATTTGGTGCTATCGATAGTATTCCAGCCGGACTATATATATATATATATATATAATTAGGCAAATACATTATTAACAGCACAAGTCATTGGTGCTACCAAGTTTTCGGCCATTGGATTAAGAAATGTGCGGTTAGAATGATGCTAGCCCTCTAGGGTTGAGTGAGTTGTTGGCTGAATAGTATGATTTAATTGATAAAAATAATCAAAATAATAGATCTAACGGCGAAAAACTTGGTAGCACCAAGTGTTTCGTGCTACGGCGATGATCGAGGATAGGGAATTTGGATAGTGGGTCGCGTGCTCCCCTAAACGACTACATCCGTACGATAAGGCTATGCATTGAATAGTAGATTTGCATAATTTACGTTGGTGCGTAAGTATCGGTGGTGCGCCGGGTAAATGCCCCAAGACATAAAACACGAAGTTAAATTACATAGAAGATACCTAATATTTTTACCGATAAGTCCCTAGCCTTACTTAAGCTTTAAAAAAAAATAAATACTATTTCACATTATTTAATACTAATTATGGTTTCGCTTGTCGCAACTAGATATTTGATCTTTTAACGGAGTTTCAATTTCCCTAACTCTTCTAATTATTTCAATTAAATTTTCAAGTAAAAGAGACTAAGAACCTAACTGTAACTTGGAACCTTCCCGGGAATGATCCCGCCCAATAGCATTTGAGTCTGTGACTACTTTGACTTTTAAGAGAAAAATAATTATTTCACATTATTTAATATATTTAAAATTAAATACAGTTTCAATGCTCTTTTTCTATTTAACAATGTATCACATTTTTCATGCCAATTAAAGTACACACTACTTTCCTGCCAATCATCAATGGTCTACGGCATCCTTAAAAATTTCCTACCAAGTTGGAGAATAAAAAATATGAAACATGAAACACGATCCAAGTTCACGTTCTCTAATTAGCTGGCTCTTCTTCTTTTCTTTTTTTTTCTTTTTTTTTTTCACGTTTTTAATCTGTTTTCTAGTGATTTCAAGTATCTTAGATCATATTTAACTATCGCGATTCTCAAACTATTTTTTTTTTTTGAGAAAAAATAGCAAGCTACCTGCTTCATTCATTAAGAAAAATAAATTTGGCATACAAAATGGAAGCAGTCAGGACATCCAAAAACGAAGGGATCCAGGTTGGAAAAAAAAAAAAAAACCATTTTGATAGTAAGTCGATAGCATGAAAGTGCTATTAACAATTTGGTGCGAGAACTGACCGTCCCTAGCGCAAGTGGTAAAGGACTTGGTGGTTGATATCTGAGGTAGCAGTTCGAATCCTAGTTGATTTATATTTTCAGCTAAGTTTATTTTTTTTTTAAAAAAAGCAAAGCGGGTAGCGTGCTACCTTTCTCTCAAAAAAAAAAAAAAAAAAAAACAATTTGGTGAGGGAAATGGTTAGCCAAGTCAACTAAAGAATAATTTAGGAATGAAAGCATAAGCATTAAATTACTCTTTTTCTGTTTTAGCATTCCCCAGTTTGTCATTTTATTACTTGTCTTAAAAGTTTGATCAGTTCTTTTCAAAAAATTTTTTTGATTAGTTTCCTTATACCACCTCTGCTAGAACATATAACAGCAAATAATCTTAGTCTCGTCCCACTACGCAAATTAGAATTAAAACTATCAAATATATATTAAATACAAAAAATATTTAAACAATCCTTAGTTTTAAAAGTTTAAGTCGATAGAAAACGGTGTTTATTTATTTGTATATTAACACTCTCCTTCAAGCTCAACCTATTTAATTCAAATTCATGTAATGGGTCTATAAAGGGTCTCAAGTCCAGACGCGAGAAAAAATGTTAAATATAAAAATATTTGAACAAACGTTTTTTACCCACTAGCGGTCAAAAATATTTGAATAAATCCACTAGCGGTCAAAATTAACTTCTGAAACTGTTAGGATTTGGTTAGTTTTGTAATTATTTCCTAGTTGGATAAGAATTAATATTTAAATCTATTGGAGATATATTAAGATTTAAATATTAATTAGAGTATAAATCTATTTAGATTAGGATAAATATTTAAGTCTATTGGAGATAAACTTAATATAGATTTAAATATTATTTGGAGTAGGAATCCTAATTATATTAGATTTGGGTGTATCTTTAGTTGAGCATTATATAATGCATCAAGGGGTTAATTGAGGGTATGGCCAAGTTAATTAAGTTGTAGCCTCGGCAGAGAGGGGTTGTACGGCCAAGCTTAATTAAGTTGAGTTGTTCCCAAGGTGGTGTACGGCAGAGAGAGAGAGAGAGAGGTTTCTCTTGGGTGGTGACCGTACCAGTGAGGGAGTAGGCCATGGTTGAGTGCACCTAGTCTACGGGTGCACGTTGAGAGTTGTCTTCTTTTGGGTTTATAGAAGACGAGAGAAGGGTAGGAGAGATTCAAAAAAGAGGGCTCGGGTTGTAGCTACTCTGTGCAGAAGAGGAGTCAGGTGTAATCTTCTCTTATTTAATGAATCTTATTTTACCCGCATATTTTTTGTTTGGTTTTTTCTCTCTTTTATGATTGTATCAGCTTTTGCTGAGGAGACGGGTTTACGTTAAAAACCCGATTCGACGCTTCCGTTGAGGAATCCCAACAATCGATATCGGATCAAAGGCGGTCGGTATCGGAGCAGGTTGCGGATTCTCGAGATCTGGTACCGGGGCGAGTACCGGATTCCCAACAGAAACAATTGATATTTTGTGCTTGTCAACACTTCCGAGTTCGTATCGAGGAAACTGTTATTGTGCGTAAGAGGGAAAGATGCTCCTCCAAGTAGATTAGTTGTCCTGCATTTTGTCCACTCCATGTGAAACTACGCAGGTGCACGCAAGGTAGGGTCTTACATATGTATATATGCAGCATTCTGCTGGCTTAAAGAGGCCACAATTATACCATGTGACGGAAGGCTAGATTAGACGGAGTCATATTTGAAATGACATGAGGCTGAATTAGATCTAGTTACGTACGAAATAGTGTGATTAAGTCCAGTGACAATCGAGATTCTGGGTACTGTGTTTGCGCGCCTTAAGTGGATTGATTGAAATTTTTTAACAGCTCGAGTTTTTAAAATTAATGACTATTACCAACGTGCAAACATATACATGCTTATGTAAAAGGGAGGGATGCACCTTATTTGAATTAGTTTGTTATTGTGCGTTTTGCCAGCTCGATCTCGAGCTTACGTGCATGGTTGAGGCCTTATGTATGGAGCACATGCACAAAACAAAGAGATGCTCTGGATTTTGCTAACTCAGATCCCGAACAGCTAATAAAGATTCGCGAGCTAAAATACAATCCAAGCTGGACTGTTGACTCCACGGTGCATATATAAAAGACGTCCTTCTCTGCATGCAGTACAGCAGCAGATGATGGCACAGGATCAGAATGGTGCGGTGGCAATAGACATCGACGGGGCCGTGCTGAGCTCCGTCAGGTCGAACATCAATACCTTACACCGCCAGCCGATGGCGTCGGAGCGCTTCACCATCTTCCGCGCCCCGGCCTATGTTCGTCAACGCAACAAGCACATGTACGAGCCCCGAATGGTCTCCGTCGGCCCCTACGGTCGCAGCGACGGGCCCGTCCTTCCCGCGATGGAGCAGCATAAATGGCGGTACCTTCAGGACTTCCTCTCCCGCAACCCCCGCAAATGCATTGGTGACTACATAGCCGAGGTCAGGGTATTGGAGCCGGCGGCACGGCGGTGCTACTTCGAGCCCGTCGAGCTCAGCCCCGTCCAGTTCGTGGAGATGCTGCTTCTCGACGGGTGTTTCATCCTCGAGTTCATCATCAAGTGGAGCCAAGGGGTCCACGACAGCTTGTGCACCCCCGGATGGAGCTTGCCGCTCGTTCGCGGCGATATGCTCCTGCTCGAGAACCAAATCCCCCTCTTCGTGCTCGAGAAGTTGTTCGAGCTCGTCACGTTGACCATGAATGCCGAGATACCTTCTCTGATGGAGCTTTTTGTGAACTACCTAGCGAGCAAAAACGTCGAGAGCCCCGAGGAAGAAATAGAGAGCTCCGACAAAGAAGCGGAAGGCAATCACGACCCCGGCCTTATTGTGCCCTGGGAAGCGAAAGATTTTCATCACTTGCTGCATCTCTACTACCGCTGTTACGTCAGGACACCGCAAACTGACCCGACGGGCAGTACCATCTGCGGTACTATTCTCAAATGGTTAAAGCCGACTAAGATCTGTGCCTCGCTCCTCTCTTATCTCCGATTAAAGATTTGCGAATCGCGTAAGAAAAGATTGCCGAGGACGATTCCGTCCGCTACGGAGCTCCTGGAGGCCGGAGTGACGTTTAGGAAGAAGAGTCATCATCATCATCGCCGCCACCCAGGTTCCTTCCTAGCCGTAGCATTTCACGACGGCGTGCTCGAGATCCCGTTCCTCTCGGTGGAGAACTCCACGTTATCCCGGTTCACGAACCTCGTAGCCTTCGAGCAGTGTGGCGGGTGCAATCCGGAGGAGGCGTACATGACGAGCTACGCGACTTTCATGGACTGCCTCATCGACACGCCGAGGGACGTGGCGATACTCCACCAGAGCGGAATCCTGGAGAACAAGCTGGCGAGCGACAACGAGCTGGCGGTGTTCTTCAACGAGCTCTCCGACTGCGCCGCCATGGATTACGACAACCACTACCTGGCCGGGTTGTTCCGGGACGTGAGGGAGTACTGCAATTCCGATAGCCACAGGTGGAGGGCGAAGCTGGTGAGGGACTACTTCAGCAACCCGTGGGCCATCCTTTCTTTGTTCGCAGCAGCCACCATTCTTATTTTCACCTTCCTGCAAACCTTCTTCACCATCTACCCTTACTATCATCCCAGGATTTAGTAGTTTTCAGTGTTCAGGTCCAAAAAAAAAAAAAAAAAAATGCACGCAGGTCGCCCCCGTCATCTTTAGCTGGATCTTTCTGAAAGAATAACAGTGCCATCTTGGCTCAACTATCTAGAAAATGTTTAAAATACATCAGTTGTATTGATGGTTGGTGTGACATTCTATTCCATCAAATTACTTTTTATTTATTTATTTATTCTGTCATGGTTGTTAGAAAAAATATTATTATTATATTTTTTTCTCGAATAAAAAAAATATGATCGAGCAATTATAATATTGTGTAAATGTTATATAGTAGATTTTTTCCAACTATTTAATTTTAATTTTTTTTTAATTTACTAATCATATATGATTGTCAAACGATTGTGGGATTTAAGGAGAGAATGTGATTAATTAGATGTGCAGCACTAGATGAGTTGTGTCCGTGGCCGGGTGTAGCCTCTTTGGATTGGGACTTTTTTTTTGTTTTTGGGATTTTACTGCCTCACCTCTTATAATTTAATTTATTCATCGAATGAATGAAATTGGTAGCAAGTTATTTTTCTCTCTCGAAAAAACAAATTAATTTTACTATCTAACTTTTTTGAATTATTTATTTTAGGCTATTTAATTATCTTATGCTTACAAATTTTAAATCTTATGAACTGTGCTAGCACATTTTGCTTAACTTTTTACTACCACAATTTTATTAAAATAATAAATAATAAGTAATGAATTGAAGTTCTTTACGGGGGGAAAAAAATCATCAAATAGCTCTGAAAGCTTGGGAGCCAAATGGAAGCTTTAAATGGTTGTATAGTATAAAAAAGGGATAATTGCCTACGTGCCCTCCAAAACTTTAAAAATATCTGATTTATCCTTTTTTTTTTTTTAATATGCCCTTCATATATTCCACAGTTATCCAAAATATCTCCGCTGTTATCTCTCGTTAAGTTATTTAGGGTTAAATATTTATCAGAGTTAAATGTGAGAGCAAATAAAAAAAAAATTTGATATTTCAAGGGCATATAAAAAAAGTATTTGCCATTTGAAGGTTATATAAGAAAATTTAGTTATGGTAAAAGAGTATATTTGAAAGGGCAAAATGATAATTTCATATAGATAATGGAGGCTCTTAACAGTTTACTAATGGAGTTTAACTTCAGAAGTATATTGGAAAGAACTTGAAACATAAAAAGAGTATTTTTAATATTAGCCTTCTAAGATAAGTAAATCAGAAAATTAAAAACTTTTCAAGGGTGTATAAGCAATTGCCCCTATAAAAAATAGGCCAAAGTTTCAGTAAAGTCTATACATTTTTACATTCCTAAAATTGACCTGTCGGCTTATTATTACTATTTTAAGTGAGACCCCCTCAACTTCTAATTTTTCTTATTTGAATTTTTAATTCTTATTTAAATTTTTACGACCTCATTAGCTATTAATCATTAATTTATTTAACTTAATTTACCAAATAATGATTAAAGTTATTAAATTTGATAAAATTACCAATGAATTTGATAAAATCTTCGACTTTCCCTTGATTAAAATTTGCTAAATTCACAACAATAAGAAAAGTCAACTGTTTTAATCAAAGGAATATATGTTCAAGGGGGGAATTTCGAAATAGCCTAAACTTGAAGGGGTCCTTCATATATTTTTTACCATTAGTTTATTTGTTACCTCGGACCCAATGTAGTACATTTCATATTAGCAGATTTTGAGTTGCTCGGCTCCAAAATCAAAGTTTTTGTTCATCAATATTTGTTTTTTTTTTTTTTTTTTTTTTTTTTTTTTTTGAGAAAGAGGTAGCACGCTACCCGCTTCATTCATTTAGCAAATGAATTTAGCTACAAGAGTTGAGACAACGCGGCCTCGAAAAAAAAATGAAGGCAACCCGAATAAAAAAGACAAATAAAATCAAAATTAAAAACTCGTAGAAAAAAAAGAAAATTCTACTCCACACTCAAGGTCAAGTCACTAAGAGCTGCAAGACTCAGTCCATTCCCTGCTCACGTCCCGGATTCGTCTAATAATCTCAAAAGGGTCAAATGATTGGTTCCTAAAAATTATATTATTTCTTTCTTGCCAAATCATCCACCAGCAGGTTACGACCCTGGTTAGATCCTTCGCTGCTGTCCTTAGTCGGTGCTCTCCAGCTAGCAGCTCCCAGACACTCCTGACCTCCATCTCAGGCCACGGAAAGTGCCTACCTTCTAGGATGTTAAACATAAAAAATCTACTGATTACGCATCCGACAAGCAGATGATCAACAGTCTCTACATCGTTGCCGCACATCACGCACTGTAGATTTCCGGACCATCCTCTTTTGAGTAAGTTGTCAGCTGTAGGTAGGCGTTTCATCAATATTTGTATTCCACATAAGTTCCTGATGTTTCAATACATATTAATTAAAGTTTGTTTGTTAACATTCTTCTTTTATTTATATATTTTTAAATATTAATTTTATACAAGTACAGTTTAGAGGGACGGAGGAAATTTAATTTTTAGTGTTATAGTTAATTAGCTTATAATGCATCGAGTTTAGTGATAAATGACAACTTATTTTAAAAAAAATTTGAAGAAAAAATAGAAAGTCCCTAAGTTTTTATTTTTTATTGCCAAATAAATAACTCGGAAGAAAGGATTGTAAGCAATTCATTGAACTCTCCTACATCTTTTTATTTATAAAAGTTTATTTTAAAAAATAAAAAATAATAGAATACCAAACTATGCCTAAATTTATGAAAAAATAAATTTAAGACAAGCAAGCAAATAGAGAACTTTTGAATTCAGTTATGAGTAACTTATATCCTATATTAAGTTAGATTTATAGACTAGGCGTCACAGACATTGACACGGAACACAAAATACGACACAACTTGGACACGACGATTCAGTATCTTTAAAAAAATTAGGATATGAACACAGCATAAACAATACTAATAAAATATAATATTATTTATATAATAATATATATTTATTATATATAAAATATTAATTTTGGTAAAATATTTTTATATTTCTCATACGATTAAAAGTTAGTAAAATTTTTATTGATAGTTCATATATTTTAAGGAAATTTTTTTTTCACCACAAATAATTTATTTATACTGTCAAAAAAAATTTATATATATTCATCAAACAGCTAAAATATTCATTATCTTACATTATACATCTACAAAAAAGGTGAAAAAAATATATGTATATTTTTTAAAAATTTATGCACTATGAATCGGTATTGAACGCGCGTTCAAGAAATGTCCACATCGAATACGCGTCCGACACGGACAAGAGCGTGTCCGACACGGACACGCGAGATTTATAGAAGTGTCCGTGATACATAGTTTATAGATCATTTGCATCAGTTGAAACTGTATAGTGCGTACATTTTTAAACTCTTTTAATTAAAATAATTAGAAAATGTTAAGAACTTAACATAATCAATTAGATGGGTTGGAACTCAACTAAAATTCGGATAAAAGATCAAATATGTAATCCCAATAATTGGAACTGTATTTAATGTTAAATTTGAAAATCTAAATTTGAATCCGAAATCTAAGCTTAAAATTGAATTCAATATGTGAATTTAAATTCAAAATTTAAGCTGAAATTTTGAATTTAAATTCACATTGTGATTTTAAAATTCAAAATCTAAATTTAGGATTAAATTTGAAAATTAAATTCACAATCTGACTTTGAACTTCATATTAAGTATAAAATCTTAATTCAAATCCAAATCAACATTCAAATTTAAAATACAAACCCAAAGTCAAATTTAAATTTGAAATTCAAATACAAGATCAAAAGAATAAAATTGCAATATAAAATTTAATTCAAAATATAAATAAAATTTAAGTTTAATTTGAATTCAAATTTAAGTTACGATATATAATTAGGGCGCTCGTGGCGCTCGCGCAAATGCATTATTATGTAATTGTTAAACTATCTTTTAGTGGTTGAAGCTTAATTATAATAAAACCGAAAGTTCGGAGACTTGATTGCGAAGAATAAAACGGCTGGGCAGTGGGCACCGACATTAAAAAAAAAAAAAAAAAAAAAAGGAAAGATTTGAGAGCACGTACTGTTCAACTATCCCTTTTTAAAGTATACCTTAATTTGCGCAGGACTAAGCAATTGCCGTCGCCACCCTTTAAAATTCACCAAGTTGGAGGATAAAAATATATATTTTTTTTTTGAGAGAAAAATAGCACGCTACCCGCTTTATTTATTATAAAAATGAACTAGACTACAGGGGTGAGGCAACAGAGGCCTCGTCGAAGGTGAGAAAAAAAAATACAAAATAAAATAAAACAAAACAAACAAAACAAAACAAAACAAAAATATTGAAACGTGAAACATGACTGCAAATTGAGTTCTCTAATAATTAGCTGGCTCTCCTCGTTTTTCACTTTTTTAATGTTGGGGGGTGGCGGAGTGGAAAGCGGGGTGTGTAAAAATAGATTTAAATTCAGATATAGATCGGCTTTACAATTTTCTTCTATCTATTATATATATCAGCATTTTTTTCTTAAATTTCATAAGAGTGAAAACGGTTAGTTTTTAATAAAATTATATTCGCATTCATATTTAGTTCAAATGGGAATACATATGGCATGCTAAATTTTGACATTTATATTTACATCTCGTCGAATTCTGCGGCGGATTGGATCTCAGTTTATCTTAACCATCGGCGGGCTGAATTTTTTTTTTTTTTAATAGATAAAAGCAGGGAGTGGTTCCGATCCCGTTGTCAGAAGATTAATGGGGATGGGTGGGAGGAGGAGGGCAGGGCCAACCCAGTCCCCTAATAAGTGAACTACGTCCTTGTCCGAGCAATTAATTTACACATTATGGGAGATATCTGTATGTTTTTTTTTTTTTTTTTTTTCCATCCAATGTGAGACCATTGGAACGTGACCACTATTCCCCCTCTTCCTCAAGAAGTCCTCCGTCTCTATATATACCCCCTCTTCCTACTACTTTTTTTCCTGTATATATATATATATATATATATATCTGAGAGTTGCTGCATTGGTCTGTAATACTCGACTCACAGCAATTGATCGGTAGGAAGGTACTACCTGTTATTATTACAGTGATTTACAATGTTTGCATGTGAACATGATATAGCAATTGTTGCTTGGTTTAATTAGCCATATACATAGACCAACACTGGAGATGGATTGTATACCACTGTGGAACTACTTCTTCGCGAAACTGTTTCACTCCGACGCAGAACCTGAATTCGCCAGTGAGATGGAGATCATCGTGCTGCCGGACGCCGTCCGTAACTTTGTTCTTCTGGTTGACGGCGATAACATTGTTGAGGATGTGCTGATCAAGATTCTCGGCAGCGACAGGGCAGGGCGAGCGCCAGAGCCGCAGCTTTATTTCAATGAAACGGAGTTGCAGAAGCAGAAAGCCCTGGCGGACTATGGAATCAAACTCGGCTCCGTGCTTCACCTGAACTGCACGCCGCGGGTGTTGGCACACACTTATGGGTATGCTGCCCTTTTTGTTCGGAATTAAGTAACTTAGTTTGGTTGTGAGCGTATGTTTGAATTTAAAGTAACTTTTCATACTCTCTTTTATAATACTCTAATGCTGCATATGCGTGGAACCCGGCCCTTATTAATCGGTTTCTAAATGTCAAACAAACCCTTGTTATATGACATCTAAATTTGGTAAAACAATTTGTTGTTCCCTTTCTTAGACCTGCTGATTCAGTTCCTTTTTGTGTGTATGTATGTGTATATCTATATCTGTATCTTAGTAAAAGACTTTTAACTTGGTATGAAGAGAATCCTTGTTTTATTTCTTGAAAAGAGAAAAAAAAGAAGAAGAAAGGAAGCAACTTGTAACTTAATTTTTCTTCTTGCCCTGGTAATGTTAATGTTTGTCATATATGTACACGATATAACTATCTTAGGTTCTTTTTGAAATTTTATTACCGAATAAACTAACGTGCATTACATATGCAACTTTGCTAGTCCTACAAAAATAGCCAAGATGGGATATGCAAACTCCGGCTCTTCAGTGACACCCAACGGGGATGGTGAAATGAAAATCTTTGTGCAGTCAGATAATCATGGAAATTATGCGCTTGAGGTGGACAGCTCTAACACCATACAGGATGTGTTAATCACTGTTGTTCCTATTAGGTGCTTAGAGTCAGATCCGGAACCTGAACTTCATTTCAATGGCCATCTGCTGGAGAGGGGCAAATCTCTGGCGGACTACGGCATCGAGGATGGCTCCATCCTTCACCTTGAGTGCACACACTGTGCACAACCTTGCGCAAATGAGTACATAGCTACCCCTTTTTTGGTCCTTCAATTTTTGTTTTCTAATTTGACGTTTCGATGGCTAGACTGCAGGTTGCTTTGCATTAATTTACACTTTCTGCATAGAATACGCCTTCATTAGTTCTTCAATTCCAATTCAATTTCCATTGATTTCTCTGATTCGGGTGGAGTTTATTAAACGAGTCTTGACAATCTGTGGTCGGAAAGACAAGATAGTGCTATGCTCTATCGCTTTGAGAGCTTTGCCAACCTAGAAAGCTTGAATCCCCTTAAAGAAACGAGATTTTCATGTTTCGGCTCGATCAACTCATGAACACCTTTCATATGTTTTGTAGGCTAACTTCTATTTTTTGTATCATTACACCACCACCTCGGGAAAAAAAAGAAAAGAAAAGAAAAAAAAAGCGAGTCCAATACCGTCCCAATTCATTCCAAATGGAAGAATTCAACTCAAATCGGTTAACAAAAGTTCCATGAATGGTCATGAAATTAACCACCGGAAAAGTAATTTGAGAATCACTTCTCTATTTTAGTGCAGTCCTTGTCAATCATGTTTCACAGGGCACATGGGTAATTTGAAATGTCCATTGAAATACTAGGAGGAAATTATAGTTAAAGAGATACACAGATAGCTAGATGATATTTAGTGACAACTAGCAAAGAAGGAGATGCAAGTGAAGGACAAGTTTCATGAAGTTTATAGAAAAGGATTCAACAGAGAACTGTGTATTCTAATTTTAAGTTTGGAGAACTACTTGAGTGGTGAAAACTTGAAGTCCCAAATTGTTGCCAATAAAGATTAACTTACCAAGACCATTCAAATCAAAAGTTCAAATTATTTATATATGTTCCTTTGTCTTAGTATACAGCAAGCAGATACTAAATGGAATCACGAGTGGCATCTTCATAAGTTAGTCCTTTTACGTCAAAAAAATTCAATGGATAACCGCGAAGGACCTATTACTTTGGTTGAACTAGTTATCTTTGAGTTTGAAGTTGAAACCATACCAGAAAGTTATCTTTGAGTTTGCTACTTCCTTTTATAAGCTATTACTATTTATAAGTGCCACCCAAATAAATTTTGATGTTAGAATTTTGTCTTTTTTATGTGAAAGAAAATGAATCATTTACATAGAGCTTGTGTTATTTAATGAAGATACCGTGGATAGAAACTTAGTATCTGACATTTTCAACCACTGCTGTCTGTGAGTGCTAGCTGCTGTATGCGATTTTAGCCACCTTCTAGTTACCATTACCTTGCACCTAGTTATGCTTAATTTCTTTTGTACATACAATGTAAGGGACACTATCTCAAGTTCAGTGCAAAGTAGATTTATATAATCTTTTTTTTTTTTTTTTGAGAAAAAGATAGCACGCTATCCGCTTCATTCATTATCATCTTTATTTCTAAATTCAGTTATTTGTTAGATTGACATCATATTCACAATTACATGTCCCAAGTTTATCAACTGACCAAATGAGAATAGTGAGGATTCACATATGTCAAGTTTATGTGCGCAAGTTTCCTAACGGAATCAGAACATATTAGTGGCATGCATTTATGCGTTGAAATTAATATTATTATACCTTAAATGAAGAATTTATTTTCGATGTCCGTCACTTTACGACTATTAGTATTTTATCAATATATGCTGATGGTTATAAATATTTTTTTTTGGCCTTAAGTTCAAAATTTTCTTTATTTCTTGGGCAGTAAAATTCATAAATTATGTACCTTTTGATTCTGTTTTGTATACTTGCATTTACAGAAGAGAGAGGCCAAATGTAATTTCCAACAGAGCACAGATTATATTAATAGATCGGCCTTTAGCAATATGGGAAAAAGAACATGATAAAGTATTGCTTGGTTTGTTGGTGGAACAAATTCGAGGGAAAAAAATTCAATACTTTGAAGATGATTCTTGGTGTGACATAGTGGCCAAGTTCAATGAAGCAACAGGCTTGAAATATAAATACCAACATTTGGATGAGCGCTACAGTTTTTACGCATGTGAATATCGTATAGTAAACCGCATTCGGCATCATCCGAAGTTTAGTTGGGATCACCAACGTCAAGTAGTAATTGCTACAGATGCTAACTGGAATGAATATATCAAGGTATACTACCACATCACTTTTCAAATACTTAGTAGTTAGTTCTAACTTCTAATTGATTCGAACTTTT
Source organism: Puya raimondii (assembly GCA_016920855.1). Classification (NCBI taxonomy): domain Eukaryota; kingdom Viridiplantae; phylum Streptophyta; class Magnoliopsida; order Poales; family Bromeliaceae; genus Puya; species Puya raimondii. Next base: position 102,277,434 of record JABWPP010000050.1, on the reverse strand, counting down.
CTCCTTTACTCAGGAAAATTTTGGCGCGAGGCCCTATCGGTGGAGAGCAGTACCATATATTGATTTATTGGAAATCATGTTTGCCGACAAAGAAAAATCATAAATCGTGGTTTCCAATGAATGACACTTTTGAGAATAACAATGTTGTAATCTATCTATTCCGTACTCATGAAATCTAAATATTTTCGCGACAATCTTGTCTCTTGATTGAGGCGAACATTGACATGCTGTATTTTTCACATGTTATTCCTCATGAAATTAAATATGTATTGTGTTAGCACCTACTGTCAGCTTGTGGTATAAACTTATAATTAATGCTCCTGCAATGATTCCATAATTAAGTCATTAGATGTTCTAAATTGAATGTATTATCTGAACATCGCAATGTATTCCGATAATCAAATTACGGCTATTTACAGTGACTTACAAACTGAGATAATTTCTTTGCATTTGATTCTCATTGTCCTAAGTTGCTTGGTAAGTCATGCAGGAATGCTGGAGATGGATCGCGTAGAGTTGCCGGACTCGGTCAGAGAACCTAACTTTGCCAGTCAGATGGAGAACATTGTGCAGATGGATGCTGTCCATAACGATGTTCTATGATTGCAATTCTTTGTTGTTGTACATAAAAAAAGCATTGACCAAAGTCACTTTAGAGGAATCCCAACAGATCTCTACTGTCATTTAATTTCTTATGTTTAATTTAAATCTATAGTATAAATATGTATACCTTAATTGGTTTTTTGCCTGAGTAATATTGGAGCGAGTCGTTTGGTTGAATGAATTAGAAGTGCGGTATAGTTGAAAATACATACAATTAAAATACAGCAATTATAACTATACACATCTTTTTTGATTTGATGTAGTAAAAAATACTGCAGGAATAAATAATTTGTTTGGTTGTATGCAGATTAAAAGGTGTATTTTTAAATTTTTACCACTTTATATATGTGGTGGTGAAATTACCTCTAATATAGAAAAAAATAATTTTTTATTTAAAAAATGATTAGGGAGGTTAACTGTCCTTTTGCTAAACTTTCTGCAACTACTACAGTTGGTACGACGTTACCTCCAGCTACTGCAGTTGGGACTCCTCATGTAGTTCCAACTACAATAATCATATTCGAATGCATCAAACTAAATATTAAATTTGAATTTATTTATAATTATGATTGCAGTGCAGTTATAACTATGTTGAATCAAGTAGCCAAGATGGTGTAGGAAATAGCCAAGATGGTACAAGAAATATTAACTTAGGATCTTTATGAAAATTTATTACAAATAAACTAAAGTGCATTAGGCATGCAACTTCGCTATACAGAAATAGCCAAGATGGAGCTTGCAGAATTTAACTCTCTTGTGAGACCTAATGGGGATGGTGAAATGAAAATTTTTGTTGCACTCAGGATATTATGGAAATTATGTGCTTGAGGTGGAAAACTCTAGCACCATCCAGGATGTGTTTTTTTTTTTTTTTTTTTTTTGTGGTTTTTTTTTTTTTGAGAGAGAGAAAGACAGCACGCTATCCGTTTCGTTTGTTTTTTTTGAAAATAAACTTAGCTGGAAATGTAAATCAACTAGAATTCAAACTCAGGACCTCGGATACCAACCACCAAATCTTTTGCCACTTACGCTAGGGACGATCGGTATCCAGGACGTGTTAATCACCGTTCTTCCTACTTGGCGGTTAGAGTCAGATCCGGAACCTAAACTTTAATTCAATGACCATCTAGCTACTGGAGATCGAGGGACAAATCTCTGGTGGACTACGGCATCGAGGATGGGTCCATACTTCACCTTGAGTGCACAAACTGAATATACTTTTTTTTTTTTTTTTTTTTGAGAGAAAGGTAGCACGCTACCTGCTTCGTTTATTTTTTAAAAAAATAAACTTAGCTGGAAATGTGAATAAACTAGGATTCGAACTCGGGACCTCGGATACCAACCACCAAGCCCTTTGCCATTTGCACAAACTGGATATACTATAATGCAAACACGTACGTTTTTATTTCTAATTTGATGTTTTAATAGCTGGAATATAGGTTGCTTAGTGTAAATTTCCACTTTCTGCGTTGAGTATCTACAATTCTTGAATTTCAATTCAATGTTCACTGATTTCTTTGCTTGGACTCTTAACTAGACCATGATTAATTTGAACTGATTTCTCTAGTTTTGGGTGGATTTATTAAATGAATCTGATAATTTGATGTTGGAGTTGTAGCTGTTTGGGTTTCTTATAACTTTTTCTGTAGGTGAAAGTGCATCCAATGTATAAATGGGGCTAAACCCATTTGCTCGGGAAAAAAAAGAAGTTTAACCGATTGATCTCGAGCTTATTTCGGGCCGAACACGAGGTGAATTGCGAACAACAAGTTAGATTGCTACCCAGGGGTAGGGAAGTGGAAGGTGGGGTGAAAATGAATTAAGATTCAAATATAGATCAGATTTGTATCTAAATATAATTCGAATAATAACATATACTAATAATTGTATATAAATATGAACTAAAATTAACGCGCATAAAACACAATGCAACTAAAATTCTATACTCATATTTAAATTTTGTATGTCTATATTTTATTTAATATAATTTAATATTTAACAAATATAAATATAATCTTAATATAAAATTTATAGCAAAATAAACGAAAGAATATAATAAAAAAATACTTTATTTTCGTACTATTTATATTAACATTAATTCTTATTTCATAGGGTGTATCTATATTTTTTTTTTCGAATATAAATTCAAATACGAATATATATTAGATGCTAAATTTTGACATCCATATTTGCATTCCACCAAATTCTACATCGGACTCGATCTAAATTTATCCTAACCTACGCTACTGCGTTGTTTTCCTAAAAAGAAGAAAAAAATGAGAAATTTAAATAAATAAGATAAATAAAATGCAGCTATTTATTATTCTAAATAAGCTTAAAAGGATCAAAGATTAAAGAATTCATGCTTTTCGGGTACCCGTAGGTATCCGATTAATTACGCCATCTTGTTACATTCGGGCCACCTCCGATTAAACTGATTGTGATTTAGAATACCCCTCCTCCAATTAATTAGCTAAGAATGGTAGGTAAAGAAAAATCAAAATTAAAATTTTAACTGAATAGAAGGATATGTATAACAAAACTTGAAGCAACAAAATTGAAATATAAGATCAAATGGGCATACAACCCCTACAATGGAAGTATTTTCCTATTTATTTAGATGAATTACTCTAGATACGGTGATTTTTGAAACCAATCTTAATTAATCTTTATTTTATAATAATAATAATAATAATAATAATTATCGCATGTCAACTTCCGAATGGGACGCAAAGAAAATCTGGAGCACATACTTTTCTAATGTACGTTTGCGAAGTCTCTGTAGGCAACGCTATTACAAGACATACCGAATACCGCACATCTGTTGCTATACCAACAAGAGAGCTGGCATCTAGGTGGGTTAAAGCCAGGAACTCACAGTCAGGGCTTTCCAAGACCATGTTTGATCTTTGCGTCGCTGCGACTAGCTGAAAACTTTGGATGGAAAGAAACGCTAGAATTTTCGATAATCGGCTAACGCAAAGCGGGGATGTGAGCAAGAAGATTATTTTATCTGTCATTTTTTGGTTTTCTATCGCAAACAGGTAAGGTGCTAAAATGTGTTTAGCGATTGCCATACTATACAATTGTCCAATTCTATTATTATGTATTATGTAACTCCTCGAATAGGAATTCCCCCAGTTTAATCAAAAAAAAAAAAAAAAAAAAGGCCACCAATAATTATATATATAAAGGTAAAGCATCATAGCTCCATAATTTGATGTTTGGGTGCCACCTACAAGGAGTTAACCAATATAATAATATAGACGCGTGCAGTACAAAAACTCACACATAATGAGGTGTGTGCGCTCCTGGTGCCTTCACGAAGATAGAGGTTTAATTTAGAATTTTTCTAGAAAAGCACTTTTAAGTACTAATAGCAACAAAAAGTTCACATGTTTTATTTGCATTATAGAGTTTGATATTGCAAATACCCAACAAAGCCTACCAAATTATGAATATGGTATGAAAATTCAACAAAAATTAATCATCAAATTTATCTGAAAGGCGCAGTTTCGGGTGCACTTCTATTGTTTTTGCCTTTTCTACTGAGGTGGCCGTGGCTCCGGCTCCGGCTCCGGGCGATGGCGTCGGCACCGGGGTCGGCGGCGGCGAGAGAGTATGGCACCGGGCGATGACGAGGGCTGAGAAGTCTCTCTTTCTTTCTTTCTTTCTTTCTTTCTTTTTTTTTGACACTTCCTCTTCTTCTCCTTCTTCTTCTTCTTCTTCCTCTGTTACTTCTTTCTCTCTCTCTCTCTTTTTCCGGAGCTTGTGTACGGGCGGATCTCTGATGAGATTTCGTGGCGGGTTCGGCAGGCTTCACAGGATCGCCGGGATCCGGTTGCTCCACCCCTTTTTTTTTTTTTTTTTTTTTTTTTTAAAATATGTGTGGCTTTCTTTTGGGCTTTTTATCTTTTGGGCTTTTTTTTTTTTGTCGATTTTTTCCTCACTGAGGAGCCTCACTCCTGTAGTCTAGTTCATATTTTCAATGAATGAAGCAAATAGAATGCTACTTTTTTTTCAAAAAAAAATTTATCCTAACCTACCACATGCTGAAAATAGAATAGTCGCATGCCAGAGAGAAGGATGCTTCAGCGAGAGAAATAACAGCGAGCCAAGTAAAAGACGTGTTGGACCCAATCTTCTATCTACCTATCTATAGAATACATAATTTAACACTTCCATCACATCAAAAAATAGCTTTATATTGAGCCACCTCACTGTTTAAGGGAGGAGTCAATCTATCTATAGAATACATAATTTGATACTTTCATCACATCAAGAAAATAGTTTATCTATACAATACATAATTTGACACTTCCATCACATCAAAAAAATATCTCCATATTGAGCCACCTCACTGTTTAAGGGAGGAGTCAATGGGAGCATGCAACATGTCCCAAAAAAATGTTGGACGCACCCGATGCACCGTAAATTAATTCTAAAAATATGCATAAAAAAATAAATTTTCGTAGTATAATAAATTATTTAAATATTTTATATTACACATATTATATCATATATTATTTTACGGTATTAATCATCAGATATTTCAACAATCATCATATATATTATACGATGTATGAAATTTTAGTGTACACTAGGTACAACGAAATATTTTTTCTCTCTCTATACTTTTTTTCCACTATAGAGAGTTAGGTTATGTCAAAGAATTAGGAAGCGACACGTGTCCCCTTTAATTCTCCCACGTCAACTTTAAGAACATTACTAGTGTAGGGCCCGCGCTTCGCTGCGGGTAGATAATATTTGTAAACATTATTTCTTAACTGCATACAACCAAATAAATTATTTAATTATAGTTGCAGCGCTTTCTACTACGTCCAACTAAACAGGATGAATGTGATTGCAACGGCTGCATTTTCAACTGCATACATTTTCAAAAACGCTGCATTTGTAATTACTTCAAACCAAACGGTCCCTTAATGCACACTAATACTCTATTTGATATAATTTTTATAATATAAAAATATTTAAATAAATTATTGTACTACAAAAATTATCTTTTATATTTATTTTTAGAGTTGGTTTACAGCGCACCCGGTGCGTCCAAAATTGTCTTCGACACATGGCGCTTCATCATTGGCTCTTGAGGTAAGTAGGGACGTGGCACTTTTGAGGAGCTCATTAGTTGATGTGATGGTATTGAGAAATAATATATTTATATAGATTTTATATTACACCCAATTATTTTATATATAATATAGATATTCCTTATATATATATATGAATTGGACTGAAATACTATTAATAGTATTTTGACTCTTTTGCTATCGAGTTTTTAACTCTATATATATATAGAGAGTTGAGCTGGAATGCTATGAGTAGTAAACGGGCTCTGTTGTCACCCATTTGTTTTCGATGATGGAACCTCCAAATCAACGATCGGCATCGTTGAACATAATATATACCCGTTAAAATATCTAGAAATTAAATTTTAAATCTTTTCGGCATCATTAGCCTAATGATCAAAGAATTTCAAAATTTATAATTTTAATAATCGATATAAAACATTTTCTCGTTACACATAATGTGAGGTCCGTATTCTTCTTCCTCACTATCTATCTCTATAAATCCTCCCTCTTCTCGCTATTTTTTTTTGTGTATCTCTCTTTCTCTCTCTGAGTTGCTGTGGCCTGTGATACTTGACTCGCTGTAATTAATTGATCCGTAGAAGGTACTAACTACTATATATTATTATTACAGTGATTTACAATGTTTGGACGTGAACATGATATTGTAGTTGTTGTTGCTTAATTGGTTTAGTCATACATATAGGAACGCTGGAGGCCTCCGTCGCGGAACAGTCGAACTCCAACATGGAACCGTGGGACTCCGTCGGGGAACCTGAATTCGCCAGCGAGATGGAGATCATCGTGCAGTTGGGCACCGTCCATAACTATGTTCTTCTAGCCGACGGCGACAACACCGTCGAGGACGTGCTGGTCGAGATTCTCGGCCTCAACAGGGCAGCGCAAGCGCCAGAGCCGAGGCTTTATTTGAATGACTTGAAGTTGGAGAAGCAGAAAACCCTGGCGGACTGCGGAATCAAACTCGGCTCCGTGCTGCACCTGAAGTGCACGCCGCGGGTGTTGGTAAAAGCTGATGAGTATGCTTCCCTCTTTGTTTGGAATTAAGTAACTTAGATTTTGATTTCAAATGGTTTCAAATTAGTTTGGTTATGATTAATTTTAGGCCCGGATTTAAAGATCTTACCTAAAGATGGAAATTACATCTCGTTGCAAGCAAAAGGATTCAACTCCATGTCTACTTCGCATGAGTTTCTTGAATTGTAACTTTCTTTAACATCGTGATGAATTGAATGGTCATGAAGCCAACAAAGATATAAACTGATCAGAGCTACTCTTCTATCCTAGATGAAGTCCTCGTCCATCGTATTGTGTTAGATGCATAAACTCTTCTATCCTATTATTTGCAAATAGAAAACAAAAAATTTGCCAAACAGATTTACAAAATCACTTTAAAAAATTACTTTCTATCTAAACTCGGCGAGACCCTCTACAACTTTTAAGCAAAATTAATTCTCCAAATCAAAATCAATTCTGTAGAAATTATTTTTTCAGAATTTAAGACAAACGGGCTCTATATTTATATATGTATCTTAGTAAAAGACTTTAACTTAGTATATGAAGAGAAATTTTGTTTTATTTCTCGAAAAGAGGGGAAAAAAAAAGGGAAGGAAGTTTTTTGATTATTTCCATCAGAAACAGAATATCAGCTCGATAAGATGGCTAGAGGGAAAAAAAAGAAAATTTAAACAAATTATCCTGTATCTTTTTTACATGTGGCAAGAGCCATCAAATTTGTAACTTAATTTTTCTTTTTGCCTAAGTAATATTAATGTTTGTTATATATGTACTGGTACAAGAAATATCTTAATTAGGATCTTTGTGAAATTCAATTAGAAATAAATTAGCTAATGTACGTTACGTATGCAGCTTCGCTAGTCCTACAGAATTAGCCAAAATGGGTTGTGCAGATTCCGGCTCTCCTGTAAGATCCAATCCGGATGGTGAAATGAAAATCTATGTGCAGTCAGAATATTATGGAAATTTCGCGCTTGAGGTGGACAGCTCTAACACCATCCAAGATGTTTTAGTCACCGTTCTTCCAATTAACGTGGCAACTACGCTTTATTTCAACGGCCATCTGCTAGAGAGGGCCAAATCTCTGGCGGACTACAGTATCGAGGATGGGTCCATCCTTCACCTTAAGCGCGCAGCCCTCAGTTTCTTCCCAAGAGGCAGAGTAAATATGTACGTAGCTTCCCTCTCCTCAGACAAATTTTTTATTTCTAATTTGATGTTTTAATAGCTGGAATATAGGTTGCTTTGAATTTCAAATCATTTATCACTGATTTCTTTGTTTGGGATCTTAACTAGGCCATGATTTAAATTGATTTCTCTAGTTATATCACTGATTTCTTTGTTTTAGTAGCACCTGCATGAGAATGGCTCTAAGTCCAAAAACCTTAATGGATTGCAGCAAGGGACTAATTACTTTGGTTGAACTAGTTATATCTTGGATTTTGAAGTTGAAAACATGTCATGTAGTTATCTTCTGAGTTTGCTGCTTCCTTGTACAAGTTATTATTTACAAGTGCCCCCTGAATGAATTTTGATGTTAGAGACCTCTTCTTTTTCTCTCTTTTTTTTCCGGTGTGAAAGAAGAAAAATCAGTGATGTTATAGCCGAAGTTACTTGATGAATTTTCATCCGCTTTGATCTGGAGTGCCGCCATATGAGAGTTCAGCTGTTCACTAGTCTAGCGACCTTTAGCTTTTTAACATTTAGTTTCTATATATGCGTAAAAGACACCATCTCAAGCTCAATTGAAAATACATTTATATAGTCTTCATTTCGAAGCTCAATTATTTGTTAGATTGACTTCATATTCGTAATCGCATGTTCTATGTTAATCAATGATCAAATGAGGCTATTTCATGTTCCCCACAACTTGTTTGCATGTTTCCTGATAGAATCATGACATATTAGCAGCATACTTTTCCTTTACTTCAGTAGAAAAGAAGAATTCATTTATGATGCATGTCATCGCAAGGTTACTGGTATTTCTCACGCAACTAGAACTAACTATCTCAATATTTCCTAATGGTTATATTTAAATTTTTTTTTAAGATCAGAATGTTCTTTATTTCTTGGGCAATAAAATTCTTAAATTATAAGTTTCGGTTTCTCTTTTGTTTACTTATAGGAGAGAGGGGCCAAATATAATTTCAGGAAGAAAAAAGATTACAATAACAGATCGGCCTTTAGCAATATGGGAAAAGGAGCATGATAAAATATTGCTAAGTTTGTTGGTGGAGCAAAATTCCAATGGAGGGTGGGGAAATCTGCTATCCCGTGGAAAGGATTTTTGGTGTAACATAACAGCCAAATTCAATGAATCAACTGGCTTGCAGTATGAATACAAACACTTGCATCAACGCTCTAAATTTTATGAACGTGAATATCGAATAGTGAACAAGATCAGGCATCATCCAAAGTTTAGCTGGGATCATCAACATCAAGTAGTAATTGCTACAGATGCTGAATGGAATGAATATATCAAGGTACACTACAACATCACCTTTTCAAGTATTTAGTACTCAATTCTAATTTATTCAAACCTTTCTCCTTTTACACAGAGAGATCTGAATGCGAGGCCCTATCGAAGGAGAGCAATACCATATTTTGATTTATTGGAAATCCTGTTTGCCAATACGGAAGCATAAAAAAATCATAGTTAATTTCCAATGAATAATTGTTTTGAAAAGAGCAATGTTGTAGTCTATCTATTCTCTACTCATGAGATCTAAACATCTTCACAATAATCTCGTCTCCCAATGGAGGCGAATATTACTATCCTGTAATAACATACACTATTAGCTTGTGATGTAAGCTTATAATCAATGCTCCTGTAATAATTTCATAATTAAGTCATTAGATATTCTAGATTGAATTTGATTATCTGAGCATCACGTTCTTTTTTGAATTTTCCTTTTGTTAGTTAAGTGAAAAAGCGATGCTTTTTCCCAAAATTTTTAATAGATGAGTCCATACTTCACCTTGAGTGCACAGACTGGATATACTATAAACAAATACGTACATAACAGCTTCTTTCTTGGTCCTTCATTTTTCGCTTTTTAATTTGATATTTCCGTAGCTGGAATATAGGTTGCTCTGTGTTAGTTTATATTTTTCTGCATTGAGTACCTTCAATTTATGAATTCCAATTCAATTATCATTGATTTCTTTATTTGGAACCTTTACTAGCCCATGATTAGGATTGATTTCGACAAATTTGGGTGGATTTTATTTACGAATCTGGTAACTTGAGATTGGAATTCTAGTCTTATAACTTTTCTGTTGGTGAAATGAATCCAACAGGAGCTAAACCCATTTCCTCTCAAAAAAAGAAAAGAAGTGAATCCGATATAATCCCATTCATTCCAGCTGGAAAAGTTCAACTCAAATCTGTTAACACAAGTTCCTTGAATTAATGGTCATGAAACCACCAATAGTGAAGATAAAGATGCCTTATCTACCATCAGGATTGAACCTTTTAGACTAGAACAGGTGGAAAACTTGAAACCCAAAAAACAAGAACCCGACTCTTTTAAGTATTCTGAAAATGGACCACCTTCGAAAGTACTTGTCGAGAGCTCCTATCCACTAAAATTAAATAAATTAAAAAATAAGATAGATTCTTAATAAAATCATCTGCCTAGTTATATTTTTTTCGAATGCGAATTGAAATACGAATATATATTAGATGTTAAACTTTGATATATATATATATATATGTACATCGCGTTGAATTCTGGGTAGATTCAATCTGAGTTTACCTAACCTACCGCGTCCTGCAAATAAAATAAAGTAGTGTATATTAAAAACAGCACATGACACATCTCTCTCAACCGCCCCGACCCAGTCCCGTCGCCGATGCCGAAGAGAGAAGGAAGCTTGGAACGTCACCACTATTCTTCTTCTTACTATGTCCTCTTATCTCTCTATAAATACCTCCCTTAATTCTCACTATTTTTTCTGTATCGCTCTCTCTCTCTCACATGATCGATATTGCAATTGTTGCTTCGTTTAATTAGTCATATATTTATATATATATATATATATATATATAGGAACGCTGGAGAATGGCGGATTCTGTAGAGCTGCCGGACTCCATCGCGGAACCGTCAGACTCCGACGCCGAACCAGAATTCGCCAGCGAGATGGAGATCATTGTGCAGCCGTACAACGTCCGTAACGTCGTTCTTCTGGTGGACGGCGATAACATTGTTGAGGATGTGCTGGTCGAGATTCTCGGCCGCGACAGGGCAGGGCGAGAGCCGGAGCCGCGGCTCTTTTTCAATGACACGGAGTTGCAGAAGCAGAAAACTCTGGCGGACTGCGGAATCAAACTCGGCTCCGTGCTTCACCTGAAGTGCACGCCACGGGTGTTGGTACACACTGATGAGTATGCTTCCCCTTTTTTTTCGGAATTAAGTAACTTAGTTTGGTTATGATTTTAGGCCCAGATTTAAAGATCTTACCTAAGGATCTAAGTACATTCTCATCGCGGGCAAAAGGATTCAACTCCATGTCTACTTCGCATGAGTTTCGTGAATTGTACTGTGAGCATCATGTTGGAATTTAAAATAACTTTTCATACTCTCATTTCTAATACTTTATTGATGCTGCATATGCGTGGAACTCGGCCCTTATTTGGTTTCTAAATGCCAAACCCTTGTCATATATGACAGCTAAATTTGGTAAAACAATTTGTTGTTCCTTTTGTTAGACCTGCTGATTCAGTTTTTTTTGAAGAAAGACTTAAAATTTTGAATTTTGAGTTTATTTTATTTGTATTTAATATTTAATATTAATAATTATTATTTTATTTATTGTTTTTTTCTGGCAAGAAAGAAAATGGAACTTGAAATCTCCCGTTCGGTTTCTTGCACCTAACGGGAGAGAACGTGGAAAAAAGGAGGAACTCTGGTCATATCTTAGGGTGGTGTTCTCGATTAATACCGCACGACACATGCTTTAAGATCGATCAAATTTTGTGGATTTTTAGCGTTTGTTGTAAGTTTAATTTTGTCTTTTAGTAAATTAGTTAGATAATTCAATCACAATTGGATTCTTTGGTATAATTTTTCTAACGCTTTTTGTGTGTATGCCTATATCTATATCTGCATTTTAGTTAATGACTTTTAACTCAGTATGAAGAGAAACTTTGTTTTAAGAAGCAATTATTCTGATTATTTCCATGAGAATCCGAATATCATCTCGGTAAGATAGGCTAGAGGGAAAAAGGAAAATTTAAAACAAATTATCCTGTATCTTTTTTACCCGTGGCAAAAGCGATCAAGTTTGTAACTTATATTTTTTTCTTTTTGCCCCAGTAATGTTAACGTCTGTTATGTATGCACACGTACGGTGCAACTATCTTAGGTTCTTTGTGAAATTTTATTACAAATAAATAAACTAACGTGCATTACATACGCAACTTTGCTAGTCCCAAAAGAAAAGCCAAGTTGGACAGTGCAGAGTCTAGCTCTCCGATGAGACCCAATGGGGATGGTGAAATGAAAATCTTTGTGCAGCTAAAATATCATGGATGTTATGCGCTTGAGGTGGACAGCTCTAACACCATCCGCGATGTTTTAGTCACCGTTCTTGCGATTTGGGAGGTAAAGAGCAGACCGGAACCTGGGCTTTCTCTGAATGGCCACCTACTTGAGACGGCCAAATCTCTGGCAGACTACGGCATTCAGGATGGGTCCATCCTGAACCTTGAGGTCCCAATGATTACATTGTGTGGTGGAATTAAGTAGGTAGCTTCCCTTTTCTCAGTCCTTTAATTTTTTATTTCTAATTTGATAGAGTAATCTACAATTCTTGAATTTCAATTCAATGTTCACCGAGTTCTTTAATTGTTTGGAGTCTTATTAGGCCATGATTTGAATTGATTTCTCTAGTTTTGGGTGAATATGATAACTTGAGGTTGGAGTTGCAGCAGTTCGAGTTTCTCATAGCTTTTCTGTAGGTGAAAGTGAATCCAATATGTATAAGTGGGGTTTAACCCTTTTCCTCAAGAAAAAGAAAAAGAAAAGAAAAGAAAAGAAAAGAAGTGAATCCAATATTAGCCCCATTTCACTCCAAAGGGAAGAATTCAACTCAAATCGGTTAACATGACTTCCTTGAATGAATGGTCATGAAACCACCGGGCGAGTAATTTGAGAAACACTCTTTTACTCTGGTGTAGTCCGTGTCAATCGTGCTATGGGTAATTTGAGAAGTCAACAGAAAAACTAAGAGGATATATATATATAGAATTAGGCTACAATAGTATTAATAGTACCAAGCGCTTGCTGCTATTAGGTTTGGCCCTTGGACAAAAGGATATGCGGTTAAAATAATAGTGGTCCCCTAGAGTTGAGCAGATGATTGGTTGAAGTATGATTTAATGAGTAGAAATAGCCAAAGGGATAAATCTAAGGGCGAAAAATTCGATAGCACCAAACACTTGATACTATCGATAGAATAGAAGCTGAACTTTCTCTCTCTCTCTCTATATATATAGTTGAGCTGGAATGCTATCAATAGCAAACGGGCTATGTTGTCACCATTCATTTTCGATGATATAGGCTCCAAATCGATGATCGGTATTTTTTGACATAATCTATACCATTTAAAGTATCTAGGCTCGTAGGAGAAAACTAATTGACATCCCAAGTTGTTGCCCAAAAAGATTAACTAATTAATTACCAAGACCCTGCAAATTAAGAATTCAAATTATTTATGTGCTCCCATGCCTTAGAGCACAGCACGCATGTCATTAGTGCACGGGGCTGCAAGTAGCACCTTGATGAGAATGGATCTCAGTCCAAAAACCTTAATGGGTTGCAGTAAGGGACTGATTACTTGGGTTGAACTAGTTATCTTTGAGTTTGAAGTTGAAAACATGTCATGTAAGTTATCTTCTTAGTTTGCTGCTTCCTTTAACAAGTTATAATCAACAAGTGCCCCCTGAATGAAATTTGATGTTAGAGACCTCCATCTTCTTTATTTTTTCCCGTATGAAAGAAAAAAAAAAATCAGTGACGTTATAGCCCAAATCAATTACTTAATGAAGTTATCAAAGAAAGAAACTTAGTACGTGACATTTTCATCCGCTTTGATCTCGAGTGCTGCCATATGAGAGTTCAGCTTGTCGGATCGTTGGCGCTAACCATTAATTCTAAAAACTCGAGCTGTTAGAAATACGCAACCAATTTACTTAAAGCGTACAGATACAGCGCCCACGGGTTTCGATTGTGACTCGGCCCCACCAGTCTCACGCCACTTCGAATATGACTCGGCCCACCCAGCCTCACGCCATTTCGAACATGACTCACCCCAACATAACCTCCCGTCACATGACAGAATGCTGGCCCATTTAAGCCAACACAGCTGTTCTCTACTCTCTACGACCTTAGCTTTTTGGCATTTAGTTTCTATATATTCACAACGTAAAAGACACCATCCCAAGCTCAATTGAAAATAGATTTATATATATAGTCTTCATTTCGAAGCTCAATTATTTGTTCGATTGACTTCACATTCGTAATCACATCTCCTGTATTAATCAACTCATCAAATGAGGAGGCCCTTTCATGTTCCCCGCAGAATGAACTGAAGGGGGACCGGCCGTGGGGTTACCGAGCACACCTCAAACCCACACAGCACACGAGCGCAGCGGAAACAGGATCTTTCGTAGACGTAAGAGACGAGAACGATCGTAGAAAAATAAGCACGAGGATAACAAAGCAATAAAGAAAACAAGAGAAAACAAGAACACAAGATTTACGTGGTTCGGCCAACCATGAGTCGACCTACGTCCACGGGCAAGACCACCTCAATGCGCTCTTCGATTAATCCACGGCACACAAGTACAAAGGAGTAAGATTGGATTACAAGAAACTCTCTCTCATGAGCTCTCTACGTTTTCCTCTCAATTAGGGTATTTTTCAATGAAGCTCATAATGAGAAACCTCTAACAATGAGGCTCTAAACTCTAAAGATTAACTACAAGAGTTTATATAGCCCTAAAATTCTAATTCTAGTAGGAAACAATTTTAGTCTTCCATCCAAGTCCGATTCATCTCTAGTCACCATATATCCTCTTAAGAATCCTTTTAGGAATCCTATTAGGAATCCTCTTTAAAGTGATCCTAGAGAATCCCTAATCTTTTAGAACAAGATTAGATCCAATTAGAGTCAAACTCTATATATCGACTCGGAATATGACTTTACATAATCCAACATGAACAACTTACGTTTGCAATGTTTCCTAATAGAATCACGACATATTAGCGACATATTTTCCTTTACTTCAATAGCAAGAAAAATTCATTTATGATGAATGTCATCATATGGATATTGGAATTTCTCATGCAACTAGAACTAACTTTCTCAATATTTCCTAATGGTTATAATTTATTTTTTCCTTTAAGATCAGAATATTCTTTATCAATTTGTTAAATTATAAGTTTTGGTTTCTCTTTTGTTTACTTATAGAATAGAGAGGCCAAATGTAATTTCGGGAAGAAAAAGGATTACAATAACAGATCGCCCTTTAGCAATATGGGAAAAGGAGCATGATAAAGTATTGCTTAGTTTGTTGGTCGAGCAAATTTCAAATGGAGAGAGGAAAAATATACTATACGGTGGAGAGGATTTTTGGTGTAACATAGTAGCCAAGTTCAACGAATCAACTGGCTTGAAGTATGAATACAAACATTTGTCTGAGCACTTCAATTTGTATAGACGCGAATATTACACAGTGAAGCGCATCAGGCATCATCCAAAATTTAGCTGGGATCATCATCGTCAAGTAGTAATTGCTACAGATGCTGAATGGAATGAATATATCAAGGTACACTACCACACATCATCCTTTCAAGTATTTAGTACTCAGTTCTAATTTATTCAGACCTTTCTCCTTTTACACAGGGAAATCGCAACGCGATGCCCTACCGAAGGAGAGCAATACCATATTTTGATTTATTGGGAATCCTATTTGACGGTACAAATTAATATACAAAATCATAGTTTGGAGTGAATGATTTTTTGAAATAGCAATGTTGTAGTCTATCTGTTTCTACTCTTGAGATGTAAAGAATTCGCAATAATCTCATCTCTTGATGGAGGCAAACATTACTATCCTGTATTTTTGACATGTCATTTTCCATCAATTTAAATATGTTTTGTATTAACATACGCTATTAGCTTATGATGTAAGCTTATAATTAATGCTCCTGTGATAATTTCATAATTTAGTCATTAGATATTCTAGATTGAATTTGATTATCTGAGCATCACAAAAGGTGTACCTGTTTCTTACTTAATAGCCTTTTGTGAATTTTTCTTTTGTTAGTTAAGTAAAAACTTTGGCCTTTTCACAACATTTTCTATAGATTGGTCCATACTTCACCTCGCATGCAAATTAGTACGTAACTGCCCCTTTCTTGGTCCTTCATTTTTCGTTTTTTTAATTTGATGTTTCTGTAGCTGGAGTATAGGTTGCTCTCTGTTAA
This sequence comes from Puya raimondii, assembly GCA_016920855.1. Classification (NCBI taxonomy): domain Eukaryota; kingdom Viridiplantae; phylum Streptophyta; class Magnoliopsida; order Poales; family Bromeliaceae; genus Puya; species Puya raimondii. Next base: position 102,261,212 of record JABWPP010000050.1, on the reverse strand, counting down.
TTTACACTTTTTGCATTGAGTACCTTCAATTTACGAATTCCAATTCAATTATCCTTGATTTCTTTCTTTGGAATCTTTACTAGCCCATGATTGGAATTGATTTCGCCGGATTTGGGTGGATTTTATTCAGGAATCTGATAAGTTGAGTTGAAATTCTAGCAGTTTGAGTTTCTTAACTTTTCTGTAGGTGAAATGAATCCAATATATGAATGGGGCTAAACACATTTCCTCAGGAAAAAAGAAAAGAAGAAGCGAATCCAATATAATCCCATGTCATTCCAAATGGAAAAATTCAACTCAGATATGTTAACATGAGTTCCTTGAATCAATGGTCATGAAACCATCAACAGTGATGAAAAGGATGCCTTATCTACCATCAAAAATTGAACCATTTAACATTGACTGTTCCTAGTGCAAGTGGCAAAAGGTTTGGTGGTTGGTATACGAAGTTCCGAGTTCGAATCTTAATTGATTCATATTTTTAGCGTGCTACCTTTCTCTTAAAATACATACGCATAAAAAAAATACAAAATTTGTCTAGATTATTTTAAATCAACTAACCTAATCTTCTAAAATGTAAATTTTTTACTATCCAATCTTTTAATTTGTTCAAATTGAGACAATCAAAAAATCTTTGACATCAAAATTTAAGCTAATTATTTATTTTAATAAATTTATAGTTACGAAAATTATATAAAGTATACCAACTAAATTTATAAAGATGAATAATGTGTTCAAATTTTGAAATCAAAATACTGTTAGCTAGCTCAAATAAAAAAAAAAGAGTATTAGGTAGTATAATTAAAATTTTAAAAGGTTGGATAAACTAACTCAAAATAATCTATAGTCTAGATAAGTTCCATATATTTTTAGTTAAAAATTAATATAAAAATATATAGAACTTATCTAAAGTATAAACTATTTTGATTTAATTAACCAATCTTTCAAAAGTTTGATTTTATTACTGAGTCTTTAATTTTGTTTAATTTGAGTCAGTCAACGATACTTTAACGTCAAATATATTGTATGTCTTTATAAATTTAGTTAGTATAATTTATGCTAAATTACAGAAAACCCTCTTGTCAATAACTGATTTTTTACTTTCCCTTCTGTCATTCAAAAATCTACACTTTGCTCCTTTAAAAAATAAAAAATGTTCACTTCTTCTCCGCCGTCAGTATTCCGTTAGGGTTCCATTTATATCTTATTTTTTATACCTAAAATATTTCTGAAACCCTCATCCATACCCACACATATACCCTCGGCGGCCGTCTCGTCCTCCGCCGCCGCCTCGCCCTCGCACGAAGTCGGAGTTTTGGGGTCAAGAGAGGCGTAGGCGAGGGTGGGGGGTGCGGGATGAGCAAGATTGGGGAGGAGGAGATGAAGAAGATGAAGATATTTTAATCAGTTTGTCATACCGTATTCTTCTGTGAACATTTTTTATTTTTTAAGGGGATAAAATATAAATTTTGAATGACAAAGAGAAAATAAAAAGCGGGTATTGACAGAAAAATTTTATGTAGTTTAGCCTATAATTTATATAATTTTTATAGTTATAAATTTATTAAAATAAATAATTAGCTTGGGCTTGGACTTTTAACCCATACGTGGGATGAGTTTCTGCCTCATACAGCTTGGGGCTGAAGACTGGGGGAAGTTGAGGAGAGAAGGAGAGACCTAACTGCTGCCGGTCGGGACACACAAGAAAGGCGGCGGGGATAAGCTTGCTTCTTCACCGCTCATTCCCCCACCCCTAAAAAAAACAAACCCATCCTATAGTGCTAAATTTTAAATTTCAAGTATCCTTGACTAAAATCAAATAAATTAAAAAATTAAAATTTTGATTAACGTTTAAGAAAGATATCTTTTTTAATATATCCTTGTTACAAGCGTTTATATTTTCAAGTAAATTATATATATTTTCGCTTACAAGCGTTTAAGATATCTTTTTTTTTTAAAAAAATTATTGCCCCTTGGCCTTTTTGCATAAAAAATTTATTACTTTTGGACTTTTGTAAAATTGGTTCGCTATTTTTGATTTTGCAGATTCGGTCCGAATTTTTAGTAAACTGATCAAATTATCTTTGTTACTTTTTCTCTCTCCTCTTTTTTCTTCTCTCGCTCTTCTTTTCCTCTTCCAAGAAGGCGGCAGATCCGGAGGTGACCTGCCTCGCCTCTGCCACTCGCGCCCTCCTTGCCTCCGACCCTGCCGAGTCTGTGCTGCGCCATGACTCTTTTTTTTTCCCTCTTCGACCTTCCTCCACCCGCCACCACCGTCGGCGACGAAGAAGTACTTCTTGAGGCACCACGCCGGCGAGTGAGGGAAAAAAATATAGTGACACTCCGGCGAGAGCGGTGGGTCGTGAAAAAAGAAATTATAGAGAGAAAATAAAAAGAATAATAAAAAATAAAAATAAAAATAATATGTTTTCTTACAGAAAAAACAAAAAATTATAAAAGAATGAAGAATATGATGAAATTATACTGTTAAAATAAATTTATACTATTTTAAAAAAATACACTGTTTTAATGAATGTTGCACTATTTAAAAAAAAAATTACACTTTTTTAAAATTAAATTTACACTCTTTAGACAAAATTGTACTATTTAAAAAAAATTATACCATTTTTTTCTTCCTCTTCTTCTTTCCTACTTCCTTTACTCTCCATCTTTTTGATATATATAGAGAAAGAGTCCGTCCATAATATTTTTAAAAGTACCAAGCATTTGGTGCTTGCAGCTTTTCACTGTTAGATCTATTCTTTGAAAAATTCTATTTATTAGATTATTCTATTCCACCAACCATCCCCTCAACTTTTGGGTTTCATTATTGTCCTAACTAGTATTTGACCCGTGCGATGCACGGCTAATGTAATAATATAAGGTAACAAAAGTTATTATGTAATGATAAAAAAAAAATTTATTCAAACTAATATTATATTTTTTAACAAATAAATAAATATACTATCAATATTAATTATAGTATATACTGAATTATAAAAGCTGGATAAACAAAATTATGGACCAAATAAGAGCAAAATTCAACCATACACATTTAATCAACTGAAGTTCACATTTGCAATATGCAAGTTTCAATTCCAGAATATTCATACATAAATACTAAAAATTAATTATCTTCAAGTCAGTGTAAGTAACTAAAAATCACAATTGACAACAAAGAAAAATAAATAAGTACAATTATAGAAAAAGACTCAAATCTTAAAAGTTTATAGACACTTATATTCCGCTAAATGTCACCACTTTTGGATATTTTACTCGGTGTAGCCAAAGACCAATAAAACCTAAAAGATAATTTAGAGCTAGAGTTTCTCTTCTCTGGGATGACCAAATTTACTAAAAGCATCCAACTTGCAAGCTTTGTTGCATGAAGATGGAAAGTACCTGCTTCAATAGCAATGTAGATAATTTGTTAGATAAGTTAAATGAAAAATATCTTAATATTAGTGGAATTTTTCAGGAAAAAATCTAAATATATTAAAAATATAAAATGACAGAGTTGAATTCGTGAAAAATTAGAAATTTTGAAATAATATGAAGAAAAATAAACCGCCTACCTATTTTAAGTTCTGAAATATTTCTTTAAAAACCACATTGCTTGTGGTTTTGGATAACAAACCATCTTTATCACAAATTAGAATTTTCAAACCACTCTAGAGTTTTCCTTTGAGATACTTTTAGGAAGTCATCAGTTAGATAAATAGTGGACTGAGTTGAAATTTCACTAAGCACCATAGATTGACTTAGTTCTCCATTTACAGTCCTAAATTTTATTTTTTTAATGTAAGTGAACAATATATATAAAAAATTAATAAAAAAATTTTTGGTTAACTTACTTATTTTTGAACTCCAATATTTCTGGTATGTCGTTGTTGATCATAATCTTGGTTGCATAAAGAGAGTTTGATATACTACGTGAACCTATGTTGCCCATAGATATGCAATAATTAGTATCATTAGTAAGAATATAAATAATATCCCAAATTTGAATAAATGAGATACTTGCAAAGTCTTTTATCTTGCACCATTGCATTATAATTATGATAGGGCCTTCATCCCCTACTTGCCTATAAGTATGAAGTTCTTCAGCAAACCTTCCCCATAATGTGCAACCCAGCTTCTTGTTGCTATAAGTTTTTAATTTTTATTTAATCAGAAAGATAATTTTTATATTTAAGTATATATTAGCAAAAAAACTCTAAGAGCATAAATGAGCAAAAACATATAAACATTCAAAAGACATATTTATAATTATGAGCACCTACTTGTCATCCTCAAGTAGAATTGTTATTTTTTTTGTTTCTTTACTGTCCTTGCAGCTTTCTTCCATTTACTAATTCCAGAAAGCTTCCCAATGACATCTAATAAATTAGAAAAATAAAATATAAGAATCAATATAGTAGGTACACATATCAAAAATTAAATTTTAAAAATCAATTATTTGATACATGTAACAACTCTTACCTACTAAATATTTGTCATCAACGATCTTAGCAAGTATTTCATCAAAATGGGTAAATATAAATCCATACTTTGATATTGTCAAAACATCTTCCACCTCACGAACAACCGTAGAATATTGAAAATTGATTTTGTAAGGATGTTTAGTGGTCCTGTAGGAGCCACTGCTTTGCCCCACTCCAAACTGGTTGATCACATAAACTTTTTCTTCCGTACAAAGGCCTTTAAATTTGTTCAAGAAAGCTCTTCTTAACGTTGCATGTATCCTATCTCCCTGAAATAGAAAATAAACATATTATATAGTATCTTGTAGTAAAAACGAAGCTAGTAATATTTCAGCAAATAAAAGTTGTAAGATCCTAAAAGTAGCTTTGCACTCTCAAGTCAACATCACCCATTTGACGTGCATCATGTAACACAGAATATAAATATGCCTTCAATATAAATATTGGATTTCACCAAATATCATAGCACAGCAAGTTTACATGCATGCAGGGACTCATGTTACATATAATTTGAAAATGACAGTCATGATATCTTACATTTTGATCAGAAAGAACCAACTCTAAACTATTCACCACCTCTAGACGCTGAAATTCAGGCATAGTATACAGACAAATCACTCTGACTTTGATCTTCCATTTATCTTCAAGAGAAGTGATGTCACTTATAGAATCAAACCTAGGTGTCATATCCTGAGAACAATAAGGCATCAAGAAAAAAAAGTTAGTACTTGCTTCATATTTAAATAATAAAATGAAAACAATATGTTATATTATAATTTATCAACATCTAAAAATTAAGAAAAATTGCTCAATAGATATTTAACTGAAATGCGCTGAATAATGTTAAAACGAAGTGAAAATTATAGGAGTGATAGTAGGGAACGAAGTAAAAATTATAGAAAGAGTGATAATAGGGAAGTGACATGCAATATTTATAGTAATAATTAGCTTTATCTGAAAAATGAATAAAATTTGGAACCATAAAATAAAAGATATAATTTGGTAAATTATAATATAATAAAGTCTTCCATTCACGTCATTTAATTTGATTTTATTGATTAACAAATTGAATGGAATAAAATGACATGAATGGTAACCTTCAGAATATAAAATAATATTTAAAAAATGGTAACTTTTAGTATATAACAAATTGAATAGAATAAAATGACATGAATGGTAACCTTCAGAATATAGAAAATATTTGAAAAATGGTAACCTTTAGTATACAATAAATTGAATAGAATAAAATGACATGAATGGTAACCTTTAGAATAATATTTGAAAAATGGTAACCTTTAGTATACAATAAATTGAATAGAATAAAATGATATAAATGGTAACCTTTCGAAAAATGGGCAAAATATGTAATTGACAAAATATTTAATGACACGTGGCAAGCATATAGGGAAACACGTGTCAGTTTTACACAAAGGGTTCTACTTTAGTATATAGTAAATGATATTGTAAATCGTATGCAAAATCAAAAATCTACAAAAATTAATAACTTATATATATATATATACCTAACCTACCGCGTCGAGAATAGGACACATCTCTCTCAACCGATATATATATATATATATCGGTTACATCGTATCAAATTCTGCGTCAAAATAGATTTTACCTAACCTACCGCGTCTCTCAACCGCCCCGACCCAGTCCCGTCGAGAACAACGTCCTCGTCGGACCTGGTCTACAATAATCAGATAATGTGAATCCGCATGCAATTTCTTTTCCATCCAATTAGAAACCATTGGAACGTCACCACTATTCTTCTTCTTACTATGTCCTCTTATCTCTATAAATACCTCCCTTAGTTCTCACTATTTTTTCTGTATCGCTCTCTCTCTCACATGATCGATATTGCAATTGTTGCTTCGTTTAATTAGTCATATATTTATATATATATATATATAGGAACGCTGGAGAATGGCGGATTCTGTAGAGCTGCCGGACTCCAACGCGGAACCTTCAGACTCCGACGCCGAACCATCAGACTACTTTCTTCTAGCGGACGGCGATAACATTGTTGACGATGCGCTGGTCGAGAATCTCGGCAGCGACAGGGCAGGGCGAGCGCCGGAGCCGCTGCTTTTTTTCAATGACCTGGAGATGCAGAAGTGGAAACCCCTCGCGGAATACGGAATCGAACTCGGCTCCGTGCTCCACCTGAAGTGCGCGCCGCGGGTGTTGGGGCACACTGATGAGTATATATGCCTCCCTTTTTGTTCAGAATTAATTAGTTTGGTTATGATTTTAGACTCATGTTTACAATTTTTTTTTTTTGAGAGAAAGATAGTATGCTATCCGCTTCGTTTATTTTTTTTAGAAATAAATTAAGTTGAAAATGTGAATCAACTAGAATTCGAACTTGAAAAGCACATTCTCGTTGCGAGCAAAAGGATGGTAAGTTTCTTTAACATCGAGATGAATGGTCATGAAGCCAACAAAGACATAAACTGAGAGCTACTCTTCTATCCTAATGCCCGTCTCGGCCGTTGTATTGTGTTAGATGTTAAATTTTATAAAAATCAAATTCGTATTTTTTACTATAATTTTGATTTTCAAGCGGGGATTGTAGACAGCGATTCTTACTTGTGGTTCGTCCTCATTTACGATCGGTAAAAAAGTGCGACGTTTCGAGTCTATTCCCTTATCTTCGGAACCGTCACAGAAAATTCGGATTAGGGTAAGACCGGGACTCCCGTATGTTACATATATTTATATACAACCTACTGTAAGGATATTAAATCACGTCCGTCTATCAAGAACGTGTTCAGATACATCCTAATCGTTGGATCGATCGTATCTTTATAAATCGTTTTGAATAGATCGACTGTAATTTTATAGATCACTTTGAATAAATCACGCGGGCCACATTCAACGTTAGATACATAAATTATCAATTCTACATGAAACTCGGAGCAAATTATAAGTTAGAGCAGAACACGCAGCAGCATATACAATACACGATTGCGAACTTGTCTCAAATAGATTGCAAACATGTAAAGCATAATCGTACTGTGAGCATCATGTTTGAATTTAAAGTAACTTTTCATACTCTCCTTTCCAATACTTTAATGCGTGGAACCCGGCCCTTATTTGGTTTCTAAATGTCGAGCGCTCGTTATATGACATATGACATCTAAATTTGATAAAAATATATAATTTGTTGTTTCTTTTGTTAGACTTAGCTATGCAGAAATAGCCAAGATGGACGGTGCAGAGTCTAGCTCTCCTATGAGACCCAATGGGAATGGTGAAATGAAAATCTTTGTGCAGTCAGAGTATTATGGAAATTATGCGCTTGAGGTGGGAAACTCTAACACCATCCAGGATGTGTTCATCACTGTTCTTCCTATTCGGCGGTTAAAGGCGAGACCGGAGCCTAAACTTTATTTCAATGGCCAACGACTGGAGATGGAGAAATCTCTGGCGGACTACGGTATACAAGATGGATCCATCCTTCACCTTGAGGGCACAAACGCCGTGTGCTCCCCTCATTCATATCAGTACGTAGCTACACCCCTTTCTTGCTCCTTTGATGGCTAGGAGACTGCAGGTTACTTACTTTGCATTAATTTACACTTTCTGCATAGAATACGCCTTCATTAACTCTTGAATTCCAATTCAATTTCCATTGCTTCTCTGTTTGGAAGTTTATTAGCCAATGATTTGAATTGATTAATTTCCCTGATTTGGGTGGATTTTATTAAATGAGTGATAATCTGAGGTTGGAATTGTAGCAATTTGAGTTTCTTATCATTTATCTATAGGTGAAAGCGAATCCAATATGTAAATGGGGTTAAACCAATTTCCTCGAAAAAAAGAGAAGTGAGTCCAATACAATCCCATTTCATTCCAAATGGAATAATTCAATGCAAATCAGTTAACATGAGTTTCTTGAACCGACCGTCCCTAATACAAGTGGCAAATGATTTGATGGTTGATACCCGAGATCCCAAATTCGAATCCTAATTGATTCATATTTTCAGCTAAATTTATTTCTATACGAAATAAACGAAACGAATAGCGTTCCACCTTTCTCTCTAAAAAAAAACATGAGTTCCTTGAATCAACGGTCATGAAACCATCACGCACGTAATTTGAGAAACCCGTCTTCTACTTTAGCCTAGTCCGTATCAATCGTGTTTCACCGGGTATATAGGTAATATGAGAAGTCAACCATAAAACTAGGAGGAAATTAGTGGTTAAAGATATATATATATAGAGAGAGAGAGAGAGTGCGGAGCTAGATTATTATTGATAGTATAGGAATAATATTTACTATCAATTTTTTAATCATTGAATATCTACGGTTTAGTGAAAATTGATGGAATAGTAATAATTCAAGGATAAAAAAATGGATAGTAAATGTTATTCATATACTATCAATAATATCATAGATGAACTATATAGTTCGGTTATGGTGCTTGTAAAAGCACCAACCACTTGGTGCTTGTATGTTTTTTGTCGTTAGATCGACCACTTGGTGCTTCTAAAAGCACCAAGCATTTGATATTTTAATTTAAAATAAAAATTTCAAATTTCAAATTAAATTTTTATATAAATTTAAATTTTTAATATAAATTTAAAATCTAAAATTGAATTTTAACTTTAAATATGAAATTAAAATTTTGAAATTTAAAATTTAATATCTAAATTTTAAATTTTAAATTTAAATTTTAAATTCAAAAATAAAATTTGAAATTTAAAAATTCAAGTACAAATTTAAAGTAAAATTTAAAAATTGTATTCAAATTTAAAATTTGAATCTAAAATAAAAATAAAAATTTAAAGTTTGAGTCCAAAATCAGAATTAGATTTCAAAAGCAGGTTTTAGCTACTTCTGATTTTGGGTCTCCAAAATAAAAAACACTGATTCTAAAAATCAAAATTAAATTTTGAAAATGATGTTGCCAAACACTCTATTGAGTAGAAAATCATTTTTATGTCTAAAATCACTTTTCAAAACCCAGGTCAGATACCCACATATATATAGAGAGAGTGTGGAGCTCGATTACTATCGATACTACGGAAATAATATTTACTATCAATTTTTTGATAATTGGATGTCTACGATTTAGTGGGGATTGGTAGAATAATAATAATTCAAGGGTTAAAAAGTGGATAATAAATAATATTCATATACTATTAATGATATCGTAGATGAACTATATATATATAGAGAGAGAGTCTGCTACTATACTCTTATGAGTACGATCACCTTCGTACTAATAAGTCATTTTCGATGATAGAGTTTCTGAATCGATGATTCGTACCATTTAGCATTATATAGATTATTTGAAATGTCTAGAAATTAAATTTCATAATTTTTTGACATCATTTATCTTAAGATATCAAAATTTATAATTTTTAACGGTCGGTATCGAATACTTACTAGTTTAATGGTGTAAAAGAATCGAAAACGGTTAATTTTTTTATAAAAATTTTATTTACTATCTAGATAAAGATCAATAATCTGATCTTAAATTGAAATATCCGATCCCCTATTTTTAAGAAGTTGTTCGATTTTGACCGTTCATTTTATGCTCGTTAATGGACTTTATTATAATTTCAAAAAAATACAAAATTTATTTTCTAAAAGTTTCAAATACTTTAAATTATATTTAACGGTATGGATAATCAATTCAGAAGCTTCATCATCAAAAATAATTTATGAGTACGAATGACTCTATTCTCATAAGAGTATAGTAGCCCTACTCTCTCTCTCTATACTACTATTAAAAGTAACAAGATTTGTGTAGGATTAGAATAATAGTAGTCACATAGGATTGAGTGGGTGGTTGGTGGAATAACATAACCTAAGGGGTGGAATTGGTCAAACGAATAAATATAGTAGCACCAAGTACTTGGTGCTTTTAAAAGCACCAAAGCCGGACTCACTCTCTCTATATATATCTATATATATATATAGAGAGAGAGAAAGTAGGGCATACTCTTATGAGTATAGAGCACTTTGTACTCATAAATTATTTTTAATGATGGAGCTTCCGAATCGACAATCCACACCGTTAAATATGATTTAGAGCATTTGAAACTTCTAAAAAATAAATTTCGTAATTTTTTAAAATTATAACAAAATTCATCAAGTGGGCATAAAATGAACAGTCGAAATTAAACGATATCCTAAAAATGGATGATGGGATCCTTCAATTCAAGATCGAAATTATTAATTTTTATCTAGATTTTGAATAGAATTTTTTTTATCAAAAATTCAACTAATTCTAATTCTTTTACACCGTTAAACTAACAAGTATCTCATATCGGCGCTAAAAGTTATCAATTTTAAGATCTTTTGATCGTAAGTTAAATAATGTCGAAAAAATATGAAATTTAATTTTTAAAAATTTCAAATGCTCTCAATCATGTTTAACGGTATGGATTGTTGATTCAAAATTTTTCTTATTGATAATTATTTATGAGTACGAAGTCATTCGTACTCATAAGAATTTTTTTATTTTTTGAGAAAAGATAGCGAGCTACCCGCTTCATTCATTAAGGGAGATGAATGAAGCGTACATAATGGAAGCAGCCAGGGCATCCAAAAAAGAAGAAGATCCCGGAAGAAAAAAAGAGGAAGAAGAAAAAAAAAACTGTATAACAGTAAGAAAAACACGGCTGGAGTAGGTGGAGGCACGACGGGAGGGAGAGAGGGCGTCAGCAGTTGTCGTTCCACTCCCTCGAGAGTTGAGAGATTCTCGAGATCATCTGGTAGGTGTTGGGTTCGGCATCTCTGAATAAAATGTTGTTTGTCTCCGTCCAGATGACCCCCAAGTAGCCGAAAGGATGCATAGCCGATTTCTCTCTATGTATATATATACACACTACTTGATATGCATGGACAACTAACAATGAAAGAGATACAAGTGAAGGACAGGGTTTTTTAAGTTCATAGAAAAGGATTCAACAGAGAACAGTGCGTCAAATTTTAAAGTCTTGCAAAGTAGATAAATGAGGCTTCATCGGATAGCTCCGTGATAGGAGAAAACTTGACTTCCCAAGTTGTTGCCCAAAATACTAATTAATTACCAAGACCCTACAAATCAAAAATTCTGCCTTAAGATGACGTTTGGTTCGGGAACAAAGGAGAATAAACTCTTGTTTCCTCCTTTGTTCTCAAACGCATTATTTTTTACCCAAGAGTAGTAGTTTTAGAATTTCTGAAATAAGCTGGTATAATCCGTATAAATTTAGAATTGTTGTTCCATTCTTTTGCCTGGAACAAGCTTGTTTTCAAGTGGAAACAAAGTTAATTGAAGTCTAAATTTAATTTTATTTATGGTATTAAATCATTAATTAATGTAATTAATATATTAAAATTATTATCTATTGCTTAATAATAAAATAATTAATTACTTTATTATTTATAATTAAATAGCTAATTAATTATTAATAATTTAATGTGTTTATCCATAAACTGATATTTATATTGATCAACCATTAATATTTTTATTAATCTAATTAACTTTTTTACTAGTTATCTAACTAAAAGAATTTACTAATTAATTAATTAATTAATTAATATATTTTTATTATCTTATACAATGTTCATAACTGATAAATTTATTAATTTATTAATTAATATTTTGATGTTAATTAATTACATAAAATTATAATTCTTACTCCTCTTATTCCAATCGAACCATCCAAACACTATTTACTTTATTTTCAGGAACAATCCAATTTTCATTCAAACGTAAAATTAGTCTAGTTTCTGTTTATACCTGAATTTGTATATATTTTTAAAATAAGGAGTTCTTATTTATAGCCGAACCAAACACAACTTTATACAGCATGTGTGTTATTAGTTAATGGGCCTGCGAGTAGCACCTATATGAGAATGGCTCTTTTTTTTTAGAGAAAGGTAGCACGCTACCCGCTTCGTTTATCTCGTTTAGAAATAAACTTAGCTGGAAATGTGAATTAATTAGGATTCGAACTCGAAACCTCGGATACCAACCACCAAGCCCTTTGCCACTTGCGCTAGGGACGGTTGGTATATGAGAATGGCTCTTAGTCCAGAAACCTTAATGGATTGCAGCAACGGACTAATTACTTTGGTTGTTATCTTTGAGTTTGAAGTTGAAAACATGTCATCTAGTTATCTTTTGAGTTTGTTACTTCCTTTTGCAAGTTATTATTTACAGGTTCCCCCTAAATGAAATTTATTGTTAGAGACCTCTTTCTTTTTTCTGTGTGAAAGAAAATAAATCAGGGATGTTATAGCCGAAGTTACTTGATGGATTTTCATCCGCTTTGATCTGGAGTGGTGCCATATGAGAGTTCAGTTGTTCACTAGTCACCACAACCTTTAGCTTTTTAACATTTAGATTCTATATATGCGCAATGTAAAAGACACCATCTCAAGCTCAATGGAAAATAGATTTATATGGTCTTCATTTTGAAGCTCAATTATTTGTTACATTGACTTCATATTCGTAATCGCATGTCCTATGTTAATCAACTGATCAAATGAGGCTCTTTCATGTTCCCTACATAATGAATTATAAGCTACGTTTGCATGTTTCCTAATAGAATCATGGCATATTAGCGGCATATTTTTCCTTTACTTCAGTAGCAAGAAGGATTTATTTATTGTGAATGTCATCATATGGCTATTTGTATTTCTCATGCAACTAGAACTAACTTAATTTCTCAATATTTTCTAATGGTTACAATTAATTTTTTCTTTTAAGATCAGAATGTTCTTTATTTCTTAGGAAGTAAACTTCTTAAATTATAATTAAGTTTTGGTTTCTCTTTTGTTTACTTTTATAGAATAGAGAGACCAAATGTAATTCCGGGAAGAGAAAAGATTATGATAACAGATCAGCCTTTAGCAATATGGAGCATGGAGCATGATAAAGTATTGCTAAATTTGTTGGTGGAGCAAAATCCAAATGGAGGGTGGAGAAATCTACTATCCCTTGGAAGGGATTTTTGGTGTAACATAGTAGCCAAGTTCAATGAATCAACTGGCTTGAAGTATGAATGCAAACATTTGTTTAAGCGCTTCATATTTTACAGAAGAGAATATTCAATAGTGAAAGGCATCAAAAATCATCCGATGTTTATTTGGGACCATCAACAAGAAAAAGTAATTGCTACGGATGCTGAATGGAATGAATATATCAAGGTATACTACCACATCACTTTTCAAATATTTAGTACTTAATTCTAACTTCTAATTAATTCAAACTTTTCTCCTTTCACGCAGGGAAATCCTGACACGAGGCCCTATCGAAGGAGAACAGTACCATATATTGATTTATTGGAAATCATATTTGCCGATAAAAAAGAATCACAAATCGTGGTTTCCAATGAATGACTATTTTGAGAATAACAATGATGTAATCTATCTATTCTGTACTCATGAAATCTAAATATTTTCGCAATAATCTTGTCTCTTGATTGAGGAAAACATTGCTATGTATTTTTTACACGTTATTCCTCATGGCTTCGTTTGGTTCAAGGTTAAGTAAAAATTAGTTATTTTAGGAATAGGAATATGATTAAATTCAGGGTTAGGTCTGAAATAGACCAATTTTATATTTGGATGAAAATTGAGTTGTTCCCGAAAATAGAAAAAATAGCGTTTGAATAGATTAGATGAAATAAGAAGAATAGTAGGTAATTATAAATAGAAATTAATGATTTTGACCTAATTATTCTATATGAATTTAAATTTAAATTTTATTTTTTAAATTTTAAATTTAAATAATTTTAAATTTAAATAATTAAAAATAATAATTTAAAATTTAAAATATTAATTTTAAGATTACAAATTTTAAATTTTAAAAATTTTAAATTTATATTAAAAATTAAATTGGGGTGGGATTAACTTTAATCCCACCCCAATTCTAGGGTGGCCGTGGGGTTTGTTATGTATTGTGTTAACACCTACTGTTAGCTTGTAGTATAAGCTTATAATTAATGCTCCTGCAATGATTCCATAATTAGATCATTAGATGTTCTAAATTGAATGTGATTATCTGAACATCGCAATTTATTCCGATAATCAAATTACAGCGATTTACAGTGACTTACGAAACTAAGCTATTAATTTCTTTGCATTTGATTCTCATTGTCCTAAGTTGCTTGGTAAAGCTGCCGGACTCCGTCGCTGAACCTGACTTCACCAGTGAGATGGAGATCATTGTACAGTCGGCCACCGTCCATAACTATGTTCTTCTAGCCGACGGCAATTAAGTATTTTCATCTGTTGGAAGTTGTGCATTTTTGATCTACTTATGTTTATTGTCATCGATAAACTCTTAATTAATATGCATTGTACAGAGCAAGAAATTATTTCAGAAGAATACTGTGCAATTTGACTATTATGTACACAAGTAAACCTGAGAATGATTTCAGAAAGATTACTTCTATACTGAATGTCATTTCTCATTAGTTAAACTATGTATCATCTTTAGTATCTACAATTTGGTTAATTTTATCGGATGCACTGATGCTCCTATTATGATTATGTTATTAGCTATAAAACTTGAAACCCCCAAAAGAATCGGACTCTTTTTAAGTATCGGGGGCTTGTTTGGTTCGGGGATAAGGCCAGGCATAAGGCCTTATCCCCCCTTTATACCCAAACACAATTTTTTTGATCGAGAATAATAATTTTCGGTATTTAAAATAAGCGGGTATAACTATTCCTACCTATACCTTTATTTTTTATATATAACTACCAACTATTCTTCTTATTCTATATCATTTATCCAATCGCTATTTTTTTTTATCCCCGAATATAACCTAATTTTTATCCAAACACATCTCCGAGGTCTTATCAGAAACTTCACTTGCTTTAATTTTCATTGTATAATTTATTGTAGTAATCAACACCGCACTGGTCATTGTTATCCTTGGATGTAATATATGCATAAGAAAAATGGTAAAAAATATGCAAATCTTATCTAAACTATAAATTATTTTAAATCAACTATCAAACCTTTTAAATTTTAAATTTTGCTTTTTAATTTTTTAATTTATTTAATTTAATCAGTCAACAATACTTTGATTTTTAAATTTAAACTAATTACTTACTTTAATAAATTTATAGTCAGGAGAATTATAAGAAGTATACCAACTAAACTTACAAAGGTAAATAATACATTCAAATTTTAAAATCAAAATACCGTTAACCGACTCAAATCAAATAATTTGAATTAGATAGTAAAATTAAAATTTTAAAAAGTTAGGTAAACCAATATAGTTTAGATAAGTTATGCATCTTTTTTTCTAAAAAATTAATATAAAAATGTATAGAACTTATCTGAACTATAAACTATTGTGATTTGATTAACCAATTTTTCAAAGGTTTGATTTTATTATCTAGCCTTTAATTTTGTTTAATTTGAGTCAGTCAACGATATTTTGATTTTAAAATTTAAATATATAATGTATCTAATATAAATTTAGTTTATTTATTTTATATAATTTTACAGTTATAAATTTATTAAAGTAAATAATTAGCTTGGGCTCAGCCTCTGAACTTCACATGGGACGAGTTTCTTCCTCATTAAGCTTGGGCCGGAGACCCAGGAAAGTTGAGGAGAGATGGGGAGACCTAAGTGCTGCCGGCCGGGACAGACAAGAAAGGGGGCGGGGATAAGCTTGCTCCTTCACAAGCTAATTCCCCCACCCCAAACATCAAACAGACCTTTATAGCATTAAATTTTAAAATTCAAATATCGCTGACTCACTAAAATTAAATAAATTAAATAAATTAAATAAATTAAATAATAAATTAAAATTTTAAAAACTTGATTAGTCGATTTCTATAATTTAGTCCATAGTTCCAAACTTCTAATAAATTCTGTGCGTTTTCACCTACAAGCTTTAAAAAAAAAGTTTTCTTAGAAGAACTTTATTATTAGCCCTTGTGC
The DNA here is from genome assembly GCA_016920855.1 of Puya raimondii. NCBI lineage: Eukaryota > Viridiplantae > Streptophyta > Magnoliopsida > Poales > Bromeliaceae > Puya > Puya raimondii. The sequence goes on along the minus strand of JABWPP010000050.1, from coordinate 102,244,810 downwards.
CGACTGGATCTGGAACAGGTAATATAGGGAGGGAAGTTACATCCCGAGGACGATCGTTGACTGCACAGGATAGCTGCCGGCGATGGCAGAGGACCAGGAAGAGGCGGTCGCCATCGACATCGGCGAGGCCGTGCTGAGCTCCGTCAGGTCGAACATCAAGGGCTTAAACCGCGACCCGATGGCGCCGGAGAGCTTCACCATCTTCCGCGTCCCGGCCCACGTCCGGCAGCGCAGCACGCACCTGTACGAGCCCCGAATGGTCTCCGTCGGCCCCTACGGCCGCGGCGACCGCCCCGTCCTCCGCGCCATGGAGCAGCACAAGTGGCGCTACCTGCAGGACTTCCTCTCCCGCAACCCCAACAACTACATCGACCACTACATAGCCGAGATCAGGGAGCTGGAGCCGGAGGCGCGGCGGTGCTACTTCGAGCCCGTCGAGCTCGGCGCCGAGAAGTTCGTGGAGATGCTGCTCCTCGACGGGTGCTTCGTCCTCGAGTTCATCATCAAGTGGAGCCAAGGGGACGACGACAGCGTCTGCACCGCCGGGTGGAGCTTGCCGCTCGTGCGCGGGGATCTGCTCTTGCTCGAGAACCAAATCCCCCTCTTCGTGCTCGAGAAGCTGTTCGAGCTCGTCACGTTCGCCATGGACGACGATATACCTTCTCTGATGGAGCTTCTCGTGAACTACCTCGCGAGCAAGAACGTCGAGAGGCCCGAGGAAGAGATGCTGGCCAGTCGCGTCTCCGAAGCCGTTTCGGTGCACGGCGAAGCCAAAGATTTCCACCACTTGTTGCATCTCTACTACCGCTGCTACATCCCGAAACCACAAACTGACCCGAGGGGCAGCACCATCTGCGGCGCTGTTCTCAAATGGTTAAAGCCGAGTAAGATCTTCGCCTCGCTGCTCTCTTATCTCCGATTAAAGATTTGCGGATCGCAGGCGCCGCCGGAAACGAAAAGATCGCCGAATACGATTCCGTCCGCGACCGAGCTCGATGAGGCCGGAGTAACATTTAAGAAGAAGAGCGAGAAAAAGAACAAGAATGGTCAGCATCATCCAGGTTCTTTCCTAGACGTAGCGTTTCACGACGGCGTGCTCGAGATCCCTTTCCTCTCGGTGGAGAACTCCACCTTATCCCGGTTCACGAACCTCGTGGCCTTCGAGCAGTGCGGCGGGTGCAAGCCAGAGGAGGCTTACATGACGAGCTACGCGACGTTCATGGACTGCATCATCGACACGCCGGGAGACGTGGCGATTCTCCACCGCAGCGGAATTCTGGAGAACAAGCTGGCGAGCGACAAGGAACTGGCGGTGTTCTTCAACCAGCTCTCCGACTGCGCCGCCATGGATTACGACAAGCACTATCTCGCCGGGTTGTTCCGGGACGTGAGGAAGTATTGCGATTCCGATTGGCCCAAGTGGAGAGCGAAGCTGGTGAGGGACTATTTCGGCAACCCATGGGCCATCCTTTCTCTGTTCGCAGCAGTTTTCATTCTTGTTTTCACCTTCCTGCAAACCTTCTACACCATCTTCCCTTACTACCATCCTAGGAGTTAGTTTGCCTCACGAGATGATCTGCTTGTACGCTCAAGTGATCAGACCAGTGTAAAATTGTTGATCTCTGGATTGGAAAATATGTAAGATTTATGCTCACGAGAATTAGAATAACTGATTTCTACTGTATGTATTTGATTTCAGAGAATTTCATTTCGATTCCCATTCCTAAAAAAATTAATTTTCCTTGCGGGCAATTTGCAGCCACAGAGAGTGAGAAATAAACTTTGATTTCACAAGGACTAATAGATCCAAATTTATAGTAAGATTGGGTATGCAGCTGTAATATTTGATCTGGTGGGTCCTGCTATTGGAGCTGTGTTTGGAGTTGCTGGCGAGCTCTGGAAGCTGTTTAGATCAAAAGGGGGCACAACAAAGAAGAAGGGGTTCTCCATTATTGCTGCCGCTTAGTGGGTCCCCTTGTTGGAGAAAAATAGAAGAATTTTCTCAGGCCGAAGAGCTGATTCTCGCTGGCTGCTATCTCATACTCAATGTTTAGAGAGGCTGTGGGATGAGATCGGGGCACAGCGGCGAGTCCCAATGAGCTGATTTCAACTATCGCAGTCTACCGCGAGCTGATTTCAACAATTGTAGTTTTTTTTTCTTTTCACACTCTATCTCGAGACACAGTTACCTCATTCCTTATAGCCTACTGTATTTTTTCTGTGAATGAAGTAGATAGCATGTTATATCTTCCTCAAAATAAAATATTTGATCTGGAGCAAGTGACCTATAAATCTAATTTATACATGAATTAAGTTAACCGAATCCAAATTTATCTTTGCTTATCTAAAATTTATATTTTTTTCACAAACTAAATATTTAATGAAACTTCGCAAGCACAGGTGGAATAAGAATACTGATTCATAAAAACATGATTTTGAACCTGAGCAACCCACAACTGGCCTGGATCGAACCCGGACCGGCAAAATTAAAATTTGAGTTTAAATCGTGAACTAAATTTAATTTTTTATATCAAATTTGAATTAAGAATTAAAAAAATTTGATTACAATGGATCAAAATTAAATTTGAAATTTTAAAATAAATATGAATTAAATTTTGATATTTTTAGTTTAAAACACATACTTAAATTTTAGATTTATCAGAAATCAAAAAAATATATAAAAATATTTAATATATATAAGAAAAAGAAAAATATATAATATTACAAATGTTTTCCAATAAAATATAACATATGAATTTATAAAATATAATTTTTATTGTAAATTTTTAAATAAATATAATGTACAAATTTATATTGATTTAAAATAAATGAAAATAATTGTTACGTGCATTTGCACGTACACTCAACTAGTATATATATATATATATATAGGCAATTGCTTATATATTTCTGAAAAGTTTCCAACTTTCTGATTTATCCCTCCTAGAAGGTTAATATTGAAAATACATTTTTTACGTTCCAACCTATTTCAAATATACCCTAGAGTTAAATTCTGTTAATGAATTGTTAGCAATATCTGTTATCTCTGTGAAATTATTATTTTGTCCTTCCAAATATATCTTTCTACCATCATCGACTTTTCTTATTTGCCCTTAAGTTAGGGGCACAAAAAGTATTTTGATTTTTTATCTTTTTAATTATACCCTTCTACCATCACCAACATTTCTTATTTGCTCTTAAGTTAAGGGCAAAAGAAGTATTTTTATTTTTTTTAACTCTGATAGATATTTAACTCACATTTAACCCAAGTTAATTTAATGGATGGTAACTGCAGAGGTATTTTATAATAACGAAAGAACATATGAGAGATATATTGAAAAGAAAAAAAAGTAGGAATAAATAAGATATTTTTAAAATTTTGAGGGGTATATAAGCAATTATCCCATATATATATATAGATACATGTTGTTTTCAATGCACTCATACTTGGTAATTTTTATCACCAAATGTTGCTATCAATCATCAATCATAACCACCAATAGTGAAGAAAAAGATGTCTTATCTGCAATCAAAATTGAACCATTTAAGACGAGAAACAGGCGGAAAATTTGGAACCCCAAATAGAATCCGACTCTATTTAAGTATTCCTAATGGATCACCTTCAATAGTACTTGTTGAGAGCTCCTATTCACTCAAGCCACATCTCTAAGGCTTTGACTAGAAAGTAGGGGTGAAAACGAGCCGAGCTTGAGCGAGCTTGCCTCAGGCTTGACTTGAAATTAATTTCGAGCCTAAATTTAGGCTCAAGCTCGGTTTAAAATTAATTCGAGCCGAGCTTGAGCGAGCCTAGTTTCGAGTCCAGCGAGTTCAAGCCTTAAACGAGCCACTTGAAATTCTTAACATCATGCAATTTATAGTTTAATTTTTTAAAAATATTATTTAAAATTAGTTTAACATACAAAATAAATGAATGAAATACAGTATTATAATATTAAAAAAATTAAAAAAAGTGACTCCGCAAGCAAGTAAAAGAGAGAGAGGGTAATTAGAGTAGGATTTTGCTGGTTTGAATTTATGGGTCAGCATATATGCCCAATAACCTAAATTCTATAAACATATAATTAAAAAACATAATATATTATTATATATAATTAAAATATAATTTTAATTATGTATATTAATATATATTATGTATTTTTAATATATATATGTATAGTCCAATTTAGTGCTTCCGGAAGTATAAAGAAGTTAGTGCCTTTAAAATTTTAACCCTTGGATCAACCTCTTTGATTATTTCTAACCCTTGGATTAATATTTTTTTTTCCTAGGGGAATCACTCAACCCGAAGGGACCACTTAATCCTAGGGGAAACTACTATCATCCCAACCGTATAGTCCTTAATTCAAGGACTAAAAAGTCAGAAATATTAAGTCATTTATACTTTCGAAAGTATAGTAGCTACACTTTCTCTTTCTATATGTATATGTTAGTGCTACTATACTCTTATGAATATAGATTCTTTTGTATTTATAAATTTTCAGCCGCTGGATGAAAGGATGTGCGATTAGGATGATAGTGATTCTCTAGGTTTGAGTGAGTCGTTGATTGAATAGTATGATTTAACGAATAAAAATGATCAAAGTGATAGATCTAATGGTCGAAAACTTATAAGTATAAAAGGAACTATACTTGTGAGAATATAGTAGCCGAACTATCCAGCAATACTCAAACTTGACTTGAAATAAATTTCGAGCTTTTTTTTTCTGTTTAAGCTCGGCTCATTTAATTTCGAGTCGAGCTCGAGCGAGCCGAACACGAGCCGGCTCGCTGGTTTGCTAGCCCTACCAGAAACTTTCATGAGAAAATTTTAATTTTAAAGGTAGGGTGTACGAAATATACTACACACCCGGCGAGCATTTTCATAGATTCTCACCAAGTGGTAGTATTTTTATGGGGTCGGTGGCACATGCGGACTCGTACGGACGCACGCTCCCAAGAAGCATTCGGATGGTCAATATCTGTTCAATGGACGGCGGTGACTGAGTATAGGGGATTTGGACGGTGGTCGCGTGCTCCCATTTGCGAATCATCCGTACAATAAAAGCTATGGATAGAATAGGAGATCTCTATAATATTTTATCGATGCGATCGCTAGCCTTTTAATTATTGTAATTCGATATTTAACTTTTCACAAGAAACATCATCTAGTAATTTACGCTTTTAGAGAAAAATATATTTTCACATTATTTGATATTAACTATGGTTTCACTTGTTGCAATTAGATATCGAACTTTTTATTGGAGTTTCAATTGAGTCTCTAACCTTCTAATTACTTTAATTAAGTTTTCAAGCAAAAGAGAATAAGAACCTAATTGCACCTTGGAATATTTCAAGGGATGATCATAATATCAGTTGGGTCCGTGGCAGCTTTGGCTTTTTTTTTAAAAAATAATTATTTCACATTATTTAACGGTAGTTACAGTTTCAATGTTCTTTTTCTATTCAACAATTGAACACATATTTCTATGCCAATTTAGAGTATGCATTAGATTCCTCACGAGTCATGAGTAGTCTACAGCATCATTAAAAATTTTCTACCAAGTTGGAGGATAAAAAATTTGAAATCTTAAACTCGACTAAGTTAACGTTGTCTCATTAGCTGGCTCTTCTCATTTTTTTTACCTTTTTTATTTTTTGGGTGGGGTTGAAAGGTGGGGGTAAAATGGAAACCGGGTAGGATGAGAATTTGAAACCTTTCAATTTATTTGATTTGAGCCAGTCAATGATATTTTGATTTTAAAAGTTGAATTTATTATTTATTTTTACATATTTAATTAGTATACTTTATGTAATTCTCGCAAATATAAATTTATCAAAGTAAGTAATTAACTTAGACTCAATTAATCTATCGTATTTTTTACTGTATAACTTATTTTTAAATAAAAAATATTATAAAATTAAAAGTTATATTTAATGCATGCAATCTTAACTATATAAAAAGCTATGTGCAAAAAAAGTATATACTTTAGATTTTTATATTGAATATAAAATAAAAAAAAAGCTCCATGGGAGCCACGCCCAGCCCAAATCAATATAGAAACACCACGTAGGATATAAGAACCGAAAATTCATAGATTTAATAATTATATATAGAATATAGATATATAGACGTAGATCAGGGTCTTCACCAGTCAACAATAGTTTTCGGCATCCTTTAAAATTTTGCACCAAATTGGAGGATAAAATATTTGAAAGGCGACACGTGACTTGCTCTTACACTGGGAAGTGAGGTGAAACGGGAAATAATTATTTTATATTATTTCAGACAGTGTTAGACTGTGATAATAGATTTTTTTTTTTTTACTTCCTTCCTCACTATTTTCTATTGACTTAACCATTCTTCTCAAGTACTGACCGTTCCTAGTGCAAGTGGTAAAAAATTTGATGGTTGGTATCTGAAGTTTTATATTTGAATCCTAATTGATTCACATTTTTAGCTAAATTTATTTTTTTTAAAAAAAACGAAGCGACTGCGTGCTACCTTTCTCTCAAAAGAAAAAATTATTGTTCTCAAGTCATCTCTCTCTCCCCCCTGTCCACAAATCCTCCTCTTCTCACTATTTTTTTCTGCGTATATCTCTCTTTCAGAGTTGCTGTTGGTCCGTAATACTTGACTCACTATAATCGATCCATAAGAAGGTACTAACTATTATTATTCCAGTGATTTACATTGTTTGCATGTGAACATGATATTGCAATTGTTGCCAGTCATGCATATAGGAACGTGGGAGATGGCGGATTCTGTAGAGCTGCCGGACTCCGTCGCAGAACCGTCAGACTTCGACGCCATATGGTCACACTTCAATGTTGAAACTGAATTCGCCAGCGAGATGGAGATCATTGTGCAGTCGGACGCCCTCCGCGGTAACTATGTTCTTCTAGCGGACGGCGATAACATTGTTGAGGATGTGCTGGTCGAGATTCTCGGCCGCGACAGGGCAGGGCGAGCACCGGAGCCGCGGCTTTTTTTCAATGACCTGCAGTTGCAGAAGCAGAAAACCCTGGCGGAATACGGAATCGAACTCGGCTCCGTGCTTCACCTGAAGTGCACGCCGCGGGTGTTGGTACACACTGATGGGTATGTATGCTCCCCTTTTTGTTCAGAATTAAGTAACTTAGTTTGGTTATGATTTTAGGCCCAGATTTAAAGATCTCACCTATGGATGGAACTATATTCTCATTGCGAGCAAAAGGATGGTAAATTTCTTTAACATCGAGATGAATGGTCACGAAGCCAACAAAGACACAAACTGAGATTTTATTTTTTTTTATTTAGAAAATGGTAGCTCGCTATTTGTTTCGTTTATTTCTTCTAGAAATAAACTTAGCTGAAAATGTAAATCAATTAGGATTCAAACTCGAGATCTCGGATATCAACCATTAAATTCTTTGCCACTTGCGCTAGAAACGGTTGGTGACATAAACTGAGAGTTACTCTCCTATTCTAATACCCTCCTCGTCCGTCGTATTGTGTTAGATGCATTTTATTACCAAGTATACACGAAACTAGAAGCAAATTGTAAGTTAGAGCAGAACAGGTAGCAACATATTAATACACGATTGCAAAATTTCCTCAAATAAATTTCCTCAAATAGATTAGAAAAAATGCCCCACGCGCGCACTAGCATGAGAATTAGGTTTTCTTATAACATGTAAAGCATAATTGTACTGTGAGCATCTTGTCTGAATTTAAAATAACTTCTCATACTCTCCTTTCTAATACTTTAATGATGCATATGCGTGGAACCCGGCCCTTATTTGGTTTCTGAGTGACAAACCCTTGTTATATGAAATCTAAATTTGGTTAAACAATTTGTTGTTCCATTTGTTTGATCACCTGCTGATTCAGTTCCTTTTTGTGGAAGAAAAAAATTAAAATTTTCTTATTTATTTATTTATTTATTTTCTCTTGGCGCAAAAGAAAATCCAACGGAAATTCTCTCATTCCGTTTCTTGCGCCTAACCGGAGAGAACAAGGGTTGAATATAAAACGTTCGGCTCTCTCGTCCCCTATATTTTTTCCTTCTCCCGTTCTGTTTCTTGCTCCTAACTGGAGAGAACGTGGGTCGACGTTCAACTCCGTCGTCTTCTATATATTTTCCTCTCCTGTTCTTACAAAGGTGGATGAAAGACACTGAAAAAAAAATATTATTATCTTCTCTACATTCTTCACTACTTTTTATATTTTTTTTAATTTACTGTGTTAAAACAATCTCTGTCAAACTTCGCCACAATCGTACTCGCGGGAGGAGAAATTTCAGTCATATCTTGGAATGGTGTTCTCGGTTAATCCCGCACAAAGGATGACGTGATCAAAATTTTCAAAATTTTTAGATAAATTTAATTTTATCTTTTATCACTAAATTAGTTAGATAATTTAGTCACAATTGAATTCTTTTGTACAATTTTTCTAACAATTTTTGTGTGTATGCCTATATCTACATATGTATCTTAGTAAATGACTTTTAACTTAGTATGAAGAGAAGCCTTGTTTTATTTCTTGAAAACAAAAAAATAAAATAAAAGAAGCAATTTTTTTGATTATTTCCAACAAAATCCGAATATCAGTCCGATAAAGTTAGAATTTTTATTTGGTTAGTACTCAAGAAACGCCTACCTACGGCTGACAACTTACTCAAAAGAGGATGGTCTGGAAATCTACAGTGCGTGATGTGCGGCAACGATGTAGAGACTGTTGATCATCTGCTTGTCGGATGCGTAATCAGTAGATTTTTTATGTTTAACATCCTAGAAAGTAGACACTTCCCAGGACCTGAGATGGAGGTCAGGAGTGTGTGGGAGCTGCTAGCTGGAGAGCATCGACTAAGGGCAGCAGCGAAGGATCTAACCAGGGTCGTAACCTGCTGGTGGATGATTTGACAAGAAAAAAATAATATAATTTTTAGGAACCAATCATTTGACCCTTTTGAGATTATTAGACGAATCCGGGACGTGAGCAGGGAGTGGACTTAGTGACTTGACTTTGAGTGTGGAGTAGAAATTTTTTTTTTCTACGAATTTTTAATCTTGATTTTTTTTTTTTTTTTTTTGTTCGGGTTGCCTTTATTTTTTTCCGAGGCCGCGCCTCAACTCTTGTAGCTAAATTCATTTGCTAAATGAATGAAGCGGATAGCAGGCTACCTCTTTCTCCAAAAAAAAAAAAAAAATATCGCTAGAGGGAAAAGAGAAAATTTAAACCAAATTGTCCTGATCTTTTTTACACGTGGCAGAAGCCGTCAAATTTGTAACTCAATCTTTCTTTTTGCCCAAGTAATGTTAACACACACATTTGTCATGTATGTACGCGATACATCTATCATAGGTTCTTTGTGAAATTTCATTACAAATAAACTAATGTGCATTACATTTGCAACTTTGCTAGTCCTACAAAAATAGCCGAGAGGGGATACGCAGACTCCGGCTCTCCCGTGAGACCTAATGGGGATGGTGAGATGCAAATCTTTGTGCAGTCAAAATATTTAGGAAATTATGTGCTTGAGGTGGACGGCTGTAACACTATCCAGGATGTGTTAATCACTGTTCTTCCTGTCGTGGTGGAACCTGAGTTTTATTTCAATGGCCATCTACTTGAGACGGCCAAATCTCTGGCAGACTACGGCATTCGGGATGGGTCCATCCTTCACCTTGAAGGCGCAAACTTGGGACATTGTTCTGGAACTATGTATGTAGCTGCCCCTTTTACAGTCCTTCAATTTTTCTTGTCTAATATGATGATTTGATAGCTGAGTTTATTTTCTAATTGAATGAAGCGGTAGCGTGCTATCTTTTTTTCTCAAAAAAAAAAAAAAAAATGATGATTTGATAGCTAGAGTATAGATTATTTGGTGTTCATTAGCACTTTCTGCATAGAAATAATTCTAGAATTCCACTTCAATTTCCATTAATTTCTTTGTTTGGAAGCCTATTAGCCAATGATTTGAATTGATTTCCCTGATTTAGGTGGATTTTATTAAATTAGTCTGATAATCTGAGGTTGGAATTATAGCAATTTGAGTTTCTTATAATTTATATGTAGGTGAAAGCGAATCCAATATGTAAATGGGGTTAAACCAATTTTCTCAAAAAAGGGGAAGTGAGTCCAATATTATCCCATTTCATTTCAAATGAAAAAATTTAACTCAAATCTGTTAACACGAGTTCCTTAAATCAAAGGTCGTGAAACCACCATACAAGTAAAAGAGAATCGCTCATTTTGGGTTGGTCTAATCCTTGTCGATCGTGTTTCACAAGGTAAATGGACAATTTGACAAGTCAACAGAAAAACTACGAGGAAATTAGTATATATGTATATATATAATGGAGCTAGGCTGGTATACTATCGGTAGCACGGAGGCCTCCGTGCTACCAAGTTGTTTTCGATGATGCGGCTTCCAAATCGACGATCGGCTCCGCTAGACTTGATCTACACTATTGAAAGTATTTGGAAACTAAATTTCATAATTTTTCGACATTATTTGGCTAGTGATCAAAGGGTCTCAAAATTGACAATTTCAACGGTAGATGAGATGCGTTTGTAAGTTTAACGGTGTAAAACAATCCAAATCTGATAAAATTTTTATAGAAAATTCTTTAAACTATTTAGAGTAAGATCAGTATCTCTGATCTTAAATTTAAGCCTTTTATCATTATTTTTTATAAAATTTTTATTTTCAGCCATTCATTTTTCGACTACTCGTTTGATAGGTAAATGATATCGAAAAATTATGAAATTTAGTTTTCAAACACTTTCAATAGTGTAGATCAAGTCTAGCGGAGCCGATCGTCGATTTGGAAGCCGCATCATCGCAAACAACTTGGTAGCACGGAGGCCTCCGTGCTACCGATAGTATACCAGCCGGACTCTATATAATGTACGACTACAATGCTATTAATAATACCAAGTATTTAGTGCTACCAAATTTTTCACCATTAGATTTATTTTTTTGACCATTTTCACCCTTAGATTATATTATTCCACAAACCACCCATCAAACCCTAGGAGACCGCTAATATTCTAACCGCACATCTCTTCATTCAAGGGCCGAAAATCTAATTGCACCAATGACTTGGTGCTATTAATAGTATTCTAGCATAATTCTATATATATTGGCTAGAAGTATATTATTAATAGAAAACGGACTCCGTTCCTACTAATTTATTTTCGATGATAGAGTTTCCAAATTGACGATTGACACCGTTAAACATAATCTAGATCAGTTAAACTATGTGAAAATCAAATTTCATATATATTTTTCTGTATTATTCTCTTATCTATCAAACGGATACAAAAATGAACAGCTGAAAATAAATATTCTTAAAAAAAGTAATAATACAAGTCTCCTAATCAAGATTAAGAGTATAAATCTTATTTTGAATATTTTTTTAAAAAATTTATCAAAAATTTAATTAATTTAGATATCTTTACACTGTTAAACGAAAAAATGTCTCATATATATCAACCTTTGAAATTTGGTATCTAGAAAACGTCTCATAGTGATGTTATAACTTAAGTTACTTAATGAAGTTATCAACGAAGAAACTTGGTTTGTGAAATTTTCATTTGCTTTGATCTGGAGTGCTGCTATATGAGAATTCAGCTATTCCCTACTCACTACCACCTTTAGCTTTTTAACATTTAGTTTCTACTTACGCACAATGTAGAAGACACCATCTCAAGCTCAATTGAAAATAGATTTATATGGCCTTCATTTCGAAGCTCAATTATTTGTTAGATTGACTTCATACTCGTAATCGCATGCCCTATATTTATCAAAACTAATCAAATGAGGATAGTGAGGACACACATACATCATCTTCCCCGTATAATGAACAAGTTACATTTGCATGTTTCCTAATAGAATCATGACATATTAGCGGCATACTTTCTTGCCTGAATATTTTTCTATACTTCAATAGCAAGAAGAACATTTATGATGAATGTCATCATATGGCTATTGGTATCTCTTATGCAACTAGAACTAACTTTCTCAATATTTTCCAATGGTTATAATTCATTTTTTCTTTTAAAATGAGAATGTTCTTTACTTCTTGGGCAGTAAAATTCTTAAATTATTAGTTTTGGTTTCTCTTTTGTTTACTTATTGAAGGGAGCTGCCAAATGTAATTCCGGGTAGAAAAAAGATTACAATAACAAATCGGCTTTTAGCAATATGGGAAAAGGAGCATGATAAAGAATTGCTTAGTTTGTTAGTCGAGGAAATTTCAAATGGAGAGAGAAAAAATATACTATACCGTGGAAAGGATTCTTGGTGTAACATACTAGCCAGATTCAACGAATCAACTGGCTTGAAGTATGAATACAAACATTTGTCTGAACGCTTCACTTTTTATAGACATGAATATCAAATAGTGAACAACATCAGGCATCATCCGGCGTTTAGCTGGGATCATCAACGTCATGTAGTAATTGCTACAGATGCTGATTGGGATGAATATATGAAGGTACACTACCATGCATCATCTTTTCAAGTATTTAGTACTTAGTTCTAATTTATTCAGGCCTTTCCCCTTTTACACAGGAAAATTACGACGCGAGGCCCTACCGAAGGAGAACAATACCATATTTTGATTTATTGGAAATCCTGTTTGCCAATAGAGAAGTATAAAAAAATCACAGTTTCCAATGAATGATTGTTTTGAAAAGAGCAATGTTGTAATCTATCTATCCATGAGATCTAAACATTTTCGCAATAATCTCGTCTCTTGATGGAGGCGAACATTGCTATCCTGTATTTTTCACATGTCATTTCTCATCAGTTTAAACATGTATTGTGTTAACATACGCTATTAGCTTGTGATGTGTGCTTATAATTAACGCTCCTATGATAATTTCATAATTAAGTTATTAGATATTTTAGATTGAATTTGATTATCTGAGCATCACAACGTGTACCTGTTTCTTACTTTACAGCGTTTTTTCGAATTTTCCTTTCGTTAGTTGAGTAAAAAGCGATGCTTTTTCACAACATTTTCTATAGATGGGTCCATACTTCACCTTGAGTGCACAAGCTGGATATATTATAGTGCAAATACGTACGTCGCTGCCCCTTTCTTGGTCCTTCATTTTTTGCTTTCTAATTTGATATTTTGGTAGCTGGAATTATAGGTTGCTCTGCGGTAATTTACACTTTCTATATTGAGTACCTTCAATTTAGGAATTCCAATTCAATTATCATTGGTTTCTTTGTTTGGAACCTTAACTAGCCCATGATTAGAATTGATTTCGCCATATTTGGGTGGATTTATTTGTGAATCTGATAACTTGATGTTGGAATTCTAGCAGTTTGAGTTTCTTCTAACTTTTTGAATCCAATTTATGAATGGGGCTAAACCCATTTCCTCTGGAAAAAAGGAAAAGAAGTGAATCCAATATAATTCCATTCCTTCAAATGGAAAAATTCAACTCAAATCTGTTAACATGAGCTCCTTGAATCAATGGTCATGAAACCACCAATAGTGAAGAAAAAGATGCCTTATCTACCATCAAAATCAAACCATTTAAGACAATAACAGGTGGAAAAGTTGAAACCCCAAAAAGAATCCGACTCTTTAAAATATTCTGAAAATCGACCACCTTCAAAAAAATCATTTTTTTTTTTTATAGAAAAAGGTAGCACGCTACCCGCTTCATTAATTCAGAAGGTGAATTAAGCTACATGGGTGAGGCAACAAGGCCTCAGGGACGGCGGACAGAAAAAAAAAAAAAAAAACAAGGTCTCCTATTCACACATCTCTAAGGTCTTACCAGAAACTCCACTGAACCATTTAAGGCTCACTTCTCACAATCAATGGCACTATGTGATTCACTTGCTTTTATTTCAGTTGTATAATTTATTGTAGTTATCAACACCAAACCGTGCCATTGTTATCCATGGATGTAATATATGCATAAAAAAAGGTAAAAAAAATATACAAAACATATTTAAATTTTAGATTATTTTAAATTGACTATCTAATCTTTTAAAATATAAATTTTATTATCCAATCTTTCAATTTGTTTAATTTGAATCGGTCGATGATATTCTGACATCAAAATTTAAGTTAATTATTTACTTTAATAAATTTATAGTTGAAAGAATTGTACGAAGCATACCAACTAAACATAAAAAGACAAATAATGCAGTCAAAATTTTGAAATCGAAGTACTTTTAATTGACTCAAATCAAACAAATTGAAAGATTAAATAGTAAAATTAAAATTTTAAAAGGTTGGATAACCAACTCCAAGTAATTTATAGTTTAGATAAGATCGGTACATTTTTATCCTAAGAATTAATATAAAAACGTACAAAACTTATTTGAACTATGAACTATTTTGATGTGGTTAACTAATCTTTCAAAAGTTTGATTTTATTACCATGCTTTTAATTTTGTTTGATTTGAGTCAGTAAATAATACTTTGATTTTAAATTTTGAATATATTGTGTATTTTTATGGATTTAATTAATATATTATTTGTAATTTTTATAACTATAAATTTTTTAAAATAATTAATTGGTTTGTAATTGTATACGACCTCCGAACAATATGTGGGACGAGTTTCTGACTCATACAGCTTGGGCCAAAGCCTGGGGAAAGTTGAGGATATATTTACTAAAGTAAGTAATCAGTTTGGGTTCGACCTCCGAACAGTACGTGGGAAGAGTTTCTGCCACATGGGCCGAACACCGGGAAAAGTTGAGGAAAGATGGGGAGGCCTAACTACTGCTAGTCGGAACGGAGAGGAAAGGGGGGGAGGGGATAAGCTTGCCTCTTCACAAGCTTATTCCCCCAACCCCAAAAGACAAATCGATCCTATAGTGCTAAATTTTTAAAGTTCAAATATCTTTGATCCACTAAAATTAAATAAATTTAAAAAATTATATAATAGATTAAATTTTAAAAAATTTGATAAGTTAATTTATAATAATTCATAGTTTAAATAAATTTGATGCATTTTTACCTACAAGCTTTTAAAAAAAAGAGACTTTTTAGAAAAACTTTATTATTGCCCCTTGTGCCCGACTGGATCTGGAACAGCTAATATACGGAGGAAGGTTACATCCGGAGACCGATCGTTGACTGCACGGCCCATAAAAGTCTAAAAAGGGGTGTCGTCGGAGTATTAGGGATTTGGCGACCTTAATAATTCTTCTCAGCAGTATTAGCTGCCGGCGATGGCAAAGGACAAGGAAGAGGCGGTCGCCATAGACATCGACGAGGCCGTGCTGAGCTCCGTCAAGACGAACATCAAGGGCTTAAACCGTAACCCGATGACGCCGGAGAGCTTCACCATCTTCCGCGTCCCGGCCCACGTCCGGCAACGCAACACGCACCTCTACGAGCCCCGGCTGGTCTCCGTCGGCCCCTATGGCCGCGGCGACCGCCCCGTCCTTCGCGCCATGGAGCAGCACAAGTGGCGCTACCTGCAGGACTTCCTCTCCCGCAACCCCTACAGCCGCGTCGACGACTACATAGCCGAGATCAGGGAGCTGGAGCCTCGCGCGCGGCGGTGCTACTTCGAGCCCGTCGAGCTCGGCGCCGAGAAGTTCGTGGAGATGCTGCTCCTCGACGGGTGCTTCGTCCTCGAATTCCTCATCAAGTGGAACCAAGGGGACCACGACAGCGTGTGCACCGCCGGATGGAGCTTGCCGCTCGTGCGCGGGGATCTGCTCTTGCTCGAGAACCAAATCCCCCTCTTCGTGCTCGAGAAGCTGTTCGAGCTCGTCACGTTCACCATGGACGACAAGATACCTTCTCTGATGGAGCTTCTCGTGAACTACCTCGCGAGCAAGAACGTCGAGAGGCCCGAGGAAGAGATGCTGGCCAGTCGCGTCTCCGAAGCCGTTTCGGTGCACGGCGAAGCCAAAGATTTCCACCACTTGTTGCATCTCTACTACCGCTGCTACATCCCGAAACCACAAACTGACCCGAGGGCCAGCACCATCTGCGGCGCTGTTCTCAAATGGTTAAAGCCGAGTAAGATCTTCGCCTCGCTGCTCTCTTATCTCCGATTAAAGATTTGCGGATCGCAGGCGCCGCCGGAAAAGAAAAGATCGCCGAATACGATTCCGTCCGCGACCGAGCTCGATGAGGCCGGAGTAACATTTAAGAAGAAGAGCGAGAAAAAGAACAAGAATGATCAGCATCATCCAGGTTCGTTCCTAGACGTAGCGTTTCACGACGGCGTGCTCGAGATCCCTTTCCTCTCGGTGGAGAACTCCACCTTATCCCGGTTCACGAATCTCGTGGCGTTCGAGCAGTGCGGCGGGTGCAAGCCGGAGGAGGCTTACATGACGAGCTACGCGACGTTCATGGACTGCATCATCGACACGCCGGGAGACGTGGCGATTCTCCACCGCAGCGGAATTCTGGAGAACAAGCTGGCGAGCGACAAGGAGCTGGCGGTGTTCTTCAACCAGCTCTCCGACTGCGCCGCCATGGATTACGAGAAGCACTACCTCGCCGAGTTGTTCCGGGACGTGAGGAAGTACAGCGATTCCGATTGGCCCAAGTGGAGAGCGAAGCTAGTGAGGGACTATTTCGGCAACCCATGGGCCATCCTTTCCTTGATCGCAGCAGTTTTCGTTCTTATTTTCACCTTCCTGCAAACCTTCTACACTGTCTTCCCTTACTACCATCCTAGGAATTAGTTTGGCTCAAGGGATGCTCTGCTTGTACGCTCAAGTGATCAGATCAGTGTAAAATTGTTGATCTCTGGATTGGAAAATATGTAAGATTAGAATTAGAGTAACTGATTTCTGTTATCTTTATTTGATTTGAAAGGGGATTTCATTTCGATTCTCATTCCAAAGAAAATTAATTTTCTTTCGGACAATTTGCAACCGTAGAGATGGAAATCAACCTTGATTTCAAAAGGATTGAAAAACAAATTAATGATAGTAGCGATACAAATTTAAATTATAGATCCATTAAATTTAAGTTTGATATATATACTCAAATTTTAAGTTGGGTATGGAACTGTAATATTTGTTCTGATGGGTCCTGTGGTTGGAGCTGTCGGCGAGCACCGGGAACTGTTTAGATCGAAGGAGGGCTCGGGCGCAAGGAAGAAGAAGGGGTTCTCCTTGCTGCCACTTGGTGGAAGGAGTTCTCCATTATTGCCGCCGCTTAGTGGGTCCCGTGGCTGGAGAAAAATAGAAGAATTTTTTAGGGCCACTTGGTGGAAGGAGTTCTCCTCCGCCGCTATTTCATATACAATGTTTAGAGAGGCTGTGCGATGAGATCGGGGTGCAGCGGCGAGTACTGATGTGCTGATTTCAACGATCGCAGTCTACCGGCGAGCTGATTCAACACATTTTTTTTTTTTTTTCCCACACTCTATCTCGAGGCACAGTTACCTCACTCCTTATAGTCCAGTTCATTTTCTTTGTGAATGAAGTAGATAACATAGTATCTTTGCTTCAAAATAAGACATTTGATCTAGTGCAAGTGGTCCATAAATCTAATTTATATAGAAATTAAGTTATGCATAACCGAATTCAAGTTCTCACTTTGCTTATCTAAAATTTATATTTCTTCACAAACTTAGTATTTAATGGATCACCGCAAACATAGGTGGAAAACGGATACTGATTCATATAAAAACATGATTTTGAACCTGAGCAACCCAAAATCTGCCAAAGAATTGTTACTTACTAAGCAACCCGAATTTGGGGACAGGCCGGGCCGGTCCGGGTTGGATCCAGGCCCGTTTTGACCCTGGTAATGTGGACCGTACCGGCCCACCTCTCCCTCTCCTTCCCCAAAACCCCCGAAATCCTAACCCTAATCCCCGAGCTCTCAACACACTAATCATGTCGTGGTCTTCGTCCTCCTCCGCCGCCACCCGCCTCCGCCTCCTCCTCCGCCTCCACCTCCGCCGCCCCTTCTCCTCCTCCCCCTCCCCCTCCGCCATTCTCAACCCCTCCGACCCCTCCGCCCCTCTCTCCTCCAAGCAAAAGTCCCGCGCCGCCCTCTCCCTCCTCAAATCCATCTCCTCCTCATCCTCCTCCGCCGCCGACCCCGCCCCCGCCGCCCCCGCCGACCCCGACCGCATCGTCGCCATTTGCCGCGCCGCCGCGCTGTCCCCCTCCTCCCACCTCGACCGCCACGCCCTCTCCCTCGCCGTCTCCTCCCTCTCCGCCTCCCGCTCCTTCGACCACCTCCGCTCCCTCCTCCACTCCCTCCTCCTCTCCCCCGACTCCCCTCCTCGCCACCTCCCCCACGCCATCGTCCTCTTCGGCCAAGCCGGCCTCCTCGACGACGCCCTCCGCACCTTCCGCTCCCACCCCGACCTCCCCTCCCTCAACGCCCTCCTCTTCGCCTGCATCCTCTCCCGCAACCACGACCAAGTCCCCCGCCTCTTCCGCGACCTCCCCGCCTCCTACTCCATCAACCCTAACCTCGACACCTACAACACCGTCCTCAAGTCCTTCTCCGAGTCCGGCACCTCCCGCTCCTTCTTCTCGGTGCTCGACGAAATGTCTCGGGCTAAAATCAAGCCGAACCGGACCACATTCTACACGGCGCTCGCCGGATTCTACAAAGAAGAGCGGTTCGACGATGTGGAGAAGGTTCTCGAGCTGATGAAGAAGCACGATTGCCGCCCGGGGCTCACCACCTACAATGTGCGGATCCAGAGCCTGTGCAAGCTCAAGCGCCCCGGCGAAGCCATGGCCTTGCTTAAGGAGATGAAGGGGAAGGGGATGAAGCCGAATTGGGTCACTTACAACCATTTGATCTACGGGTTCTGCAAAGAAGGGGATTTGGAGGAGGCGAAGAGGCTTTACAAGGAGATGCGGGGTAGAGGGTGCGTGGGGGATAGCGCTTTTTACTTCACTTTGATCTATTATCTTTGTAAAGGCGGCGACTTTGAGACGGCGTTGGGGTTGTGCCAGGAGACTATGGCGAGGAACTGGATTCCGTGCTTCTCGACAATGAAGATGCTCGTTAACGGGCTCGTGAGCGCGTCGAAGGTTGAGGAGGCTAAGGAGATTGTGGAGAAGATAAAGGAGAAGTTCTCGGGGAATGCAGATATGTGGAAGGAAGTGGAAGAGGCATTGCCTCAGTAGCTTGAGAGGATTAGTTTTGTACGCTTCGTTCTTTCTCGCGCTGAACTTGTTGGTAGTGCGGAGCATAGAATGATCCAAAGTTACCGTAGAAATGAATTCTCGTCGAGTATGACTCTTGCTTATTTCACATACTTTGCCATGGATTGTGTGGAGCCAAATTTGTTATAGCTCTCTTGTGAAATTTTGCAACGATGAAGGCCGTTGTGATGTTGCTTCAGCGCTAATGTTAGTAATAAGATTAATTTTTTTTTGGATGTTGTCGGATACGATGTGTGGCGAATTTTTAAACTTATCTGGAATTGCAGTAGTAATGGTGTAAGATTTTGAGGAAAGATACAAATTGGAGCTACTATTTTTCGTTTGTTACCTATCTTTGTTCTGTTTAGTAAAAGGATTAGTTTGTTCACTTATGGCAGTAGTGCATTCTTTGATTTAACTACAATTACGGTATCTACAACTGTTGTTGTTGTTGTTCTTAACAATCGTAAAATGCCTGAGTTTATCCATTGGCACCTTTAGGACTCTAACCACTTGTGATGATTGTTAAAGAGGGATGTTTTCATTTTCAAGCTTGCTTTTGCTCTGTTCCCTGATTCTTATTCCGTTCTTCTTTCATTTATGATCATTGTGCAAATTTACGTAGATTTGTATTCTCTCTTTTGTTTAACATTGAGTGTTTTCCGAGCCACGAACCACTATTATCTTCACTATGGGGATTGTTTAGATTAGTTATTTTGAATGTACAAGTTTATCACCATTTGATCGCTGTTATCCTTGTCGTGATTGAAATATGGATTGAGGGTGCTTTTTAAGTGTCAGTGTAGGAAGAAATATCAGATAAAGAATGCGATAATGGGAGATGATACAATCGTGAAAACTACATTTTATGCCTTAAAAATGGTTGAAAAAACATATTAGATTCATTGAAGAATAGCAAATCTGCTTTTGCTTTATCTCATTTTCTTCTGATTTCTCTCAAAGAAATGAAAACACAACAGAAAACTGAAAGGCCAAAACAAACATCGAAATCGTAAGATGGGGTAGTGCAGTATGAAGCAGTACTAGAAGCCAACAACAAAGACAAGCTTTGCAGATAAAGTTATGTGTTCTTGGTGTCTTGGAGCGTACGTGGCGGTGCAATATGGAAACGTGCAAACCAATAATCTAACAGAGAAAAGCCAAAAACATTTCCTAGTAGAACTCTTTGAACAAAGTCCTTAGATGAAAGATCCAAGGATCTTCCATTGTTTTTACTAGCCCACTTCTGAGTATAAAAAGCAGGAGATGTGTTTGTGCACTTCGCACTCCTCTCTCTGCCCCATCACTTCTTAGTTTCACACATTAAGCAAGTGGTGGTTGGAGGGAGTGGAGGAGTGCACCACCACCACCACCTCCACCATGGGCGTAGCGGGGCGCGAGCGTGGCGTGCTGAAGCTCGTCCACCCCGGTGGGTTCGTGGAGGTCCACCGGAAGCCGGTGGCCGCGGCGGACGTGATGGCGCGAAACCCAAGGCACTCCGTTGCCAACCCCCGGGTGTTCCAGAACCCGCGGCTGGTCCTCCGCCCCGACGCGCTGCTCAACACGGGCGACGTGTTCTACATCGTCCCCAACCGCACACTCTACCGACTGCTGCGAACCTCGAAGAGTGTCAGCGCGTACTAGGCGTCGTCAGCTCCTTGCCGTTGTAATAAAACAGATCGAATGGATTGAGAGACTTTTCTGTGTTACTTGATGCATCAGCTTGTATTTCATCTTTCGAAACATTTGATCTTCTGATGACCACAAAAACTTCGTCTGAAATTCTAAATAGGCACGAATGGTGGATTTACATGATCTAAAAGTAGTAGAACGTACTATTTGAACTGGAAAATAAAAAGGAACAATTTGATTCTTTAAACAATAAGCTCAATTTGGAACAATTACTTTGACTGAAACTTTGAACAATTGCAGGAGAACTAGCCAATACTACAATCAAATAGAGATGTTATCAAATGTTACAATGGTAAAATTATTGTTAGCTGTATTGTGGTGAAGTAAAAGTTTTTCTTTTCCTTTTTTTTTACAAATGATGAACGAAATATCCTCTTTATCGCGAAAACATGATTTCTAGCTGATGAAAATACGGTACGGTTCTACTTCGATAGAGCTTTGCTTCCGGATCCGCCTGCATAAAAGGAAAAAAAATAGTTTGAATCGAGTAGAATTAAGTATCCATATGGACTTAAAAGTATGATAACACATGGTAAAATATAGTAGTATACCTTGATATATTCATTCCATTTAGCATCTGTCGCAATTACTATTTGTCGTTGATGATCCCAATTAAACTTCGGATGATTCATGATGCCTCTCACTATTCGATATTCATGTCTGTAATAGTGCAAGCGATGCTCCAAATGTTTGATTTCCCAATTCAACCTTGTTACTCTATTGAACCTAGCAACTATCTCGCGCCATGAATCAATTGCGTTTTTTGTCCTCAAACTTTGAGATGTTAAACTTCACTTTGTTGTACTTTTAAAAAAAATTAAACTGTTCTAATAAGATTTCACAATCTAATTTACTTGATTAAATAATAATATATTAACAATACGGCAGTGATGCAGTAGTATTGCAATTAATAACATGACAAGTACTAAGATGTCATATTACTATTATAGTGCCAAAGCATAAGTTTTCAATCAACTAAATTATACCATAGAATTTGTGTGCAATATATTAAAATTTTGAATCAGAAATTATAACAAATTAAATTTTGAGCACCAAAATGTTATGCAACTTAAAATTTAAGGAACAAAACTGCAATTTACCTAATATTTTCATTCTTTAATTTTCACAATGCAAGATACGAAACATAGGAAGTCCCCAAGTTGAGGGGTATTGGGAATAATGGGTGGGGCTTTTTAATTTTAATTTGCTAAAAATATTTAGCGAAGGTGTGTTGGGGGTAAGTGGATTGAATATTGATAAATGGGTGGAACTGATCTTGTCGATTGTTGTCTACATTATTTAGTGAAGGTGTATTGGTGGGTAAGTCGATTAAAAATGATAAATGGTTAGATTTTTTTTAAAAAAAATGTTAACAATTTAGGGTCTATTTGTTTAGATGAAAATAAAAAGAAGTGAAGTCGTTTTTAGCTGTAAACAGTCACATGCATTAGCTGCTTGATTCGCCACAGTAAGATACAGTCGGAACTCGAGTTAGCCAAAATAATATAATTGATTTTGGTCCGTTCTAGGCCGAATTCAATTATAGTGAAGAAAGATGAAGAAAAATAATAATAAAATAATATAATGGATCATGATAGCTAAATTTAAATATACTTGATTATGATACTAATTACTCTATTATTTAGTTTGCATATTAAAAAATATGGTAAAAATTGATTAATTGCATATTAATATTTCTTTTATTATATGATTTTGTTATTGTATTATTATAATTTACGTATAAAAAAATTAATTTAGTTGTTTTAGATTGCATTTTTTCAATATATAGAGATACAAGTATATTATCTTTTCATACATTATAATTTATTATTTATCAAATTATTTATTATTTAGGTATATAAATTATAGTTTTGACCTCATCCACTTTATGCTAAACAAACAATAAAATTAAAAAAACTTCACTTTATAGTTAAAAAAATAAACAACGAGAAAGAGATAATTTTCATCTAAACTTTATTTCAACCCACATTTTACTTTCGGTGAAACAAACAGTAGCGAAAGTGTACTAGGATAAGTTGATTGAATATTTATAAACAGATATTGTTTTTTCTTAATTTCTTAAAATTGTCTAGTGAGAGTGTACGGGGGACAAGTGAGTGATAAAAATTTGTTAACATTTAGTGGTTATGTCGGATCGTTGGCGCTAACCATTAATCCCAAAAGCTCGAGCTGTTAGAAATACGCAACCAATTTACTTAAAGCGTACAGATACAGCGTCCACGGATCTCGATTGTGACTCGGCCCCACCAGCCTCACGCCACTTCGAACATGACTCGGTCCATCCAGCCTTACGCCATTTCGAACATGACTCGACCCAACATGACCTCTCACCGTAGGGCAGGATACTGGCCCATTTAAGCCAACAGTTTATACTAACGAAAAATTTAGAAATTTTAAAGCAAAGAGTCTTTCAAATGGAAGCAGAATGCTTTACAGATTTTAGAAAATTGTCATAAAAAATTGAAGTATTTAGCTTAAGCCAAACGAATTGTTAAGCATAATCATCTATACAAAATTGCCAAATTTAAGAAAATAACAAGAGTATCATGTTTTTATTTAGCTTACAAAAGAAAAGTTGAAAAAAAGAACTATAAACCGAGAAACAAGGACACCTTGTGATGTTCAGGTAATCAAATTCAATATAGTATATCTATTGACTTAATTATGAAATTACTGCAGGAGCATTAATTATAAGTTTACACCACAACTTAATAGTAGATGCTAAATACATGGCAGGCTGACGAGAAATAACATGTGAAAAATATAGTATAGTAGTAATGTTCGCCTCAATGAAGAGGCAAGATTATTGCGACAATGATTAGATGTCATAAAAAGATAACAGATAGATTACAACATCGCTCTTTTCATAGAGTCATTCACACGGTTTTTTGTTCTTGTTTGTGACCAAACACCTTTTCCAAGAGATCAAAATATTGCATTATGTTTTTATAAAACTTCGCTTCAGGATAGCTCTTCATTAAAGAAGAAAGGTTTGAATTAGTTCAAACAAAGTACCAAATACTTTAAAAACTGATGTGTTAGTATACCTTGATGTATTCATTCCGGTCATCCTCAGTAGTGATTACTATTTGACGTTGATGATCCCAACTAAACTTTTCGTGATGCCTGATGTGGTTTATTATTTCGTATTCACGTGCGTATGAATTAAAGCGTTCCTGTAAATATTTGAAGTCACACTTCAAGCACGTTGATTCGTTAAACTTGTCCACTATGCCACACCAGGAATCCTGTCCACAATATAGCATATTTCTACCTCCATTTTGAATGTGCTCTATGAACAAACCCAGCAGTATTTTATCATGGTCGTTTCTCCAGATTATTAGAAAAGTCTGATCTTGTTCTCTAGGCCAATCTTGTTTCGAATTTTCATTGGGTGTCTCACGTCTGTAAGTACAAGTGAGAAAAGAGAACCAAAAAATTTATAATTTAAAAATTTTACTGCCTCTAATTAAAAAAAATAAAATTATCTATAATCATCAGCATGTATTGATAAAGTTCATACTAGCTGCATGAGAAGTACCGATAGCCATAAAGTGATGGACATAATAAATGAACTCTTTAATCTAGGGTATAAAAAGATATTCAGGAAAGAATGTATGCAACTAATGTCCTGACTCCATTAAAAATTACATGCGAACATAAGCTCGTTCATTGACGCGGCTACTACTAAAGGCGTGTGAATCGTTTTAATCGGCATCTCCCATCTACAAGTACAATACTAGATTTTACGCAAAGTTTTATATTATCGTAGCAAATTATTATCAGAAAAAAAAGGATTGAGGAGCCAAAATTAGAAAGGGAGCATCACACATACTCGTTTTGACATAAAATCGACTTTGTAAATTGATGGATGCACCGGTGATGGATTCCATAGTCTGAAAGTGATTTAGCTTCCTGCAACATCAAGCCTCCGTAACGAAGTGAAGGCTTCAGCCTTTGCCCTAAGAAGGTGCCAACGGGTACTCGATTGCTCAAAGATCTCAATATCGACATTTTTCCTGTAAAATTACCAGTTAAAATGCACGTACATGCACATTAAGTTTGTACATAAGAAAGTTGTGAAAAATAATCTTCAGGCGTATTTGGTTCACATAAAAGATCTAAGATACGAAATTAAAATTGCCAATCATTTATTACTGATGTTTTATGCAATCTTATATATCAATCCGTATAAATATTTTCTGAGAAATAACATTTCTTCGATCCTCTTGTCAGATGTAAATAATCTTTTGATTTTATTTCTCCTTTTATATAGAGAAATAACATTTCTCCTCTTGTAAGATGTAAATATGTACTTGCACAAAACTTTGCACAAAACTTTAGATGAAAGTAAAATATTCAGAGAAACAAGGAGCTCCTTAGAAGATATCCTACTGGGATGAATCAAATGCAAACATATATATTAATTAATGGCTTAATTTATAAACCATTGTAGTAACAGTTCATACCTTCTTATAGAGCAATAGCAATTCAAGAATCAGAGATTGCAATGAGAGAGAGAGAGAGAGAGAGAGAGAGAGAGAGAGAGAGAGAGAGGATGGAGGTGGAAGGAGCGTGAAAGTAAGTACTTAAATAGAAGGTAAATCAGTAAATTGCACTATCAACCTGAAATTTTGTAGAATTTCATGTTGGTCCCTATTCTTTTAATAAGATTGATAGCCCTTGAAAATTTATAAATGCATCAAATTCCTCTATTTTGTGATTGAATTGGTCAACATTTTTTTGGCTAAAATATAAAAAGTTGTCCTGTAAATATCTACCTTTTTATTTTCTTTTTTTTTGACTTTCAAAGTCTATACTTTACCCTCTCAAATTTCAAGTTAATGTACTTAGCCTCCCTCCGTCAGGATTTCGTTATTGTTCTATATATTTTATATAATTTATACTGAAAATATTTCTTAAAACAACAAAAATATATTAAAATATTTTTTCTTCTAGAATGAATATAAAGGTAATTTAATTTGGTCATATCGCCTTCTCCATTAATGCCGTAATCTTTTTAAAATATATGTAAAATTTTGAGGGGACAAAATATAATTTTTAAAAGTTAGAAAGAAAAAAAAAGTATTTACGGAAATATTTTCTGTAATTTAGCTTTTTTGTCTAAATATCTAATTAACATTCAAAAATATCCAAAATTCTTCAAAATGTTGAAATATCTGTCTAGTTGAATAGTGCATTCTAACTTACTCTCTGGTGCCTACACGCTTATCTAAAATCCGAAAAATTTCCATCATAACAACAAATAACGGATTGAGCTACTTTAATATATTTACATGTTAGAATTTTATGTGATACTAAATTCACTTTACAAAACTTTCCCGAGTATATTTGTGGATGTCTGTTTCTTGTAAATCGGCTAGTATTTTTATTTTTAGTTTTGAAACTATTTAGTTTTAGGTACGGATCATATTTACTGAATTAGATTTTAATTTTAAAATAATAATCGTCAAAATATTAAGTACGGTGTATAAGATGTAGGAATACACTTGGTGCATGAAATTAATTATTTCACCCTCCAAGAGTGATTAATTAATTAGACCAACTAGAAGATTTATTAACGTAGGTTGGAAGAACGGACAAAGACTTTTAAATGTTGACTTAAAAAGACTCTGGAATTAACTATTTTTTAATAAAAACCTTAAAAATCCCTTGGATTGAAATTTGACCTCCCAATCAGAAGTAAATGACTAAGTCATCATGGGACCTGTGATTGCATATAGCAGTATTCTTATTCGTCTCACCTCAAAAATATATAAACAAAGAATCTTATTGGCCAAAATAATAACATGCATGCATCACGAGGATCACATGAATTGTTTTTTTACTAGATAATAACTATGTCTTGTTCCTTACTAAATCAATTTTAGATAAAATAATTCAGCAATAATTTTCTGGTCCAAAATTATACGCTACAAAAAGAAATATATGTCTTACACCCTCAATTGTAGGGTTTAGAAAATTTTTAAAATTTTTAGTATTAAAAGAAAAAAGGTTAACAAGATAAGGGATTAAGGGTACAGTATTGATCATCCGATGATGGGATGAAAAATTTATACGTTTTTTTTTTGTGTACAAGCAGTATTGCTCCGTTTGTTTTTTCATCCATGCAATGTGATATCATCATTTCATCACATGAATTGTTTTTAACAAGTAGTATTGCTCCATTTTGGTTAGCCGGGCGTACATTAGATATTTTTGAAGTTTTAGAAGATATATTAAATTTTATTCTTATTTTAAAAATCTATGACTGTTTATGCATAAAGCCTTTAACTGGTGTAGATCGTATCGCTCAAATTATATTTTAGTTTTAAATTCTTAACGGTCAATTTAAGTATTAAAATTTAATAATTAAATAAATAGTTAAAATTAAAGAAATTTAATATTTTCTTTTTTTGATTCCCTAAATTTATAAGTTAGATAATTTTAATTTATAAAAACTAAATTAAATTTAAAATTTTATAAGTTTAAATATACAAATTTATAAATTTATAGTTTTTAATATTCAATCTTTAAAATTGACTTAACAAATAAGATGAAGAGATGATAGATGGTAGGGTGGATAGGTGGGTAAAATATATAAAACGCTCTCAAATCTAAAAATTCAAATGGTTTATATTTCTTCTCGATAGAATAAAAAAAGGTCGATTTACCTACCTCTCAAACTCGCAATTATTAAAGTAGTATAGATATAGATATCTCTTTTACGCGTGATATATATAGCTCGTTTAGTCATACAGAGTTATTTCTATTATCAAATGTTGCTATCACATACGAAGAGCCAAAAGGGAAGAAAAAATATCTTATCTACAATCAAAATTTAATCAAGTTAGACTAAAAGAGGTAGAAAATTTAGAACCCAAAAAGACTTCAGCACTTTTTAAGCATTACTAAAATGGTGCTTCCAAATAGGACTTGTTGAGAGGTCCCATTCACTCAACCAACATCTCTAAAGTCTTTCTTTTGGAAGGATAGCACAACAGTTAGCGGCGGCTACTGCTTGGTCCAGTGAAAATTTCTTTGCATGAGCAAGAAAGATGGGGAGCCTGGAATTAAGGATCTTGTGACTTTGAACGTTGCTCTTCTAGCGAAATGGTAGTGGAGATTTTTACATAGCCGAAGCTTCAATGGAATAAGTTGATTAGGACACTGTACTATAAAAGGAGAAAATCTCGAGAAGGATCAAGTTTTCGACCTTACTCATAATGGTGGAAGGGTGTTCTACATACAAGAGATCGTTAGGGGACAGAAATTGGATCGATTTCTGGTCAGATATATGGTGTGGTGATTGTTCATTACGGACATCCTTTCTGACTATTTATACCGAATTATATACAAAAACTATTGGGTATATGACTGTTTTACAAGAGGAATATGGAAATGGGACAAGACTCTAAGGGGCTATGTCCCCACGTCCCAGGATGAGAGAGATATGATGGATGGCTTCAAAAGGTTACTGATAAACATAGCAGTGGATAATGGATAGGACTTGATAAAATGGAGATGGACCAACTCACAACAGTTCTCAATTAAATCGCTCTATGATTTTCTCAAGCACGGTTATAGACCTAAACACCACACAGATTTGAAAGTTGAAGATACCAGAAAAAATTAAAGTCTTTGTTTGCTTATATTGAGAACAAAAATTCTTACAGCTGATAACCTGCAAAAAAGGGGTTGGCAGGGGGAGCAAAAATGTGTGCTCTGTGCGGTTGAACTTGAGACTGTAGACCATCTATTCATGAATTATGTCTGTGTCAAATACTTACTTTTTTGTCTACTACCTAATCTTGATATATTAAGTAATACGACAATACAGGACCTTTAGGAAGCTTGTCGAATGCAGACGGATACTACGAAAAGGAGGAAAGATTTTACTGCGGTCTGGTGGCTCGTGTGGCTGGAGAAAAATAACATAATATTTCGGAATTTGAAAAACAATATTAGACCTATCCTAAGCGAAATCCATAATTTAAGTGCTTTGGGAAGATCACTGTAGTAGCTGAAGGCAGTTGATGTATCATTAGTTGTAAACTGTAGTTCTTATTCTTATTTTTTGTTTTGATTTTTGCTTTTTGTCTGCTGTTTGTTATTTCTTTCCGAGGACCCGCTGTCTCACTTATGTAGCCTAATTTATATTTTTATTGAATGAAGCTGATAGCATGTTATCTTTTTCTCAATAAAAAAATCTGTAAGGTCTTACTAGAATAATTCTCCCAATCAATGGTACAATGTGTTCACATGCTTATATTTCTCTTGCATCATTTATTATAGTAATCAACACCACATCGTGCCATCGTCAACCTCCTACATAGTATAGGTGCATAAAGAAGTCATAAAAATATACAAAACTTATCCAAACGGCAAATCATTTTGAATTGATTATTTAATTTTTAAAATTTTAATTTTACTATCCAGCCTTTTAATTTATTTGATTTGAGTTCAGCCACAGTATTTTAACTTCAAATTTTAAACTTATTATATAATTTAATAATATAGAATGGTTACATCCCGAAAACTACCGGAATCGAAGTCTAAACTGGATCTTGGGAGCTCTCCTTCCCCGGTTCTAATTAAGCCGAGGGAGTAATTAATTAAAATCTGCTAGCGGACAAACCCAGTCGTGAATCACGTACGTGTTTTAAACTCGCATAAAAATAATTCCTCTCACACAATTGATATTTTGTGCTTGTCGACGCCCTGAGATTTTTTTGAATAATTATATCATCCATTTTAAGTTTGCTAAAAGAGTCTGCAAAACTTTTTCTCAACCTAACATATACAACGTCTTATTGAATGAAGTGGTTAGGATACTATTTCTCTCTCTCTCTCTATATATAGTGTAGAGCTATTATACTTCGAAAGTATAAGAAAGTTGATGTTTCTGACTTTTTGACCTTTGAATTAAAGATTGTAAGGTTGAGATGATAGTAGTTCCCTAGAGTTGAGTGGTCATTCTGAAGTTTAGTGGTACCTCTAGAAAAATAATATTAGTCTAAGAATAGTTAAAAGGATTAATCTAAGGATTAAAAATTAAAAATAATGCATGAGTGATACTTGCAAAAGTACCATAGTTGGACTCTCTCTCTCTCTCTCTCTCTATATATATATATATATGTCTTATATATATGTGTGAAACAGAATGTTCTTTTCAAATCATTTTAGTCATACGAGGTAATTTCTATTATCAAACGTTGTTATCACGAAAGAAGCAGCCAAAAGGGAAGAAAATGATGCCTTATCTACAACCAAAATTTAACCAATTTAGACTAGAGCAAGTGGAAAATTTAGAATCCAAAAAAAGACTTCGACTCTTTTAAATATTTCTAAAATGGAGTGGCGAAGAGGACTTGTTGAGAGGTCCTATTCACTCAATCAACATCTCTAATTAAAGTCTTAGCACGAGGTGATCCACATGCTTTTGTTTCCCCTGCATTATTTATTGTCGTAATCAACACCACACCGTGCCATCATCAACCTCGGATGTAATAGGTGCATGAAAAATTGATAAAAACATACAAAATTTTACTTAAATCAAAGATTGTTTTAAATCGATTACTTAATTTTCAAAATTTTATTTTTACTATCTAATCCTTTTAGTTTGTTTAATTTGAGTCGGTCAACGGCATTTTAATTTTAAAATATAAATACTTTATTTATCTTAACAAAATTTAGTTAGTATACTTCATACGATAGTCGTAGCTATAAATTTATTAAATTAACAAAAAAATTATATTTGAAGTTGACCGACTCAAATCAAGCAAACAGAAAGGTTGGACAGTAAAATTAAAATTTTTAAAAATTAAATAATCAATTCAAAATGATCAGTAATTTATGTAAGTTTCATATGTTTTGATCAATTTTTATCCACCTATTAATAGAAGGATGGAGGTAACCTAGCTCTCTTCTCCTCGCCTATTATTGGATCGAGACTCAAACTTACACTGTAACTACAGGTCTCCTAAAAAAATTTTATTGTATTCGTTGAAATCAGATTTAAATACGATTGGATATCTTTTCGAATTCCAATATGGATGAAATATATATTCAAATATTATTCGAATAATAATAATATATATACTAATATACACATATAAATATGAATTAGAATTAGCAAAATACAACAAAGTTTTACATTCATGTTCAAATTTTTTTTATATTTCTATATTTGATTGAATAAAATTTAAAATTTAATAAATACAAATATAATTTTTATATGAAACTCATAATAAAGTAAATGAAGACTATAAAAAAGTCATTTTGTTATTTTCACAAACATATATTATCTTTCCATTAAAAGTTATCAAATTCCTCATTATCTGTCCACAAATAACAATCAAGTCGTTTTTATGGTTCATATCTCTTCACACAAATTAGTAATCAAATATTATAATTTAATTTATTAATATAAAATATAATACTATTAAAATATTCGGTTATTCGTATCTATATTTATTTTTTTTCAAAATATTCGAATAATTTTGATTTTTTTTAAACCATATCTATATCTATATCCGACTAAATTCGAATATTTTTTTATCCGAATATGAATCATATCAGGTATGAATAAGACTGTGAAATCTATCGGCGTTGAATCTCACATCTTGAGATACACTATTTAATTAGAATGAACATTTATGTATGGCTCTTTTTAGCACATAGCAGGTCCAAACGTTTTTGTCGCAATTACTTTAAAAAATTAAATATATATTAAGAAAATTATTAGAAAAAAAATTAAAAAACTTTTTGTTTCAAAACTAAATGTCAAATAATTATGCAGACTTTTAATTTTTAAATTAAAATAATTTTTCGGTAAGCCCACAAATAATTTCGACAACTCTTGATGAGTTTTTTAGTATTAAAAATTTAAAATAAATTTATCCAAAATAAACTAATTACGAATTTGAAAAATTTTATAATTTCGATTTTAAAAATCAATTTGATATTAAGTTCACAAACTAAAAATTTATCTAAAAACTATTTTATATGTTTAACTTTTTTGTAATTTTTTAATTATATACTAAGTTTTTACTCGAAATGTGGGATCGCACGCCCAGACAGCGATAGATCCAACATACTCAAATATATAACTTGAATTTCAGTCTCCAAATAATTTTTGTCTAATTTTTTATTAATAAACTAAAAACATATTATAATTATAAAAGTAATTTGGCACAAAATTTATTTACAAAATTATGTTTATAGGTTGAATAAATAATCACTTTTTAAATACGGTAAATCATTCATCAATTTTTTCAGAATATTAAAATTATTTCTAGAGTTTAATGTTATACATTTCTTATACTTTAAATGTAAGGAATATATATATAAAATAAAAATTATGAATAATATCGTTTTTAGAAAGCGGTGAATTATAAAAATTTGATAGGCTTAGTAAACTAAAAACACCATTTTTGTCCCATCAGGGAGCTCTCCGACTGCCGCTATAAATAAGCGGAGGGAGAAAAACTCTTTCCACCCATTTTTGCCGGCACGAATAAATTCGTGAGAGTTTGAGAAACTTTGCAGTAAGTTGACGATGAAAGGAGGGGAAGGTGCGGTAGTAATAGATATTCGCGCGGCCCTTTTGAGCTCCGCCTTGCAGAAACTCGACGCCTTAAGCGATAAGCCGATGGCTTCGGATAACTTCACCATCTTCCGCGTGCCGGCCCACGTCCGGCAGCGCAACAAGCACCTGTACGAGCCCCAGACGGTCGCCATCGGCCCCTACGGTGTCCGCGACGTCGAGCCCTCCCTTCGGGCGATGGAGTGGCTTAAATGGCGCTACCTCCAGGAATTCCTCTTTCGCAGCCGCAGGAGCACCATCGACAACTACGTCGACGAGATCCAGATATTGGAGCCTCGGGCGCGGCGGTGCTACTTCGAGCGGGTCGAGCTCAGCACCGAGAAGTTTGCAGAGATGCTGCTTCTCGACGGGTGCTTCATCGTCGAGTTCCTCATCAAGTGGAACGGAGGGGAAAACGACGGAGTGTGCGCTGCGGAATGGAGCTTGCCGCTCGTTCGCGGGGATTTGCTCTTGCTCGAGAACCAAATCCCCCTCTTTGTGCTCGAGACATTGTACGAGCTTCGCACCTTCAAAATTGACGGCACTGCTGCCACTCCAATGCAAAGGCGAGCTTCTGAAGGCGAGGTACGTCCTCTCGAGGAGCTTCTTGTGAACTACCTGGCGAGCATAAACCTCGAGAGCCCCGAGGAAGAAATAGAGAGCTTCAAGAAAGAAGTGAAAGGCAAACACGACCCCGGCCTTATTGTGCCCGGCGAAGCCAAAGATTTTGATCACTTGTTGCATCTCTACTACCGCTGCTACGTCACAGCACCACAAACTGACCCGACGGGCAGGACCATCTGCAGTACTATTCTCAAATGGTTGAGGCCGAGTAGGATCTTCACCTTGCTCCTCTCTTATATCCGATTAAAGATTTGCGGATCGCACAAGAAAAGATTGCCGAGGACGATTCCATCCGCTACCGAGCTCCTGGAGGCCGGAGTGTCAATTAAGAAGAAGAAGAAGAAGAAGAATCAGAATCGTCTTAGTTCCTTCCTAGATGTAGCATTTGACGACGGCGTGCTCGAGATCCCTTTCCTCTCGGTGGAGAACTCCACCCTACCTCGGTTCTCGAACCTCGTGGCCTTCGAGCAGTGCGGCAGGTGCAAGCCGGAGGAGGCTTACATGACGAGCTACGCGACGTTCATGGACTGCCTCATCGACACGCCGGGAGACGTGGCGATACTCCACAAGCGCGGAATCCTGGAGAACAAGCTGGCGAGCGACGAGGAGCTGGCGGCGTTCTTCAACCGGCTCTCCGACTGGGCCACCGTGGATTACGAGCGGCACTACCTCGCCGAATTGTTCGGGAAGGTGGGGGAGTACTGCGATTCCGATTGGCCCTCGTGGAGGGCGAAGCTGGTGAGGGACTATTTCAGCAGCCCATGGGCCATCATTTCTTTGATCGCAGCAGCTGTCCTTCTTATTCTCACCATCCTGCAAACTATCTACAGCATCTACGCTTACTATCATCCTAGGAATTAGTTGTGTCCGACCTATCTTAAGTCAGTCCCAACAGACATTGGATGTTTATAAATTGGTGTGTAGTAGTAGTAGTA
The DNA here is from genome assembly GCA_016920855.1 of Puya raimondii. NCBI lineage: Eukaryota > Viridiplantae > Streptophyta > Magnoliopsida > Poales > Bromeliaceae > Puya > Puya raimondii. The sequence continues at coordinate 102,210,840 of JABWPP010000050.1, read as the reverse complement.
CCATAGAGAGTTTTAGTATAGGGCTGGTGTGCCAGTCATTTGCAACCTTAGGTGTGAGCGTATGCGAGTCATCCATAAAATAATTTGGACGTTAGCGTGCGCGAGTACGCTACAAAATAATAGCTGTATGTGAACTATTGTACCAGTGTTCTTTGTACGTTAATAAAAGTGTTAATTTCGTACGGCTTGCTGCGAAGATGACCAGATTTATTCTTTCAAAAAACTTATAATTTATAAATTTATTTCTCTAAAAAAATTTTGTACTTTCATATTTGTTCATATTGTTAGATTCTACTTAGCACATACAAATTTATCTATGTAAAATATTATTACCGTTAGTTTTTTTTTTTTTTTGAGAAAAAAGGTAGCACGCTAAATGCTTCATTCATTCAGACATTGAATTTAGTTACATAGAGTGAGGCACCAGGATCTCAAAGAAAGAAAAAAATCAAAAGAAAAAAGATATAAAAAGAAAGGTAAAGAAAAATAATAAAAGATTAAAAACGATTGCAGCATCAAAATAAATACTCAAAATGATAGAGATATCACCCAGCTCGATATAGCTCAGTCCATTCTGTTGCCAGTTTTTCGATGTGTTGGGCAGTAAAAATAGTGTCAGTAGATAGATTTCTAAAAATTATATTATTTCTTTCGCGCCAGATCGTCCACCATATTATTACTGTTACTTTTTTAACGTAACTACTTGTTTTTACAGTGATGATTACAATTGTAATTTTATAGGGTAAAAAAAATTATAAATATTTTTAAATTTTAAAGTTTTTTATAATATAAAAATATTATTTTTAACCACTATATTACCAACTTAGACCTACGAGGGATTAATTTTATTAGATTAGATGTAGGTGGGAAGAACCAATCGAAGACTTAAAACAGGTGACTCAATAATGTCCATCCTGTGCCATGCGAAGAAGACTCTGGAATTAACTATTTTTTAAATAAAAAACCTTAAAAATCTCTTGGATTGGAACTTGACCTCCCAATTAGAAGTAAATGACTAAGTTTTGGGATCTGTGAATGGATGTACCAGTATTCTTGTTCGTCTTCCCCCAAGAAAAAAAGAAAAAAGCAAAAAGCAAAAGCAAAAGAACATTCTTAATTATTGGTCGAAATAATAAAACAAATCACGAAGATCACATCAGTTATTTTCAACTAGATATAATTATGTCTTGTTATCTACTAAATCAATTTAATATATAATAATCCAACCGATCGTCTCTAGCGCAAGTGGCAAAGGGCTTGGTGGTTGGTACCCGAGGTCCCGAGTTTCGAATCCTAGTTGATTCACATTTCTAGCTAAGTTAATTTATAAAAAAAAATAAACGAAACGGATAACGTGCTACCTCTTTCTCATTATAGATTAAAAATGCTTGTACATCCCAAATATATGTTCAATCCTAATTTATTTTGTCACAGCATTGGTCTTGAATTCCGTAGCGTACTGTCGAACTTTCTTGTGCTTAATTATATTAGTGATTTCAAAAACGAAATCCTCCTTCAAACAACTTTTCTTTTAGGTAAAACCTACTTTCGTAAATGTTTAATAATAAATAATATATTTAAAAAATTTATAATTATTTACACATCAAGCCTTTAAATATTGTTGATCTTATCTCTCGGATTATATTTTAATTTTAATTTACTAATCATCGGATATAAAGCATAGTATATGAGATGTATAAAGACACTGGATACAGATTAATTAACAAAATCGGCTAAAAATTAAGTAAGATCGAAGACTTTAAGTTTACTCAAAAAAATTTATGACAAATTGCGCTTCTCGTCCTCAAACTTTGAGATTTTAAATTTGACTTTGTTGTTTTTTTTATAAAAAAAAATTAAACTATTATAATAAAGTTTCACAATCTAATTTACTTGGTTAAACAAAGAAATATTAAGAATATGACAGTAATGTGATAGTATTAAAATTAATAACATGACAAGTACTAAGATGTCATATTACTATTATGGTGCCAAAGCATAAGTTTTTAGTCAACTAAATTATTCCATAGAATTTGAGTGCAATAATTAAACAAATTGAGTCAGAAATTATAACAAATTAACTTTTGAGCACCAAATGTTGAACACCTTAAAATTTAAGGACCAAAAGTGCAATTTACCTAATATTTTCATTGTTTAATTTTCGCAATGCGAGATACAAAACATAGGAAGTCCTCGAGTTGAGGGGTATTGGGAATTAATGAGTGGGCCTTTTTTTCTTTTAATTTGCTAAACGTGTTTAGTGAAGGTGTGTTGGCGATAAGTGGATTGAATACTGATAAATGGGTGGAACTGATCTTATCAATTGTGTCTACATTATTTAGTGAATGTGTGTTTGTGGATAAGTGGATTAAAAATGATAAATGCTTAGATTTTTTTTGAAAAAATCTTAACAATTTAGGGTCTGTTGGTTTAGATGAAGCCGAAGAGGAGTGAAGTCGTTTTTAGCGGTCAACAACCACTTTCGTTCGTTGGTTCCACCGTAATAAGATACAGTTAAACCTCGAGTTAGCCAAAACGATATAATTGATTTTGGTCCGTTCTGAGCCGAATTCAATTACAGTAAAAAAAAAGGTGAAAAAAAAAATATAATAATATTATTTAAAATATGATGAAAATTGATTAATTGAGTATTAATATTTTTTATTATATAATTTTGTTATTGTATTATTATAATTTATGTAAAAAAATTAATTTAGCTGTTTTAGATTATTATTTTTAATTATATAGAGATACAATTATATTATTTTTTTATTTATTACATTATAATTTATTGTTTATCAAGTTATTTATTATTTAGGTATATAAATTATATTTTTGACGTCATTCACTTCATGCTAAAAAACAGTAAATCTAGAGAAACTTTACTTTCATATGGCTATAGAAACAAACAATGAGTAAAAATAATTTTCATCCAAACTTCATTTCAACCCAAATTTCACGTTCAGTGAAACAAACAGTAGCAAAATTGTGCTAGTATTAGTTTATTGAATATTTATAAACAGATAGTGCTTTTTCTTAATTTCTTAAAATTGTTTAGTGAGAGTCTTCGGGGGCAAGTGAGTGGTAAAAATTTGTTAAAATTGAGTGGTTTATACTAACGGAAAATTTGGAAATTTTAAAGCAAAGAGTCATATTTTCAAATGGAAGCAGCATTCTTTATAGCTCTCAAAAATTGTCTTCAAAATCGAAGTATTTAGCTTAAGATAAGCGAATTGTTGAGCATAATCATCTATAGAAAATTGTCAAGTTAAAAAAATAAATGAGTATCATGTTTTTATTTAACTAACAAAAGAAAAGTTGAAAAAAGAATAAACTGAGAAACAGGTACACCTGTTCAGGTAATCAAATTCAATATAGAATATCTATTGACTTAATTACAAATCATAATCATTTCAGGATCATTAATTATAAACTTACTCCACAATCTAATAGTAGATGCTAACACAATACATAGTAGACTGACGAGGAACAACAGATGAAAAATACAACGTAGTAATGTTCACCTCAATCAAGAGGCAAGATTATTGCGAAATGGTTACATCTCGTGAGCAGAGAATATATAGATTACAACATTGCTCTTTTGAAAAGAGTCATTCACACGATTTCTGGTTCTTATTTGTCACCACACACCTTTTTGAAAAGATCCAAATATGGCGTTTCTTTTTCACAAAACTTCTTGTGAGGATGTCTCTGCGTTAAAGGAGAAAGGTTTGAATTAGTTCGACATTAGTAGTACTGAATACTTTTTTTTTTTTTTTGAGAAAATATTGTTAACCACACTTTGTTTTTTTTTTTTTTTGAGAAAATACTGAATACTTTAAAAACTGATGATGTGGTAGTATACGTACCTTGATGATATGTTCATTCCAGTCATTATCATTTTCAATTACTACTTCACTTAAGTGCTTATATAAACCTTTAGAGTCACACTCCAAGCCCGTTAATTTATTGAACTCGTCCACTATGCCATCCCAGGAATTCTTTTTCATAGTCTGCCCTTCGTTTGGAATGTGCTTTATGAACAAACCAAACAGTATTTTTCTATGCTCCTTTTTATCAAATTGTCCCGAACGTCTATTCCGGTTCTCTCTTCTGTAAATACAAGTGTGAAAAGAGAACCAAAAGGTTTAAGAATTTTACCGTCTCTAATCAAAAAAAAAATATATATATTATAACCATCAGCATATACGGATAAAGTTCATACTAGCTGCGTGACAAGTAACAATAGTCGTGGCCATAATAACTGAACTCTTTATCTGAGGTATAGAAAAATATTCGGGAAAGAATGTATGCAACAAAAATGTCCTTATTCCATTAGGAAATTACATGCGAACATAAGCTTTTGTTCATTGAGGGGGGAAGATGACATATAAATGCATGTATCCTCACTATTCTCATTACATCAGTTGATTAAAATGGGACATACAATTACGAATATATGCTGCTAATACTAAAGGCTGGTGGATTGTTGTAATCTTTTGTTCTCCTAGCATTTTCTCGGCATCTCTCATCTATAAGTATAGTGCTAGATTTTACTCAAAGTTTTATATTATCATAGCAAATTATATATTACAAAAAAAAAAGAGGATTGAGGAGCCAAAATTAGAAAGGGGGCATCATACATACTCGTTTGCACATACAATCGACTTTTTTAGTTGATGGATGCACCGGCCATGGATTCCGTAGTTTGAAAGTGATTTAACTTCCTTCAACATCAAGCCTCCGAAACGATGTGAAGGCTTCGGCCTTTGCCCTAAGTAGATGCTGCCGAGTACTCCATCGCATCTCAATATCGACATTTTTCTGTAACATTACTAGTAAATATGCACGTATACGTGCATGCACATCAAGTTTGTGTATAAGGAAGTTGTAAGAAATAATCTTCAGATATATCTGGTTCACATTTCACAAAATACCTAAGACACGAAATTTAAATTGCTAATCATTAACTACTGATGTTTTATGCTATCTTATGTATCCATCCACATAAATATTTTTGGTAAAATATTCAATATTGTTTCTTTTGATTTTATTTCTCCTTTTATATAGAGAAATCACATTCCTCTTGTAAGACGTAGATATATACTGGTACAAAAATTTAGATAAAAGAAAAAGGGTTTTTTTTTGGGTTTTGGGAATTAAAATATTCAGAGAAACGAGGAGCACTTTAGAAGATATCCTATTGGGATGAATCAAATCCAAACAAATTAATTAATGGCTTAATTTATAAATCATTGCAGCAACAGTTCATACCTTTTTACCGAGCAATAGCAATTCAAGAACCAGAGATGGCTTTCTCTCAAAAAAAACAGAAAAAAGAACCAGAGATGACAGCTTAAAGGGAGATGGAAGTGGAAGGAGCATGAAAGTAAGTATTTATAGAAGCTAAATCAGTATTTTGCACTATCAACCTGAAATTTTAAAGAATTTCACGTTGGTCCCTATTCTTTTAATAAGCTTCATAGCCCTTGAATAATATTTGTATATATATCGAATTGCTCCATTGAAGTGGTCAACATTTTTTTTTGTCTAAATATCTAATACATTCAAAAATTCCTTTCTATTTAAAATGTGGCATCCCAGATAGTTCTATATAAAAGATATAATAGGGCTAACCTCTCAACCCGGCTTAAGTATTTTCGACGGTGGCAAGACCGAAGAGGTTGAGAGAGTTAAGCGTGCTAGGATGGGAGTAGTCCTAGGATGGGTGACCCCCTGGGAAGTCCGGGGCGTCACAGTTGGTATTAGAGCCAATTACCAGCCGGAAGTGTGAGATGAATCTCAGCTGAGCCAGGTATAGTTATGGGCCAGGTGTAGTTATGGGTAGAGCATGACTCCCTACCCATAACTCCCCAGGATTTATGGGTAGAGCGCGGGGTGTAGTTATGGGTAGAGCATGACTCCCTACCCATAACTCCCCATGATTTATGGGTAGAGCGCGGACATCTCGCGCGGCTCCCCCAGTTTAGGCTAGCGAGATGAGTCTCACACCGCCTGGTAACATTTCGGCGGTGGCAAGACCGAAGAGGTTGAGAGAGTTAAGCGTGCTAGGACGGGAGTAGTCTTAGGAAAGGTGACCCCCTGGGAAGTCCGGGGCGTCACATAAAAGGGAATATCTATAAAATGTTGATATATCTCTCTTGTCGAATAGCGCATTCTAACTCATTCTCCCGTGCTTGCATGCTTTTCTAAAATCCGAAAAACTTTCTGTCAAAACATCTTACAACAAATAACGGAATCACCAACTTCAATATATTTACATGTTAGAAATTTATGTAACACTAAATTCACTTTATAAAACTTTTCCTAGCACATTTGCGGATGTCTATTTCTTGTAAATCCACCGGTGTTTCTATTTTTAGTCTTGAAACTATTTAGTTCTAGATAAATATCATATTTATCGAATTAACTTTTAATTTTAAAATATTAATCGCTAAAATATTAAGTAGGGTGTATAAGATGTACGAATACATTTGGTGCATGAAATTAATTATTTCACCCTCCAAGAGGGATTAATTAATTAGACCAACTAAAGATTTATTAATGTAGGTGGGATGAAGTAAGGAAGACTTAAAAAGTTGACTTTGGAATTAACTATTTTTTAATAAAAAACTTTAAAAATCTTTCGGATTGAAACTTGACCTTCCAATCAGAAGTAAATGACTATGTTTTGGGATCTGTGAATGCATATAGCAGTATTCTTATTGGTTCTTCCCTCTAAAATAAATAAATAAATAATCTTATTTGCCGAAATAATAACACGCATCACGAAAATCAGATGAGTTGTATTTTACTAGATAGTAATTATGGGCCTGTTTGGCCTAGCTTCTGGAGAAGTGATTTCTGCAGAAGTGATTTTAGTTTGGAGAAGTGATTTTGATGAAAAGCTGTAGAGCGTTTGGCTGAGTTTAGATAAAAGTGATTTTTCTGAAGTGATTTTTTAAAACTGTTTGGCAAATTTTTTTTGAAGTTTACATATATTAATATTTTTACTAAATTTTATTTTAAAATAATTTAAAATTTTAATTTTAATTAAAATATTAAATTTTAATTAAAATTAAAATTTTTAAATTTTAAATTTGGACAAGATAAATTTCAAATTTCAAATTTTAAAATTTAAATTTTGAATTTTTAAATCCTGAAATTTAAAATTAACATTTAAATCTAAAATTTAAATTTTAAAATTTGAATTTTTTAATTTGAAAATTAAAACTTGTAATTTTATATTTTATATTTTATATTATCAAATTTTTAAATTTAAGTTTTAAAATCTAAAATGTCTAAATTTAAATTTTATCTTAAATTTAAAATTTTAAAATTTGAATTTTAAAATTTAAAGTTTGAGATTTGAAACTTAAATTTAAAATTTAAAATCTAAATTTTAAATTTTAAATTTAAAAAGTTGAAATTTAAAAATTTGAATATGAATTTAAAATTTCAAAATTTAAATTTAAAGTTACATTTATACTTTGAATCTAAAATGAAAATAAAATTTTGAAGTTTGAGTCCAAAAGCAGAATCAGTTTTGAAGAAGCAGCTTTTTTCTGCTTCTGATTCTGAAGCCTTCAAAATCAGTTTTCTGATTCTGAAAAGCAGAATCAGATTTTCCAGCAGTCATTGCCAAACGCTCTACTGAGCTCAGAAGTGATTTTGGATTCAGAATCACTTCTGAAAAGCTAGGCCAAACACCCCCTATGTCTTGTTACTTAATCAATTTAATTAAAATTAGTCAGCGATAATTTTTTAATCCAAATCATAGACCAAAAATGCTTAAACCTAATTGTACACGCTAAAGAAAAAAACATCTTACACCCTCATTTGTAGGATTTAGAAGATTTTTTGAATTTTTAGTATTTAAAGAAAAATGTTAACAAGATAAAGATACAATATTAATCATCGGGCGATGGGATGTAGATTTTTTTTTTTTGTGTGTATATGTAGCATTGCTCCATGTATTTTTCATCCGATCTGAAATTATTCGGATATCACAGTATCGATCGTGAATTTCATAGTCTGAAAAAGTTATTTATAACTATTGAGCTTTCTTATATTTATATTAGTGATTTCGCAAAAGAAATCATCCTTCAAGTCTTTGTATGCTCCAAATTTCATCTTCGTTAAATAATTTTCTTTCAGTGCTGCCTATTTACGGGGGTGTTTAATTATAATAGCAAATATATTTTAAAGGGACTTTTGCTTATATAATCCTTAATTATTCAAGATTTTTAAATTTGCCCTTCAATTTCTAAAATAATCTTCTAAAATTTCAATCCCGTTAGTGAACTCTAAAGAGCAAAAGATATTTGAAAGAATTTTTTCAAATGAACAAAAGCATGTTGGTTAACTGAAGGTAAATTAATCATTTTTGAAGTTTTAGAGTGCATATTAGATTTATCCCTATTTTAAAAATATATGATTGTTTATACATAAAGCCTTTTATTTTATCCCTTAGTTTATATTTTAATTTTAAATTACTTTTTTTTTTTTGAGGAAAATGTAGCATGCTACCCGCTTCATTCATTGAAAGTGTGAATTAAGCAACAGGAGTGAGGCATCAGAGGCCTCGGAGAGAGCAAAAAAAATAAAAATAAAAAAATAAACTTAAAAAAAAAATAGTGTCCGATAGTAGGAAAACTCAGCACCCAAAGGCTAACCAACTGGTTGATCTTAAGAGAAGCAAGAAGAGGGTCTGGCTGAAGCTTCGAAAAGATGGCACTATTCCTGACCTCCCAAATGACCCACCAGCATGTGACAAGTCCGGTTAACCAATTATACGTGTAGCCCCCTTCCGACCTATCCTTCCATCTATCCCAAACGAATCTCACGTCGTCTTCCAAGTCTGTGAGTTGGACATTCGACAAAGTCATGACCAAGAGAAACTTAGAAACAACGCATCGTGCGAAAAGATGATCGATTGTTTCCTCTTCAATTTCACACAGCACACATTTTGTATTACCAATTCACCCTCTCTTCAGTAAGTTAAATTACTAACTGTCAAATATAAAGCGCAGTGTATGAGATGTATGAATACACCGGGTGCAGGCAATAATTTCCCTCTTCAAGAGGGTTTAATTAATTGGATGGATTCAGAATTACTTATTAGTAGAAGTGGCTCAGAACTACGGCTTTAAGTTGACGCAAAATTTTTCATTCTTTAATTTCCACAGTGTAAGACACAAAACATTAGCTCGCAAAGTTGAGGTGTACTCGGGATAATGGGTGGGACTTTTCTTTTGATTTTTCTAAACATATTTAGAGGGTGTCTATTTTCCCGGAAAAAAAAAATCAGAAAATAATTTTCAAGCTGGAAAAATAATTTTCTCTTAATTTTAAGAGTTTTATGGCTAGAATTTTTTTAAAAAAAATTGTAAACTATTTAGTGAATGTGTTTTGTGAAAAGTAGATTGAATATTGATAAATGGGTAGTACCTTTTTTTGATTCTTTAATTTATCTACTAGTAAAATTGTTCATATGATGTATGCCTAGTGATGAAAATTATCCGCAAAAATTTTAGGGATTATTTTTGAGAACTTTTGAATATCATCGGATAGAAAATTTAAGAGTCATTAATGATATAACAAATAAGAAAAAATTTAGATATTTTATAACTATGACAGCTATTTTGGAAAAAAAAAAAAAAAACTAATTACTATGGATGTTCGTGATATTCATGAGTATTTAAGAAGGCATGCATGACATTAATAAATTTAGGAGGATATTAGTGATATTCCAGTTCGTAAGAAGAACATTAGTGAAATTATGTCTTAAAAAATGCACCTTTTTTCCACCTTTTACATAAAAATCTATTTTGTCAACTACTGCTCGATTTTTAGATTGTAAAAAGAATTAAATTTAAGATATGTCAAAATATTCTAAATGTATAAATTTATAGCAACTTACGTATAAAAATATTATAAATTTAAATTTAATAACTTATAAATTTAAGTGTTAACATTTAGTAATTAAAAAGTTAAAATTAGATAAATTCCATATTTTTTTTTGGTTCTTTAAATTTATAAGTTAGATAATTTTAATTTATAAACTAGATTTAATGTCAAATTATACAAATTTAAATATACAAATTTATAAATGAAAATTTTTTAATATTCAATTTTCAAAATTGGCTTAACGTATAAGATGAAGGGTTAAAATATGATATTGTGCATAGATAGGTGAAATGTCTTTCAAATCTAAAAAATCAATTGGTTCGAATTTTTTCTAGACAGAACAACAAAGGGGACCTACCTCTCAAACTCACAATTATTATAGTAGTATAAATATAGGTAGCTCTTTCACCTGTGATACACGATGCTCAACCTACCTCTCAAACTCATATTTATTATAGTAGTATAGATATAGCTAGGTATCTCTTTTACCCGTGATACACGATGCTCTTCAAGTGGTTTTAGTCATACGTACCGGGTTATTTCATACACGATGCTCAACCTACCTCTCAAACTCATATTTATTATAGTAGTATAGATATAGCTAGGTATCTCTTTTACCCGTGATACATGATGCTCTTCAAGTAGTTTTAGTCATACCGGGTTATTTATATTATCAAATGTAAAGGGTTTTTTTTTTGAGAGAAAGATAGCACTCTATCCGCTTCGTTTATTTTTTATAAAAATAAACTTAGCTAGAAATGTGAATCAACTAGGATTTGAACTCGGGACCTCAGATAGCAACAACTAAACCCTTTACCACTTACGCTAGGGACAGTCGGTGCCAAAAAGACTTGTTGAGAAGTTTTGGATGCTCTGTGGAGTCAACGATCATTTTCGGATGTTACCATCCGATATTATTTAGCTGTTCCCAGTCACCGTCGTCAAAAAGAGCAATAACAAGGTTTTTTTTGTAAGGAGACATTTTTCTTTATTTTTTTTAGGCAAAAATATATTGAATTATCTGATCTATAAAATATTTTGAATTGGCTATTCAATCTTTCAAAATTATAAATTTATTATCTAATCTTTTTAATTTGTTTGATTTGAGTCGGTCAACGATATTTTGATTTTAAAATATGAATGCGTCGTTTATCTTAACAAATTTAGCTAGTATAATTTATACAATTTTCACATAATAAATTTATTAAATTAAATAATAGACGTAACTTCTAAAATTAAAATATTATTTGATTCAAATTAAACAAAATTATTTAAATAATTAGATAATCGATTCAAAATAATTTATGGTTTAAATAAATTGTGTATGTTTTTATCAATTTTTTATATGCCAATCACATGTGAGAATGAGGATGGTAAGGTGTGGTGTTGATTGCGACAATAAATTGCTGCAACGGAGACAAAAGCATGCGAATCACATTGTGACATTGATTATAAGAATTGGTTGACTCCACGTACATCGAAGCCTAGGGAGGAATTAATTAAAATCTGCCAGCAGGCAAAACTAAAGGACAAAACTAAAGGACTTGTAGCAAGGTCTTCAATGTGCCGCCGAGTCAACGATCGTTCATGGGACGCAACCATCCTATATTAATTAGCTGTTCCCAATCTAGCAGGCAAAAAAGCAATAACAAGGTTCGTGTAAGGAGACAATTTTTTTTTTTTTTTTTTTTTTTTTCAGGTAAGAAGGGATATGTTGGGAATCTGATATTTGTTCTAATATCAGATTTTGAGAATTCACACTCCGCTCTGATACTAACTCTTGTAAATTCAGTACCGGTTGTTAGAATTATACAATAAAAGCGTCAAATCAAATTTTTACTATAAATCTCTCTACTCAGCCAAAAACTGGTACAACCATAAATAAAAAAAAACCTAATATAAAATATACAAGTGAAATAAGATTCACTAATTAAAAGAATGTTATATCTGACACCTTCTCTACAATAGAGTAGCTTTAATCTGAGCACTCTTTCTGAATCTCTTTCATCCCTCTCGTCTTCTATAAATTCAAAAGAAGACTTTTTTCTTATCATGTGCAATCATGCACAATGTATACTAATAACAAACGGCCATGAAAGCCGCACACGTTCTCTTGCATCCATGCACTAGGTGCATCCATGCACTAGGTGCATCCAAAATTATGACCACCTTAGCCATGTCATATGGGTGTGACTAAGTCGTACCACCACCGCAAAATAATTACACCTATACTATATTTATAGCTTACATTAAAAGCTACCCTCAAATCCTAATCCAATTAGATTTTTACTCTATTTAATATTTAAATCTTAATTAATTTATCTCCAACAGATTTAAACATTAATCATAATCCAACTAAAATTTATTTACAAATCAAACCAAATCCTAACAATCTTCACATTTGTTTGATTGCGATCTTTAACTGTTGCAGCGAGCTCATCATGCAAGCTCTACCTTGAGCTTGTCTTCTCCACTCAATGTCACTTCATCCGCCGCTCCATCTCGAGCACTGTACCTCCGCGAATTTTTGGAACCCAAACTGCTTTCATTCCGTTTTGATTTTGCTCTCGTTCAGAACGTACAAGTCCTCACGCATGTTCGCCTCGTATACGACCTGATCTCGGACCCTGATAACTCCACCTGAAGCTGAAGCTGAATAAAAATCTATCTCGTCAACTACCGCTCGATTTTTAGATTGTAAAAAAATTTAAATTTAAGATTTGTTAAAGTATTTTAAGTGTATAAATTTACAGTAACTTATATTGAATTTAAAAGACTATAAATTTATATTTAATGACCTATAAATTTAAATAATAAAATTTAATCATTAAAAATAAAATTATGAATTTCATATTTTTTTTATTTTTGGTTCTTTAAATTTGTAAGTTAGATAATTTTAGTTTATAAAGAGTAAGTTTAATTTAAAATCTTATAAATTTAAATATATGGACTTATAAATTTAAAATTATTTTTATTCAATTTTTTAAATTGACTTAACATATAAGATGAAGAGATAATAGATGATAGCATGGATAGATAGATGAAATGTACAAAACGATCTCAAATCTAAATAATCAAACGGTTCGGATTTCTTCTTGACAGAACAAAAAGGAGTTGATTGACCTAACTCTCAAACTCACAATTATTAAAATAGTATAGATAAAGGTATCTCTTTTACGCGTGATACACGATATTTTTCAACTGGTTTTAGTCATACCGGGTTATTTCTATTATCTAATATTACTATCACAGAAGAAGCAGCCAAGAGTGAAGAAAAAGATGCATTATCCACAATCAAAATTTAACAAATTTAGATTAAAATAGGTCAAAAATTTAGAACCTAAAAAGTACTCACGCTAAAAGAATTTGTTGAGATATCTTCGATCCGTCGTGGAGTCAACGATCATTTTCGGGATGTAACCATCCTATATTATTTAGCTGTTCCCAACCGCTGTTGGCAAAAGGAACAGTAACAAGGTTCTTGTGAAGAGATATGGGTATCTTTTACGTGTGATACACGATGTTCTTCAACTAGTTTTAGTCATATTGGGTTATTTCTATTATCAAATATTACTATCACATATGAATGAAATGAATAACGTACTACCTTTTTAAAGTAATATATATATATATATATATATATATATATATATATATATATATTGCTATTACAGAAGAAGCAGGCAAGAGCAAAGAAAAAGAGGCCTCAGAATGAAAATTTAACCAATTTAGATTGAAACAAGTGGAAAATTTAGAACCCAAAAAGAACTGGCACCAAAAGGACTTGTTGAGAGGTCTTTGTTGCACCGTGGATTCAACGATTGTTTTCGGGATGTTACCATCCTATATTATTCAGCTATCCCCGACTTTTGCCGACAAAAGGAGTAGTAACAAGGTTCTTGTAAGTAGATATTATTATTTTTTTTTAGGTAAAAAAAGTATAGAATTTATCTAAACTATAAAATAATTTGAATTGTCTATTCATACTTTCAAAAAATTTATTTTACTATCTAATCTTTTCAGTTTGTTTGAGCCAGTTAACGCCATTTTGATTTTAAAATATGAATAAGTTGTTTAAATTAAGAAATTTAGTTAATATACTTCATACAATACTCGCAACTGTAAATTTATTAAATCAAATAATAAATTTAAATTTTGAAGTTAAAGTATTGTTGGCTGACTCAAATCAAACAAATTAAAAGATTGGATAGTAAAATTAATATTTTAAAAAATTAGATAACTGATTCAAACTGATCCCTAATTTAAATAAATTTTATATATTTTTATTAATTTGCTTGAGCATGTATTACATGCGAGAATTAATGACGATGGCACCATGCGGTGTTGATTACTGCACTAATTATGCAACAGGAACAAAAGCATGTGAATCGCATCGATTGTGAGAATTGATCCTCAGATGATTTAGTAAACATCGAAAACGATCGTTGACTCCGCGCAAAAACAAACGTTGACTCCGCGCAAAAACGATCGTTGACTCCACGGCACATAGAAGTCTAAGCCGGATCTTGGGAGCTCCCCGAGGGAGGAATTAATTAAAATCTGCTAATCGTGAATCACGTACGTGTTTTAAACTCGCATAAAATAAATCCTATACCAGACATATTTAAAATCTCACACAATTGATATTTTGTGCTCGTCCCCAAGATTTTAACTGTAGACAATTTATTTTAAAAAAACTCGTAGCAGTAGATGGACGAATATCCTATCTCTCTTCTTCTTACGCTGCAACTACAGGTCTCCTAGGAATAAGTTTACGATGTAGATGTATTCATCCATTTTGCCAGCTACTCCATCTGGAACTTTGTGTGCACGGTGGGTCGGAAATGAAAACGGATAAATATGGACCGATATTCAATAAACCTATATTCGCATTCTTTTTCTTTTTTTTTCAGACACGCTAAATTTTTGATAGCATATTCGTTAAAAAAGAATTTGAATATGATCGTATATTTTTTCAGATTCAATTAATGACGAATTTATATTCGGATAATATTAATATATATTAATATACACATATAGATATAAATTAGAATTAGCGATAAACTTGGTAGCACCAAGTATTTGGTGCTATTAATAGCATAGTAGCCTAGTTATATATATATATATATATATATATATATATATATATATATATATATATAGAGTCTGGCTGCTATGCTATTGATAGCACCAAAACTTGGTGCTACCAAGTTTTCTACCGTTAGATCTTCCCCCTTGATCATTTTTATCCGTTAGATTATACTATTCAACCAACCACCCATTTAACCCTTGGGGGCCCACATCATCTTAACCACACATCCCTTCATCTAAGGGCCAAAAACCTAATAGCACCAATGAGTTGCTGCTATTAATAGTATTGTAGCGTTATATATATATATATATATATATATATAGAGTCTAGCTATTATACTATTTATAGCACAAAGCACTTGCTGCTACTAAGTTTTTGGCCCTTGGATCTATCACTTTGATCATTTCTATCCATTAGATTATACTATTCAACCAACCACCCACTTAACCCTAAGGGGCCCACATCATCCTAACCCCACATCCCTTAATCCAAGAGCCAAAAACTTGGTAGCACCAAGTGCTTGGTGCTATCAATAGCATAGTAACCTAGTTCTATATATATATATATATATATATATATATATATATATTGCTATTACAGAAGAAGCAGGCAAGAGCAAAGAAAAAGAGGCCTCACAATGAAAATTTAACCAATTTAGATTGAAACAAGTGAAAAATTTAGAACCCAAAAAGAACTGGCACCAAAAGGACTTGTTGAGAGGTCTTTGTTGCACCGTGGATTCAACGATTGTTTTCGGGATGTTACTATCCTATATTATTCAGCTATTCCCAACTTTTGCCGACAAAAGGAGTAGTAACAAGGTTCTTGTAAGTAGATATTTTTTTTTTTTTTTAGGTAAAAAAAGTATAGAATTTATCTAAACTATAAAATAATTTGAATTGTCTATTCATACTTTCAAAAATTTTATTTTACTATCTAATCTTTTCAGTTTGTTTGAGCCAGTTAACGCCATTTTGATTTTAAAATATGAATAACTTGTTTAAATTAACAAATTTAGTTAATATACTTCATACAATATTCGCAACTGTAAATTTATTAAATCAAATAATAAATTTAAATTTTGAAGTTAAAGTATTGTTGGCTGACTCAAATCAAATAAATTAAAAGATTGGATAGTTAAATTAATATTTTCAAAAGTTAGATAACTGATTCAAACTGATCCCTAATTTAAATAAATTTTATATATTTTTATTAATTTGCTTGAGCATGTATTACATGCGAGAATTAATGACGATGGCACCATGTGGTGTTGATTACTGCACTAATTATGCAACAGGAAAAAAAGCATGTGAATCGCATCGATTGTGAGAATTGATCCTCAGATGATTTAGTAAACATCGAAAACGATCGTTGACTCCGCGCAAAAACGATCGTTGACTCCACGGCACATAGAAGTCTAAGCCGGATCTTGGGAGCTCCCCGAGGGAGGAATTAATTAAAATCTGCTAATCGTGAATCACGTATGTATTTTAAACTCGCATAAAATAAATCCTTTACCAGACATATTTAAAATCTCACACAATTAATTTTAAATATAATTAATGAATTGTTGACCATGTGTGTGCAAGAAGAAAAGGAGATGCTCTATCCTTTTTCACAAGCATAAGAAAAGAAGATGCTCTTTGGAATAAGATGATTATTGTGCATTTTGCCAACTCGATCTCCAACAGCTACTATAGCTTGGAGAGCTTAAAAACATCCCAAGCACCATCCAAGACTCCGTAGCGAATAAAAGTCAAAAACGGATCGAGAGAACAAAATTTGCTTGAAAATATATCCTCAAATTATGAATTTAAGACTGTGAAATCTATGCGATGAATCGTCCATTTCGAGATGCCTTATTTAATTAGAATGAACATTGATGTCCGGCTCTCTTCAAACTTTTTCGAACCAATTAATTTAAAAAAATATAATATATATTAAAAAAGTTACTAGAAAAAAAAAATTAATAAATTTTTAGTTTCAAAACTTAATGTCAAATAATTATGCAGGCTTTTAATTTATAAATTAAAATAATTTTTAGATAAATCCACAAATGATTTAAACAATTCTTGATTAGCTTTTACTATTAAAAATCAAAATAAATTTATCCAAAATAAAATAATGAAGAGTTTTAAAAAAGTTTAATACTGAGAGTTTGAAAATTAATTTGATATATATTAAGTTCAGAAACTAAATATTTATCTAAAGAACTTTTTATTTTTTTGTATTTTTTGAATATATATCGAGATGTGAGATTTCACACCCCAGTAGCGATGGATCAGACAGAAATATATAATTTGGATTTCCAGTCTCCAAGTAATTTTTGTGCCATCAGTCGGGGAGCCCTCAGTCTGCGGCTATAAATAAGCCGAGGGAGGAAAACTCTTTCCACCCATTTTTTCGGCACCAATAAATTCGTGAGAGTTTGAGAAACTTTGCAATTAGTTGACGATGACGGTGGAACGAGTGGAATGTTCAGTAGCAATAGATATTCACGAGCGCCTGCTGAGCTCCGCCTTGCAGAAACTCGACGCCGTAAGGGATGAGCCGATGGCCGCGGATAACTTCACCATCTTCCGCGTCCCGGCCCACGTCCGGCAGGACAACAAGCACCTGTACGAGCCCCGAATGGTCACCATCGGCCCCTACGGTCGCCGCTACGAGCCCTCCCTTCGGGCGATGGAGTGGCTTAAGCTGCGTTATCTCCAGTCATTCTGCTCTCGCAGCGGCAACAGGTCCATCGATGACTATAAAGCCGAGATCAGGGAGTTGGAGCCTCGGGCGCGGCAGTGCTACTTCGAGCGGGTCGAGCTCAGCACCGAGAAGTTCGTGGAGATGCTGCTTCTCGACGGGTGCTTCATCCTCGAGTTCCTCATCAAGTGGTACCAAGAAGATGAGGACGGCTTGTTCGCTGCGGAATGGAGCTTGCCGCTCATTCGCGGCGATTTGCTCTTGCTCGAGAACCAAATCCCCCTCTTCGTGCTCGAGAAGCTGTTCGAACTCGTCGCGTCCACCGTGGACAGCATGATACCTTCTTCTCTGAAGGTGCTTCTTGTAGAGTACCTGACAGCCATGAACGTCGAGAGCCCCATGGAGAGCTCCGAAGAAGGGAGGCAAACCAATTACGGCCCACCCGGCGAAGATTTTGATCACTTGTTGCATCTCTACTACGACTGCTATGTCACGGAACCACAAACTAACCCGACGGGCAGTACCATCTGCGGTACTATTCTCAAATGGTTAAGGCCGAGTAGGATCTTCGCCATGCTCCTCTCTTATATCACCTTGCTCCTCTCTTATATCCGATCAAAGATTTGCGGATCACAAGCGCCGGCTAATGAACGATCGCCGAGGACCATTCCATCAGCTACCGAGCTCCTGGAGGCCGGAGTGGCAATTAAGAAGAAGAAGAAAGAGAATGAGACTCAGGAACGTCCTAGTGCCTTCTTAGATGTAGCATTTGAGGACGGCGTGCTCGAGATCCCTTTCCTTTCGGTGGAGCCCTCCACCCTCCCTCGGTTCTCGAACCTCGTGGCCTTCGAGCAATGCAGCAGGTGCGGGCCGGAGGAGGCTTACATGACGAGCTACGCGGTGTTCATGAACTGCCTCATCAACACGCGGGAAGATGTGGCCATACTCCACAAGCTCGGAATCCTGGAGAACAAGCTGGCGAGCGACAAGGAGCTGGCGGTCTTCTTCAACCGGCTCTCCGACTGGGCCTCCTTGGATTACGATCACCACTACCTCGCCGTACTGTTCCGGGAGGTGAGGGAGTACTGTGGTGACCCTTGGCCCTCGTGGAGGGCGAAGCTGGTGAGTGACTATTTCAGCAACCCATGGGCCACCATTTCTCTGATCGCAGCAGCTGTCCTTCTTATTCTCACCATCCTGCAAACCGTCTACACCATCTACCCTTACTATCATCCTAGGAATCCCTCACTATCATCCTGGGAATTGGCTGCGTCCGACTTAGTAGCTTAAGTCTGTCCGAACAGACATTGGAGGCCTATAAATTGGTGTGAGGCCCTCACACCAAGACACCGTGTGGAGTAGTAGTAGCATAGAGAGTGTGAGCGTGGAGAGTTTTAGTGTAGGGTTGGTGTTCCAGTCATTTGCAACTTTGCGTGTGAGTGTGTGCGAGTCTACCATAAAATAATTTGGCTGTGAGTGTGTGCGAGTTTACTACAAAATAATAATTGTGTGTGAAGGATTGTACAAGTGTTCTTTGTATGTTAATAAAAGCGTTAATTTCGTATGGCTTGCTACAAAGATATTGAGTGACAAATAGATTTCTATAATGCTTAATAAGTGATTAGATTCATTTTTTCTAAAATTTTATGATTTGTAAGTATATCCCTCTAAGATATCGTTTGGTTCGGGGATAAGCAAAAAGTGACTATTCCAGAGATAGGTATAAATTGAGGTATAAGCGGGGATTAAATCAATTTTGCGTTTGGATGAAAAGTAGATTTTTCTCGGGAATAAGGAAAATAGTGTTTGGATGGTTTGATTGGAATTGCGAGGATAAGAATAATTATAATTTTAAACAATAATATTTTATCTAATTAATTAAGACGAAATATTAATTAAGTAATAATTTAACTTATTTAATCTACTAAATAATTATGAATATTGCTAAAAACCCTTAATATTAATAAATAAATTAATTGGTAATTAATAATTTAATTAATTACAAATAATTTAATAAATTAATAAATAAATAAATAAATTAGTTAATAATAGTCAGATGATTAATTAAGAAAATAATTAAATTACTCAAAATATTAATTAATTAAACAATATAATTAATTATTTAATTAGTAAATTAATTAAAATAATGAATTAATTACTCAAAAAATTAATTAAATATTTATTAAAGTAATAAATTAAATAGTTAATTATCTAGTTAATTAGTAAATAAATTAATATATAAATTATTAATTAAATAATATTTATTATAAATCTAGCTTGGATATTTTATTCTTTTATTATTAATTAAATATATTATGTTTATATAATTTATGTTTAAATAAATTTATAATCTTAATTAATTTAGAATTAAGCTTGGAATAGCGCTATTCCGTCAAAACGATGGAATAGTTTATCCCAGCTATTCCGGAATAACCGAGAATAACGAAGTTTGACCGGGATAAAATATCCCGGCCAAACTTCGTTTCGTTTGGCGGAATAGCGGGGATAACTTTGTTATCCCCGCTTTAACCCCCGAACCAAACGGGGCCTAAATGACCATTTTACCAATAAGTTCTAATATGTTTATGTTTGTTCCTACCATTTGATATATCGTTAGATTTCTAACGGTGAACGCGTGAAATGACCATTTTACCAATACAAATTGGTCTATGTAAAAAATTATTACCGTTAGTTTTTTTAATGCGGTTACTTACTTTTTCCGTGGCGCTTAGAACCACAATATTATAGTGTAAAGGAGAGAAAACTTATAAGTAATTTTGAATTTTTTAAAATTTTTCATAGTATAAAAATATTATTTTTAGCCACTACATTATCATACTAGGTCTAAAAGTAAAAAGTTTAGAATGCAACAGTCACATTGCTGATGTAGTGTTTCTCAACCAAACAAATTTTAAAGGGACTGTTAAATAATAGCAAATATATTTAAAAGGATATTTGCTAATAGCCTAATATATTTTTTACTATTATTCAAAAATTTTAAATTTATCTTTCAATTTCTAAACTAGCCATCAAATTATACCAGAGATAGTTACAAGTGTGGGAATAAGAAAAATAGTATTTGGATAAAAATTGGGTTATACCCGGAGATAAAAAAAAATAGCGTTTGGATAGATAATATGAAATAAGAGAGATAGTGGGTAGTTATATATAAAAAATGAAGGTATAGATAGGAATAATTATACCAGCTTATTTCAGATACCGAAAATTACTATTCTCGAATAAAAAATTTACGTTTGGGTATAAAGAGGGATAAGGCCTTATACCCGGCCTTATCCCCCATCCAAACGGTGCTGACGTAAACTCTAGAGGATAAGAATTTTTTGAAGAATTTTTTTTTAAATGAACAAGAGTATTTTGGTCCACCGTTGATAAAGTAGATATTTTTAAAGTTTCATATTTTATTTTAATTTTAAATTACTAATAACTGTCAAATATAAAGTGCAGCTAATGAGATGCACGAGTACACCAGGTGCAGACAATAATTTCTCTCTCCAAGAGGGTTTAATCAATTGGATGGATTCAGAATTACTTATATACTTAGAACAACGATTTTAAGTTGACTCAAAAATTTTCATTCTTAAATTTGCACAGTGCAAGATACAAAACATAAGCTCTCAAAGTTAAGGTAGTGTACTCGAAATAATGGGTGGGATTTTTCTTTTGATTTTCTAAACATATCTAGGGGGTGTCTGGTTCCCCCAAAAACTATTTCAGAAAAAAAAAAAAAAATTCTAGGTCGACAATTAATTTTTGCCTGCTTCACAATTAGATTTTTTTTAAAAAAAAATTGTAAACTATTTAGTGAATGCATTTTGGAGTAAGTAGATTGAATATTGATAAATGGACATGACCTTTTTTATTTTTTAAACTATTTATCTGTAAAAATGTTCATGGAAAGTATGGCCTATACGTGACGATAAAAAGTATCTGTAAAAAGTTTAGAAAGTATTTTTGAAAAATTTTAAATATCACCGGATAAAAAAAATTTAAGGAACATTAATTATATAATAAATAAGAATAAAATAGATATTTTGTAACTATGACAGTTATTTTGAAAAAAAAATTAATCGCTAGAGATATTCGGGATATTTGTGATTATTTAAAAGGGCATGCATGATATTATTAAATTTATGAGGGTATTATTGATATTATAGTACGTAAGGAGGATATTCATGAAATCCACCTATTTCATAAAAATCTATCTTGTCAGCAACCGCTCGATTTTTAGATTATAAAAAAAAAATTTAAGATATGTTAAAGTATTTTAAATGTATAAATTTATGTAAATTGCATTGAATTTAAACAAGTATTAATTTATATTTAATAACTATACATTTAAATATTAAAATTTAATAATTAAAAAGCTAAATTAGATAAATTCAATATTTTTTATTTTTGGTTCTTTAAATTTATAAGTTAGATAATTTTAGTTTATACAAATAAATTTATTTTAAAATTATGTAAATTTAAATAAATGAATTATAATTTAAAATTTCTTAATATTTAATTTTTAAAACTAATATAACATATAAGATGAGGAGATAATAGATGAACGGGTGGATAGATGGGTAAAACGTGCAAAACACTCTCAAATCTAAAAAAATATCAAAACTGATCGAATTTCTTCTCAATAGAACAAAAAAGGACTGACTGACCTACCTCTCACAACTCACAATTATTAAAATAGTACAGATATAGGTGGCTTACCTGTCAAACTCATAATTATTAGAATAGTACAGATATAGGTATCTCTTTTACACATGATACACGATGTTCTTCAACTGGTTTTAGGCATATCGGATTATTTCCATTATCAAATGTTGCTATATATCATGGAAGAAGCAACCAGGAGCAAAGAAAAAAACGCCTTATCTACCACCAAAGTTTAATCAATTTAGAATAAGACAAGTGGAAAATTTAGAACCCAAAAAAAATTCAGCTTTTTAAGTACAAAATGGACCCGCCAAAAGGACTTAACAAGAGGTCTTTGATGAGCCGAGGAGTCAGCAATCTTTTTTCGGAAAGTAAGTATGTAACCATCCTATATTATTAGTTGTCCTGATCGCTGTCGACAAATCCAGTTCTAATCGTACACAAGCTTAAGCAACTACTGAAAGCCTGGGGACTCCTCCTCTAACCGAATAGTAGCCCTCCTCTGACCTGATTTTTTTTTTTTTTTTTTGCCTGTTGCTGTTTTTCTCGAGGCCCTGATTGCCTCACCCCTGTAGTCTAGTTCATTCCTTCAATGAATGAAGTAGGTATTGTGCTATCTTTTTCTCAAAAAATAAGGTTATTGTAAGGAGACACTTTTCGTTAATTTATTAAGATAAAAGTGTATAAAGTTTATCTAAGCTATAAAATATTTTGGATTGGCTATTCAATCTTGTAAAATTTTAATTTTACTATCTAATTTTTTTAATTTGTTTGATTTGAATCAGTTAACGATATTTTAATTTTAAAATATGAATACGTCATTTACCTTAACGAATTTAGCTCGTATATATTATACAATTCTTGCAACTATAAATTTATTAAATTAAATAATAAACTTATAATTTGAAGTTAAAATATTGTTAATTAATTTAAATTAAATAAGCTGAAAAATTGGATAGTAAAATTAAAATTTTTCAAGATTAAATAACGGATTCAAAATGGTATAAGCTTTGTAAGTTTTAATCAATTTTTTTGTTCCAATCACATACGAGGATGACGATGGCAATGATGAGGTGTTGATTACTACAATAATAAATGATGCAACAAAGACAAAAGTATGTGATGCAACAAAGACAAAAGTATGTGAATCACACTGTGACATTGATTGTGAGAACTGGTCCTTGGATTGTTTAGTAAAGATCGAAAACGATCGTCGATTTCGCACCCATCGAAGTCTAGACCGGATGTTGGGAGCTCTCCTTCACGGGTCCTAATTTAGCCAAGGGAGGAATTAATTAAAGTCCGCTAGCAGGCAAAACTAGTCATGAATCACGTACGTTTTTTAAACTCGCATAAAATAAATTCTCTACAATACGAATTTAAATAAATAAATTTAAAAATTTAAACTTATTTAATTTTTAAAATTGACTTAACATATAAGATGAGGAGATAATAGATGATAGGGTGGATAGATGGGTAAAATATACAAACAGCTTTTAAATCTAAAAAATCAAACGATTCGGATTTATTCTCAATAGAACAAAAAAGGGCTGACTGACATGCCTCTCAAACTCACAATTATTAAATTAATATAGATATAGATAACCGAGTCAGGCTACTATACTATCGATAGTATCAAACGCTTGGTGCTATCGAGTTTTCCGCCGTTAGATCTACCCTTTTGACCATTTTCACCCGTTAAAATATTATACTATTCAATCAACCACCCACTCAACCCAAGTGGATCACTATCATTCTAACCGCACATCCCTTCATCCAAGAGCCGAAAATCTAATAGCACCAAACGCTTGGTACTATTACTAGTATAGTAGCCTAATTCTAGATAACCAATGTCTCAAACTCACAATTATTAAAATAGTATAGATGTAGGGGACCTACCTTTCAAACTCACAATTATTAATGTAGTATAGATATAGGTGTCTCTTTTATGCGTGATACACGCTATCCTTTAACTGGTTTTAGTTATACCGGATTATTTCTATTATCAAATGTTGCTATCACAGAAGAAGCAACTAACAACAAAGAAAAGGATGCCTCATCTACAACCAAAATTTAATAAATTCAGAGTGAAACAGGTGAACAATTTAGAACCCAAAAAATTCGGCTTTTTAAGTAGGCTAAAATATAGAAAACCTTCTTGTAAATACCTATTTTTTTTACTTTTCCTCTCTGACTTTCAAAAACCTATATTTTACCCCCTTAACATTTCAGAAATATTTTCAAGGGGTACGGCATTAATGGGGAGGGCAAAATGACAAAATTGCTCTTACTTCTTCCATAAGAAAAAAAATATTTTTTTTTATATAATTCCATCATTTTAAAGGATATTTTCGATATAAATTATAAGAAATGGACGGAATAATAATGAAATCCTGACGGTGGGGGGCTAAATGCAACAACTTGAAATGTTGAGGCAGTAAAATACAGCTTTTTGAAGATTAGAGAGAAAAAGTGAAAAAACGAATATTTATAAAAAGATTTTCTGTCATTTAGTATTTTAAGTATTTCTAAATCAAAGCTGCCAAAAGGACTTGTTGAGAGGTTTTCGATGCGCCGAGGAGTCAGTATGCAATGGGACCGGGCATAAATCCTACCAACGATTGATTGAAGCAGGTCCGGGGGTGGGTGTGTCCCAGGTTATGAAATAGATTAGTGGGCCCTCCAAGAGCCCAAGATTCTTTTGAGTCGGATGACGCCGACACGAATCTTCGTCCCCACGAAGAAGGCAAAGACGAGATTGATATTTACGAAGGTGCAGTTGCCCTCCGATTACCGGGCATGACGGTCAGAAGATTGAGGGAGGTACAAGCCCGGCACGGCGCACAAGTCGAGAGCCATCACTCCGATCTTTTGCGGGAAGTAACCATTCTATATTATTAGTTGTCTCGATCGCCGTCGACAAAAGGAGCAATAACAAGGTTCTTGTAAGGAGACATTTTTCTTTAATTTTTTTTAGACAAAAACTTATATAAGTTTTCTAACTATAAAATATTTTGAATTGCATATTCCACCTTTCAAATTTTTAATTTCACTATTTAATATTGTCAATTTGTTTTGAGTCAATCAACAGCATTTTGATTTTAAAATATGAATACATAGTTAGTTTTAACATATTTAGGTAGCGTACTTTATACAATTCTCGCAACTATAAATTTATTAAATTAAATAATAAACTTAAAATTTGAAGTTAAAGTATTATTGGCTAATTTAAATCAAATAAACTGAAAAATTAGATAGTAAAATTAAAAATTTTAAAGATTAAATAACTGATTCAAAATGATATAAGCTTTGTATGTTTTTATCAATTATTTTATGTGCCAATTACATATGAGGATGGCGATGGCACGATGTGGTGTTGATTACTACAAATAAGATGAGGAGATAATAGACGATAGGGTGGATAGAGAGGTAAAATGTGCAAAACGCTCTCAAATCTTAAAAAAAAAAAATCAAAACTGTTCTGATTTCTTCTCAGCGGAACAAAAAAGGGCTGACTCTACGACACACAATTATTAAAGTAGTACAGATGTAGGTGACCTACCTCTCAAACTCACAATTATTAAAATAGTACAAATATTGGTATCTCTTCTACGCGTGATACACGATATTCTTCAACTGATTTTAGTCGTATCGAATTATTTGTATTATCAAATGTTGCTATCACAGAAGAAGCAATCAAGAGCACAGAAAAAGATGCCTTATCTACCACCAAAATGTAATCAATTTAGAATGAAACAGGTGAAAATTTTAGAACACAAAAAGAATTCAGCTTTTTAAGTATTTCTAAAAATTTAAGTATCTAAAATGGACATGCCAAAAGGACTGGTTGAGCGGTCTTCGATGCGCCTAGGAGTCAGCAATCTCTTTCGGGATATAAGTATGTAACCATCCTATGTTATCAGCTGTCCCGATCGCTGTCGACAAAAGGAGGAATAACAAGGTTCTTGTAAAGAGACATTTTTCTTTAATTGTTTTAAGATAAAAACGTTTAAAATTTATTTAAAATATAAAATATTTTGAATTAGTTATTCAACCTTTTAAATTTTAATTTTACTATCTAATCTTTTTAATTTATTTGGTTAGAGTCAGTCAACGATATTTTAATTTTAAAATATGAATATGTTGTTTGTCTCAATAAATTTAGTTAGTATACTTTATATAAATATACAATTCTCGCAACTATAAATTTATTAAATTAAATAATAAATCTAAATTTTGAAGTTAAAGTATTATCGGCTAATTCAGATCAAACAAACTGAAAAAATAGATTGTAAAATTAAAATTTTTAAAGATTAAATAATGGATTCAAAATGGTGTAAGTTCTGTATGTTTTTATCAGCTTTTTATGTGCCAATTACGTACGAGGATGACGTTGGCATGATGAGGTGTTGATTACTATAATAATAAATGGTGCAACAGAGACAAAAGTATGTGAATCACATTGTGACGTTGATTGTGAGAATTGCTCCTTGGATTATCTGGTAAAGACCGAAAACGATCGTTGACTCCAGGTGAGAAAGATCCATTTTGAGTTTGCAAAAGAGTCTGTAAAACTGTTTGTCAACATATACAGCATCATAATGAATAGGACGATTAGCATGCTATTTTTTTTTCTATATATATATATATATATATATATATATATATATACATATAATATTGAATTAGGCAATAATACTATTAATAGTATCAAATTATTGGTGCTATTAAGTTTTCGGCTCTTGGATGAAGCGATGTGCGGTTAGAACGATAGTGGTACTTTAGGGTTGAATGGATGGTTGGTTGAATAGTATAATTTAACGGGTAAAAATGATCAAAGAGGTAGATCTAATCGGGAAAAATTTGGCAGCACTAAATGCTAGGTGTTATCGATAGCATTGCAGCCGAACTCTATATATATTTCATATTTTTGATTCGTTGTTATACTTGCAACTTGCAAGCCATATGAGACTATATGTGTAAATCAATGGAAAGTCAATATTTTGAAAGACTTTTTTTTTAACAGTATACAATATTTCGAAAGACTTGTAGCAACAGATGTATGGACATTATCTAGCACTCTTCAACAAATTTCAATTTAAAAAACCGATCGTCCGTAGGGCGAGTTGCAAAAGTTTAAAAAATGGTATCCAAAGTCTTAAGTTTGAAATTTCGTTGCTTCATATATTCAACTAAATTTATTTTTGAAAAGAATAAATAAATTAAGTTGGGAGTATACTATCTTTTTCTTTAAAAAAAACTTCTTTCAAAAAAAATAAAGTAGTTTAACAATAATAGAATGAACAACTACAATAATATTTTCATTAATTTAGGCACTTACTTTATAATATAGGTTAATTGTTTTAGTCGAAATTACGCTTCACATGATTAAATAGACGCAGATTCAGCGAAATCTTACTGCTATTGATTGTCTCCTCTTTAAGTACGAGGCTATAACTTGTTGAAGGAGAAATAAAATCAGATTTATTCTCAAGTGCTTCCTTGTAAGATGGAGTTAATTTTAGAAAATATATCTCTTATATTAGATATACATTATCTTCTTGTCAACTCTTTTCAATCAAACTTGGTAATTTCTATTGCCAAAAGTTGCTATCAATTACAGCTGAAGCAGCAGCCAAAACTTGGTAATCATATTCATTTTTCTTGGCACACTATTTATTCTGAATCGTAGAGATTTATTCATATATCTTTGAATCATCGATCAAGTACTCTAACATTCTAAATCTACAGTAAACTAAGCCGCTAGCGAGCTAAGCTTATATTCCATAGCTCAAAACCCTCTAATTTCAATAAGTTGATGGAAAAAGTGGTTTTCTCTATCTCAAGAAGAGATAGAAATTTTTAGACTGTAAACTACCACCCGATTTTTAGATTGTATAAAAAAAAAAATTAATAAGATATGTTTAATCATTTTTAATGTATGAATTTACAGTAACTTACATTAAATTTAAAAAATTATAAATTTATGTTTAATAACCTATAAATTTATATATTAAAATTTAATAATTAAAAAGTTAAAATTAGATATATTTAATTTATAAAAGTAAGTTTAATTTAAAATTTTATAAATTTAAATATATGAATTTATAAATTTAAAATTAATCTTTATTCAATTTTTAAAATTGACTTAACATATAAGATGAAGAGATATAGCTGATAGGGTGGATAGATGGGCGACATGTGCAAAACACTCTCAAATCTAAAAACTGATCAATTGGTTTGGATTTCTGCTCGACAGAACATAAAAGGGCTTCGCTGACCTACCTCTCAAACTTACAATTTTTATTTTTTGAGAAAAAAATAGCAAGCTACCCGCTTCATTCATTGAAGAAAATTGAACTTGGCTAACAAAGGTGGAAGCAGCTGTGGCTTCCTGAAAAAAGAAAAAGAGGCAAAAATATAGACAAGAATACAAAGAAAAGACAGTGAGGAGGAAGAGAGGGAAGAGAAGTATTTAGAAGAAGTGGCAAGGAAAGATAAAAAACGACAGAACAGATAACGGGTTAGGAGGAACAAAGTCAGGAAAGCTCGTTCCAGGAAATATTTGAATATAATACTATTAAAATATTTGAATGTACTCATATAAAATATAATACTATTAAAATATTTTGTTATTCATATGTATATTTATCTTTTTCGGATATCCGAATAATTATGATTTTTTTAAAATCATAACTGTATCTATATGCAAGTACATTCAAATATTTTCTATCTGGATATAAATAATATCGGATATGAATATAAATAATAATATTATATTTGTTTTCATTACAACCGGTGAGGGTCTTACATAGCACGCGCATAAGAAAAGGAGATGCTTTGGAATAAAGATTATTACTGCGCATTTTGCCCACTCGATCTCCAACAGCTAATACAGCTTCGAGAGCTTAAAAACATCCCAAGCGCTATCCAAGACTCCATCGCGCATAAAAATCAGAAACGGATCGAGGGGAACAAAAATTGCTTGAAAATAGAACCCCAAATTATAATTTTACGGCTGCAAAATATATCTTCACGTGTGTGTTAAATCTAACATTTTGAGACAGTACCTTATTTAATTAGAACAAACACTGTTGTCCGGCTCTCTTCAATACTTAGCAGATTCAAACTTTTTTCCCAACCAATTAATTTAAAAAAATCTAATATATACTAAGAAAATTGCTAGAAAA
This sequence comes from Puya raimondii, assembly GCA_016920855.1. NCBI lineage: Eukaryota > Viridiplantae > Streptophyta > Magnoliopsida > Poales > Bromeliaceae > Puya > Puya raimondii. The sequence goes on along the minus strand of JABWPP010000050.1, from coordinate 102,181,281 downwards.
AATATTTAAAATTCATTAATATTTTTTTAGTTTCAAAACTTAATGACAAATAACTATGCAGACTTTTAGTTTTAAAATTAAAATAAATTTCAGATAAACCCATCAATGATCTAGACAATTCTGATGAACTTTTACTATTAAAAATTAAAATAAATTTATCTAAGATAAAATAATTAAGAACAAATTTTAAAATTGAGAGTTTGAAAATTTATTTGATATTAAGTTTTGAAACTAAAAATTTATCTAAAAAACTATTTTATTTTTTTATTTTTTTGTAATTTTTAAATATATATATTAAAATTTGACTGGAGATGTGAAATTCCACACACAAAAGCGCAGATCCAAAAGTCTCAAATCTATAATTTGATTCTTTCCCCAAATAATTTCTGTCCCCATCGAGGGAACTCTCCGTCCGCGGCTATAAATAAGCCGAGGGAGGAAAACTCTTTGCACCCATTTATTTGGCATCAATAAATTCGTCAGATTTTTCTCTCAAAAAATAATAATAATAAATTCGTGAGAGTTTTGAGAAATTTTGCTGAGGTTGATGATGGAACGAGCGGAAGGTGAAGTAGCAATAGATATTGGCGAGGCCGTGCTGAGCTCCACCAGGCAGAAACTCGACGCCTTAAGCGAGGAGCCGATGGCCTCGGCTAACTTCACCTTCTTCCACGCCCCGGCCCACGTCCGGCAACGCAACAAGCACCTGTACGAGCCCCAAACGGTCGCCATCGGCCCTTACTATCGCCGCAACAAGCCATCCCTTCGCGCGATGGAGCAGCTTAAATGGCGTTACCTCCAGGACTTCCTCTCTCGCAACCCCAGCAACTGCATTGCGGGCTACATAGCCGAGGTCAGGGAGTTGGAGCCGGCTGCGCGGCGGTGCTACTTCGAGCCCGTCGAGCTCAGCCCCGTCGAGTTCGTGGAGATGCTGCTTCTCGACGGGTGCTTCATCCTCGAGTTCATCATCAAGTGGAGCCTAATGAACGAGGATGCCATGTGCACTCCGGAATGGAAATTGCCGCTCATTCGCGGCGATTTGCTCTTGCTCGAGAACCAAATCCCCCTCTTCGTGCTTGACAAGTTGTTCGAACTGGTCGAGTCCACCTTGGACAGCAAGATACCTTCAACTCTGATGGAGCTTCTTGTAAAGTACCTGACGAGAATAAACGTCGAGAGCACCAATGAAATAGAGAGCTTAAATCACTATCCCAGTTTTAAAGTGCCCGGTGAAGCCATAGATTTTCAGCACTTGTTGCATCTCTACTACCACTGCTATGTTACGGAACCACAAACTGACCCCACGGGCAGTACCATCTGCGGTACTATTCTCAAGTGGTTAAGGCCGAGCAGGATCTTCGCGTTGCTCCTCTCTTGTATCCGACTAAAGATTTGCAGATTGCATAAGAAAAGATTGCCGAGGACGATTCCATCCGCTACTGAGCTCCTGGAGGCCGGGGTGACAATTAAGAAGAAGAAGACGAATCAGAATCAGAATCAGAAACGTCTTAGTTCCTTCCTTAACGTTACGTTTCACGACGGGGTGCTCGAGATCCCTTTCCTCTCGGTGGAGAACTCCACTCTACCTCGGTTCTCAAACCTCGTGGCCTTTGAGCAGTGCGGCGGGTGTGAACCGGATAAGGCTTACATGACGAGCTACGCGACGTTCATGGACTGCCTCATCGACATGCCGAGAGATGCCGTGATACTCCACCAGAGAGGAATCCTTGAGAACAATCTGGCGAGCGACAAGGAGCTGGTGGTGTTCTTCAATGAGCTCTCCAACAGCGCTGCCATGGATTACGAGAAGCACTACCTCGCTGGACTGTTCCGGGAGGTGGGGGAGTACTGTGATAACGATTGGCCCAAGTGGAGGGCGAAGATGGTGAGGGCATATTTCAGCAACTCATGGGCCATCCTTTCTTTGGCGGCAGCAGTTCTCGCTCTTGTTCTTACCTTCCTGCAAACCTTATACACCATCTACCCTTCGCACTATCCTGGAAATTAGTTGTGTCCAACTTAGCTTAAGTCAGTCCGAACAGACATTGAGTGTCTAGAAAATAGGTGTGAGGCCCTCACACCAACACAGTGTGGAGTAATAGAAATTGCCGAGAGTAAGTGTGTTGGGAGTTTTAGTGTAGAGTTAGTGTGCAAGTCTTTTGCAACTTTTGTGTCTGAGTGCGTGTGAGTCTATAACAAAATAATAGCTATATGTGAAACATTGTACAAGTGTTCTTTGTATATAAATATAAAAGTTAATTCCATGTGACCTTTTACAAAAATGTCGAATAACAGATAAATTTTTATAAAATTTAAAAGATCAAATTTATTTTTTCAAAATTTTTATAATTTGAAAAAATAGTTTTTTAAAATTTTGATACATTTATATATGTCCTAGTTTTTAAACAACGGACATATGAATTAACCCTTTGGTCCATACAAATTTATCTTTATTAAAAAACTATTACCGTTAGTTTTTTAACGTGACAACTTGCTTCTTCACCGTAATTTTATAGTATAAAAAATTATAAATAGTTTTAAATTTTTAGTATTTTTATAATATAAAAATATTATTTTTAGCTATTACATTATCTAGACCTATGAGGGATTAATTTAATTAGATATAGGTGGGAAGAACGTAACGGAGACTTAAAAGTTGACCCAAAAATGTCCCTCCTGTCCCATGCGGCGAAGACTCTTCAATTACCTGTTTTTTAAATAAAAAACGTTAACAATCTCTCGGATTGAAACTTGACCTCCCAATTAGAATTAGAAGTAAATGGCTACGTTTATTAGAATTAGAAGTAAATGGTTACGTTTAGGGATCTGTGAATGCATGTAGTAGTATTCGCATTCGTCTTCCCTCAAAATAAAATAAATAAAAGAATATTTTTATTGATCGAAACAATTATTATCAACTAATAATAATAATTATGTCATGTTATCTTCTAAATTAATTTAACATGAAATAATTCAGCAATAACTTTCGAGTCCAAACGCGTGGACCCAAAATACTTAACCCTCACTATACATCCCAAAAAAAAAGTATACATATTACACCCTCAATCGAAGAGTTTCTAAAATCTTTTAAATTTTTAGTATTTAAACAAAAAGTGTTAACAGGATAAAAGTACAATATTGATTATTGAATGATGGAATGTAAAATTTATATTTTTTTTGGGATGTACAAATAGTATTGATCTATTTATTTTTTATATGATGAAAAATTACTGACGTGTCATAGAACTGGCCGTGAATTTTGTAGCCTGAAAGAGCTATTTATAAATATTAGTGATTTCAAAAAAGAAATCATCCTGCAAATCTTTGGCTAGCTGCAGGGTCCCCGAAATACATTGTCTTCAAACAATTTTTATTTCGGTGTCGCCTGCTTTTGAGACTGTTTAACAATAATTAATATATTTTAAAAATCTATAAATATTTATGCATAGAGTCTTTAAATGTTGTAGGTCGTATAGCTCAGAGTATATTTTAATTTTTAAAAGGATAAAATACACTCATCGGTCCTCAAACTATGTGGTGCATGACAATTTCATTCTCATATTTTAATTTATTTTAATTTATGTCTCGAACTTTTTGAATTATTATAATCAAGTCTCATAACCTAATTTATTTGGCCAAATATTGATAAATTGTTGATATAAAAGTGATATGAAAATATTTTGATTGATAATACGAAATTAACTTCTACATCTTGAGTCTCTCTAAAAATTTCAAGCCCATATGTGAGGAAGAAAATAGAAATGGAAGCTCCGGCTCCAGCAAAGTGAGAAACTGATACACCTTGTGATGCTCAGATAATCAAATTTAATTTAGAATATCTAACGACTTGATTAGGGAATCATCAAAGGAGCAGTAATTATAAGCTTACACCACAATCTAATAGTATAGATGTTAACAACATTACATATATAGACTGATGAGGAATGACATGTGACTAATATAGCATAGTAATGTTCATCTCAATCAAGAGACGAGGTTATTGCGAAAATGTTTAGATCTCATTAGTAGAGATTACATAGATTACAACATTGTTCTTTTCAAAAGTGTCATTCATTAGAAACCACAATTTCTGGTTCTTCTTTGTCAGCACAAGCGATTTCCAATAAATCAATGTATGTTACTGCTCTTCTCCGATAGTGCTTCGCCTCAGGATCTCTCTGCGTAAAAGGAGAAAGGGTTAATTGAATCAGTTAGAACTATGGATGAATCAGATATATACTTCAAAAGGTGATCTGGTAGTATACCGTGATATATTGTTTCCATTCGGCATCTGTAGCAATTACTACTTGACGTTGATGATCCCAGCTAAACTTTGGATGATGTCGGATGCGGTTCACTATTCGATATTCACATGCATAAAAACTGAAGCGCCTATATAAATGTTTGTCTTCATATTTCAAATCCGTTGCTTCATTGAACTTGGCCACTATCTCACACCAAGAATCCTTCTCAAAGTGTAGTGCATCTCTCCTTTCTTTTCGCATTTGATCTATCAACAAACCAAGCAGTACTTTATCATACTCCTTTTTCCAGATTACTAAATGCTGATCTGTTATTGTAATCCTTTTTCTTTCCGAAATTGCATTTGGCCTCTCATATCTGTAAGTACAAGTAGACAAAAGAGAACCCCCAAAGTGTAAATTGCAAAAATTCTACTGCCCAAGAAATAAAGAGCATTATATATATTTGTAACCATTAGCAAGCAGTCTAACACATAATTGAGCTTTGAAATGAAGACTATATAAATCTTTGTCGGTTGAGCTTGAGATGATGTCTCTTATATTTTGGATACAACAAAAATTAAACGCAAACAAACTCAAGGAAACAGTGACTAGAGGATAGCTAAAATCTCATATGGCAGCACTCCAACCATAGTGGCTGAAAATGCCAGATACTAAGTTTCCCGATAATATCATTAAGTAACTCGGGCTATAACGTAAATGATTTATTTTCTTTCACACAGAAAATATATAGTTCTAAAATCAAATTTCATTCAGGTTGCACTTGTAAATAATAACTGTATAAGGAAGCATCAAACTCAACGATACCTACTTGGTATGTTCTCAACTTCAAACTTAAAGATAACTATCTCAAACGCTGTAATCAGTAGCTTGGTATAGCCCGAGTGATTCCTAATTTACTTGTCCGGTGGTTTCATGACCATTGATTCAAGGAACTGTGTTAATTAAATTGGATTGGATTCTTTCGTTTAGAATGTAATGGGATCACATTGGATTTTCACATCCCTTTTCTTTTTTGTGTGAGGAATAGTTTAACCCCATCTATATATCAGATTCACTTTCACTGCCTGTAACAAAAATTTAAATTCACATTAAATTTCAATATTTAAATTTAGATTTAAAAATCGTAAATTTTAAATTTTAATTTTAAATTTTGTTCGAATTTGAAATTTAAGAATTATACTTTTTTAATTTAAATTCAAATTTTAAATTATTTTAAAATAAAATTGAGTAAAAATATTAATATATGCAAACATTCAAAAAAAAATTGTCAAACAGCTTTAGAAAATCACTTTAGAAAAACCACTTTTATCTAAACTCAACCAAACGCTTTACAGCTTTCCACCAAAATTATTTTTTGAAACCAAAATGATTTCTATAGAAATCATTTTTTCAGAAGTTAGGCCAAACAGGCCCTAACTAAGTTAGGGCCTGTTTGGCCTTAGTTAGGGCCAAGTAGTACAAATTATAGGGTATATCAATAAAAGATAAAGGTTGGGTGGAAGAATTATGGGGATAACAGGCAATAAGCTGAGGATTTGTACTACTTGTGCTTGGTGGAGCTGTGATTTCTTGGTTATCCTAGAATAGCTTGGTTTTGGTGTGACAAATATCAATGGTTTCTTTTTGTTGCTTCTGGCAGAATGAAATGCCATATTTGAATTATCGCTTCGTTATCCTCAACCCAAAAGCTCGATAAAGTTGATTTTGGTAGGTAGATTGGAAGAGGGTTTTAACTTTTGTTAGTTGTTGGGACTGGATTACCTTTCTTTGTCGTCGTTTTATCTGTTTAAAGCAGGTCTAGTTTCCACTTCTTGTGGTATGTGTTGGCGGATGTTTGTATTTGTGCTGGAGTATGCCTGTATGTTCACTTGCCTTGTTTGGCTGCTTCTTGCTTATGTCAGCCGCCAGATTGGTATTTGGATATTGGCCACTTTGGGAGCCTAATGGTGTTTCTTTGCCTAGTCTGGAAGTTGGATTATATACCAATGTGGTGAATTTTGGCATGATCAGCTGTGGAAATTGTTATTGACTTTGGGGCCTGTGACTCCCTATCTTTGTGGTTCCTATCTTTCTGGGTTTCCTTTGATATTAGTTAATTTTTGGAGACTATTCTGTATCTTTTTCTTCTCACTTTCATAGTAAGCAAGACAATCTTTTTTAACCGTCTTCTTTCCTACAATATTATATAATGGTTGAAGAGATTTGATCCATTCGGCAAGAACCGGATTCTCCGCAAAAAGAAATAAAAGTTCACCGTAAATAATCAACTTTGCAAATAGCCTCCGACTTTGTTCCAAATTAAATGTAAAACATTTAATTTCATCTCTAACAGAATTGGATAGCAACATTTGTCTAATATCTTTATTTGGTCGCTTATTGCAAGCATGTTCCAAGTGACGAGTGAGATGAGTTGTCTCCGATTTACTACCCGGCTGATAATAAATGTTTACAATGATTACATTTTGCCTTAGGACCATTTGGAATATTTTCAATCGTAAACTCGTCCCGTACTTTAGATCGTCTCTTACTCTGTTTAGTTTCTTCATTTTCTTTCTCATTTATTATACTTTCATTATGCCCAACAATTTTTGTAGTATTATTTTCATCAACATTTTGATTAAACATAATGATTGATAACCAAATAATTCTGTTTCAAAATTAAATACACCCATAATAATTAATAGTGCTATTAAATATGAGTAAAGATGAACGAAATATTAAAAAATACACAAATGAGACCTAAAAGATTAATTAGTAAAAAATAATTTATAAAAAAGTGTAAATTTTTGTTATTTGTTTATATTTACATGAGTCATAACTATACCAATACAAAAAAGAGATAAATAAATAGCATAAATAAGGGTATAAAAAATAAAAATTATACCGGCGTCGTGGTATCGCTGATGAGAGGGCAACCTCCTTGCAAGGAATCGGCAGTGATTGAAGATCGTTAAGATGGTCGAGATGACGACTGATGTAGGATAGGGACTTCTCATGTATGGGTGGAATGTCTAATTAATTAGGGCATATGTGGTTTTTTAAAGGAGTATTGTGGTATTTTAAAATTTTAAAATTATCCTTAAGTAAATGTACATAGAACGTCTAATTAATTTTTTTGAAAATTTTAAAATAATATATATTTAGAAAGTGTTATCTACATAAATAATTAACTATATATAATAATATATACCATATATTTAATCATAGATATGTATAATTAATTAAATAAATATATATATAATACTATTGAATATATTCTAATATGAAACTGAATATTTTGTTAATATATAATATATCCTCATATATGTAAATATATATCTTTAAGAACAATATATACTATATAAAATATACCATATTATTTATTCCTTTTATAGATAAATATTATATATATAATTAAATATTTTAAATATTATATATATAATTAAATATTTTATTTTGGTAATTAATATATCGGGCTTTCGGGTCGTGCTCAGGCCGGGCTTGGACATGTCCAAATAGGCCCAAAACTTTTTCGGACCTAAATTTATAAGCCCGGCCCGAATCCAAAGTTATATTTTTAATACCCAAAGCCCGGCCCAGATATGGCCCATCGGATCGGGCCTTGTTTAGGCCCGGGCCCAGTTCCACCCCTACTTACTGCTTTAGTGTTTTACTTAGGTTCTACTGTGATTATTGTTTTGAAGGAAGTTTTTCTGGTAACTTCTAGATATCCTCTAACTTTTCTAGCTCTGTGATCTCTAGCATGACAATTAAATGTTTGCCTTTGAGTACCAATAATTCTTTCTTCTATTATCATAAGCGTGAAATCCTTTAGAATATTTGGTTCCAAATGATCTTTATGGTGCTTTTTTTTTTGTTTTGATTTAAACAGGGATATATCCTTTAGAATATTTAGTTTTCTTTATAGTGCATTATGAAATAGTTATTCTTTTTTTCACTTCTTGAAGAAATTAAAGGTAATATTCAAATGATACCAAGAACATAAAAAAAAAAAAAAATTGTAATTTACAAGGCAAGGGGGAGTCTGAAGGCTCAACACACCTCTACCTTTAAGTGCATCTGCAATGATTTTCATGGGACTACTCTAATGACAAGTCTCAAGCTTCGTACCAAAAAGCTTCACTTTGGCCCCTATAATTTATAACATTTTTATATTTGCAATGTCTAAATTAGAAAACTTTTATATAATTTTTAAAAAATTGAGGAGGTTCTCGGCCATGGTGGACACTTAGAGGGGGGGGGGGGGGAAGTCCACTTGAGAATTTTTATATAACCCATCACGTGTGACTGCATGTAGTGTATTTTTAACTCGTCTTCCCTTTAAAATAAATTATTTTTATTGATCAAAATAATAGCACGCATCGGCGACGACTTGATGAGTTCTACTAACTAGATAACTTTCAAAATGCTGGCCAAAATGCTTAAACTTAGCTGTACACCCTAAAAAAAAAAAGTATTCATCTTACCCCCTCAAATCTAGAATTTTAAAATTGCTTTCGATTCTATATATATTCTTTTTTTACAAAACTTTGGTGTAGTAAAAAGCGTTATTAAAAAGAGGGTGGACGGGAAACACAGTTTGTGTGCTCTGCAGAGTCAAAGAGGAGACGGTGGACTATCTATTCACGCAATACGTTTTTAGTAGATTTTTTATTGTGATGGCTCTGGAGGGGGTCCGGTCTAGGAATTTAGGGAATGATGTGAGATTTGTATGGGATAGTTGGATGGTAAGAAATAGATCGCAGCTTATTTGAACTAGATTGACCGGTCTGATAGCCTACTGGCGGGTCATTTGTGACACAAGGAATAGTATTATTTCTAGAAAAGTCTATGCAAATCCTCTGTTGACGGTCGTTAAGACCAAACAGTTGGCAACCCAGTAGGAAAATTTTCTCTCACCTTAAAGTCAACCTTTTTTTTTCGCTCTTTGTTCGAGGTCTTGTTACCTCACCCATGTTGCCTAATTCATATTTATAATTAATACCGACTGTCCCTAGCGCAAGTGACAAAGAATTTGGTGGTTGGTAGCCGAGGTCCCGAGTTCGAATCCTAATTGATTCACATTTCTAGCTAAGTTTATTTTTTTAAAAAATAAACGAAGCGGGTAGCGTGCTACCTTTCTCTCAATATATATATATATATATATATATATATAAATAAAATTGAGCTCCTATGCTTTTAAAAGCACCAAGCAATTGGTGCTTGTAAGTTTTTAACCCTTGGATTAAGAGATAGACGGTTAGGATGATGTGGGCCTCCTAGGGTTGAGTGGGTGGTTGGTTGAATAGTATAATCTAACGGATGGAATTGATTAAGGGGTGAATCTAACGGTAGAAAACTTACAAACACCAAGTGCTTGGTACTTTCACAAGCACCATAGCCGGACTATATATATATATATATATATATATATATATATATATATAATGAATGAAGTAGGTAACGTGCTATCTTTTTCTCAAAAGAAAAATTTGGATGATGAAATATAAAATTTATATATATTTCTTTAAATGAACAGATATTATTGCATTATTAGTATTCGAATCTCCGCCCTTGTATATTCAATCCTAATTTATTTTGTCAACGGCATTGGCCTTGAATTCCGTAGTGCACTATCGAGCCATCTTGTGCTTATATTAGTGATTTCAAATAAGAAATCCTCCTCCAAACAATTTTTCTTTTGGGTAAAACCTACTTCCCGGACTGTTTAATAATAACTAATATATTTAAAAAATTTATAATTATTTACACATCAAGCCTTTAAATATTGTTGGTCTTATCTCTTAGAATATATTTTAACTTTAAATTACTAATCGTGGAATATAAAGCATAGTATATTAGATGTATGAATGCACTGAGTGAAGATAATAATTTCTCTCTCCAAGAGGGTTTAATTAATTGGATCGGATTCAGAATTAATTAATAAAATCGGCTCAAAACGAAGGCTTTAAAATTGACTCAAAATTTTCCGATAAATTGCACTTCTCGTCCTCAAACTTTGAGATGTTCAACTTTACTCCATTGTTATTTTTTTTTAACACTTTAAACTGTTATAATAAAGTTTTACAATTTCATTTAGTTGGTTAAATGATGATCATATTAAGAATATGGCAGTGATGTTATTGTATTATAATTAATAGCATGATAAGTATTAAGATATCATATATCACTATTTATTGGCAAAACATTAATTTTCAGTCAATTAAATTATATTATAGAATTTGAGTGCAATAATTAATCAAATTTGACTCAAAAATTACAACCAACGAACTTTTAAACACCAAAATATCACACGCCTTAAAATTTGTTAAAAATAAATTTAAATATGATCGGATATGTTTTCAGATTCAAAAATGGATTGAATAAATATTCGGATATTATTCGAATAATGATAATATACACTAATGTACACAATATTTAGAATTGACAATAATGCAACAATTTTTTACTTTCATTTTCAAATTTTTATATATACCTATATTTAATTGAATAAAATTTAAGATTTAATAAACACAAGTGTAATTTTTTTATGAAACTCATAATAAAATAAATGAAAAGTAGTAAAAAAAAAATCATCTTATTTTTTCATAAGGATATAATCATCTTATTTCTTCATAAGGATATATTATCTTTTCATTAAAAGTTATCAAACTCCTCATTATCTTCCCACAAATAATAATTAAGTTGTCTTTATGTTCCATATGTCCACACACATATTAGGAATCAAATAATATTATAATTTAATGTATTAATATAAAAATATAATACTATTAAAATATTTGGTTATTCATATCAATTTTTTGGATATCCGAATAAGTATAATTTTTTAAAATCTTAATCGTTTCCATATTAATATTTTCTATCCAAATATAAATAATATCATATATAAAAAAAGTATTTTTAAATAATATATTATTCGTTTTCACTACGAACGGTGAGGGTCTTATGTAACACGTGCACAAGAAAAGGAGATGCTCTTTGGAGTAAGATCATTATTGTGTATTTTGCCCAAACGATCTCCAACAGCTAATATAGCTTCGAGGGCTTAAAAACATCCCAACTGTTGTAAAGACACCACAGCGCGCAAAAGGTATGATGGTTGGTATCAGAAATTTCGAGTTCGAAACGTAGTTATTCCATATTTTCAATTAAATTTATTTTTTAATAAAATAAACGAAATAGATAGTATACCATATTTCTCTAAAAAAAATAATAATAATAAAAAACCAGCGCATAAAAGTCAAAAAGTGGACGAGGGGGAGCAAAAAATTATGAATTTACGGATGTAAAATTTATCTTCCCATGTGCATTAATCTCGTACTTCAAGACACCTTATTTAATTAGAATGAACATTGATGTCCGGCTCTTTTCAACACTTAGGAGGCGTTTGGATTGACGAATCTGTAGGTCTAACGTAACTCAAGTATAGTTGTGTTTGAGTTTTTCTGAAGTGTGAATTTTTTTTTTTTTTTTGACGTAACTCGTACCATCTGAAAGTTAAATTCAATTATTTCTTCTGTTTATTTTGGTGTAACTTGGTGCTGTTGAAATTAGTTTTTTGAGTTCTATTATTTATTTTGATGTAAGTAAGTGGATTTCGTTACCTTCGGAATATAGTAGTAAACTTACCCCTATAAAATTCAACCTATTAAATAATTAAATTTTTTATTATTATTTAAAGAAATTCTAATTTATTATAAATAAGGTAATTCTAACCCATTATAAAGGAAGTAGAGTTTATGTTTTATTATTTAATAAATTTTTTAGTGAAGATTGAGTATGGCGGAAGTCGAGTTCGGCACTCTAGAGGGAGAAATCGAGAGTAGGCGAAGTGGAGGTCTAACGTAACTTGAGTTACACTATATTTTTTACTTACATCAAAATAAGTATCGAAAATAATGAAACTTGAGTTCCAGCTCTCCACTTACACCAAAACAAACAGCCCCTTTAGTGAATCCAAACTTTTTCCAACCAATTAATTTAAAACATCTTATATATATTAAGAAAATTAATAGAAAGAAATTTGAAATTTTTTTTAAAATTTTTAGTTTCAAAACTTAATGACAAATAATTATACAGACTTTTAATTTTTAGATAAAAATTATTGTTAGATAAACCCATCAACGACCGACTGTTCCTAGTGTAAGTGGTAAAAAATTTGGTGGTTGGTAACTAAGATCCCAAGTTTGAAAACTAATTATTTCACATTACCAGCTGAGTTTATTTCCAAAAAAATGAACGAAGCAGGTAGTATATATGTTAATTATTTCTCAAAAAAAAAGATTAGTATTAAAAATTAAAATAAATTTATCTAAGATAAAATAATTAAGAATTTTAAAAATTTTAAAAATTTTAAAATTAAGAGTTTGAAAATTAATTTGATACTAAGTTTTGAAACTAAAAATTTATATAAAAAATATTTAATTTTTTTTAGTTTCTTTGTAATTTTTAAATATATATATTAAATTTTTACTCGAGATGTGAAATCTAACGCGCAAATAGCGATAGGTTCGACGGGCTCAAATTAATGTATAATTTGAATTTCCAAGTCTCCAAGTAATACTTGTACCATCGAGGGAGCTCTCCGTCTGCGGCTATAAATAAGCCGAGGGAGGAAAACTCATTGCACTCATTTATTGAGCATCAATAAATTCGTTAGAGTTTGAGAAATTTTGCTGAGGTTGATGATGGAAGGAGTGGAAGAAGTGGTAATAGATATTCCCGAGGCCCTGCCGAGATCCGCCAGGCAGGAACTCGGCGCCTTAAGCGATGAGCTGACGGCCGCGGATGACTTCACCTTCTTCCGCGTCCCGCCCCTCATCCGGGAGCGCAACAAGCACCTGTACGAGCCTCAAACGGTCGCCATCGGCCCCTACGGTCGCCGCGACGAGCGCCCCCTTCAGGCGATGCAGTGGCTTAAACTACGTTACCGCCAGTCATTCCGCTCTCGCATTGGCAACATGTCCATCAAGGACTTACATGCCAAGATCAAGAAGTTGGAGCCGGAGGCGCGGCGGCGCTACTTCGAACCTGTCAAGCTCAACGCCAAGAAGTTCGTGGAGATGCTGCTTCTCGACGGGTGCTTCATCGTCGAGTTCCTCATCAAGTGGTACCAAGGGGACGAGGACGATTTGCTCGCTGCGGATTGGAGCTTGCCGCTCATTCGGGACGATTTGCTTTTGCTCGATAACCAAATCCCCCTCTTCGTGCTTGACAAGTTGTTCGAACTCGTCACGTCCACAGGGGACAGCAAGATACCTCCTATGATGAAGCTTCTTGTAGAGTTCCTGGAGGGCATAAACCTCGAGAGCCCCGAGGAAGATATAGAGAGCTCCGACAAGGAAGTGGAAGATATAAAGAGCTCCGACAAGGAAGTGGAAGATATAAAGAGCTCCGACAAGGAAGTGGAAGATATAAAGAGCTCCGACAAGGAAGTGGAAGATATAAAGAGCTCCGACAAGGAAGTGGAAGATATAAAGAGCTCCGACAAGGAAGAGGACCCGGCAATTCCAAAAAAATTTCAGCACTTGTTGCATCTCTACTACTGCTATGTCACGAAACCACAAACTGACCCGACGGGCACTACCATCTGCGGTACTGTTCTCAAATGGTTAAAGCCGAGTAAGATCTTCACCTCGCTCCTCTCGCATCTCCGATTAAAGATTTGCAGATCGCATAAAGAAAGATTTCCGAGGACGATTCCATCCGCTACCGAGCTCCTGGAGGCCGGAGTGACAATTAAGAAGAAGAAGAAGAAGAAGAAGAAGAAGAAGAAGAAGAAGAATCAAAATCAGAATCAGAATCAGAAACGTCTTAGTTCCTTCCTAGATGTAGCATTTGAGGACGGCGTACTCGAGATCCCTTTCCTCTCGGTGGAGCCCTCCACCCTACCTCGGTTCTCGAACCTCGTGGCCTTCGAGCAGTGCAGCAAGTGCAAGCCAGGGGAGGCTTACATGACGAGCTACGCGGTGTTCATGGACTGCCTCATCAACACGCGGGAAGATGTGGCGATACTCCACAAGCTCGGAATCCTGGAGAACAATCTGGCGAGCGACGAGGAGCTGGCGGTCTTCTTCAACCAGCTCGCCGACTGTGCCACCCTGGAACCCGAGAACCACTACCTCGCCGGACTGTTCCGGGACGTGAGGAAGTACTGCGCTTCCCCTTGGCCCTCGCGGAGGGCGAAGCTGGTGAGTGACTATTTCAGCAACCCATGGGCCATCATTTCTTTCATCGCAGCAGCTGTCCTTCTTATTCTCACCATCCTGCAAACCGTCTACACCATCTACCCTTACTATCATCCTACGAATCCCTCACTATCATCCTGGGAATTGGCTGCGTCCGACTGAACAGACACAGACATTGGAGGCCTATAAATTGGTGTGAGGCCCTCACACCAAGACACCGTGTGGAGTAGTAGTAGCATAGAGAGTGTGAGCGTGGAGAGTTTTAGTGTTGGGTTGGTGTTCCAGTCATTTGCAACTTCGCGTGTGAGTGTGTTTGAGTCTACCATAAAATAATTTGGCTGTGAGTGTGTGCGAGTGTACTACAAAATAATAATTGTGTGTGAAGGATTGTACAAGTGTTCTTTGTATGTTAATAAAAGCGTTAATTTCGTATGGCTTGCTACAAAAATATTGAGTGACAAATAGATTTCTATAAAGCTTAATAAGTGATTAGATTCATTTTTTCAAAAAATTTATGATTTGTAAGTATATTCCTCTAAAAGTTCTAATATGTTTATGTTTGTTCCTAACATTTGATCTACCGTTAGATTTCTAACGATGAACGTGTGAAATGATCATTTTACCAATACAAATTGGTCTATGTAAAAAATTATTACCGTTAGTTTTTTAATGCGGTTACTTACTTTTCCGGTGGCGCTTACAACCGCAATATTATAGTGTAAAGGAGAGAAAACTTATAAGTAATTTTAAAAATTTTGAAATTTTTCATAGTATAAAAATATTATTTTTAGCCATTACATTATCATAATAGGTCTACAAATAAAAAGTTTAGAATGCAACACTCACATTGCTGATATAGTGTTTCTCAACCAAACAAATTTTAAATGGACTGTTAAATAATAGCAAATATATTTAAAGGGATATTTGCCAATAGCCTAATATACTTTTTACTATTATTCAAAAATTTTAAATTTATCTTTCAATTTCTAAAATAGTCATCAAAAACTTCTATTCTATTTTTAAATTTATATTTGAAGGAAATTTTTTTAAATGAACAAGAGCATTTTGATCAACCGTTGATAAAGTAGATATTTTTAAAGTTTCATATTTTATTTTAATTTTCAATTACTAATAACTGTCAAATATAAAGTGCAGTGCATAAGATGTACGAGTACACTGGGCGCTGACAATGATTTCTCTCTACAAGAGGGTTTAGTTAATTGGATGGAATCAGAATTACTTATATACTTAGAACAACGATTTTAAGTTGACTCAAAAAAATTTATTCTTTAATTTCCACAGTGCAAGATACAAAACATAAGCTCTAAAAGTTAAGATATACTCGAAATAATGGGTGGGATTTTTCTTTTGAGTTTCTAAACATATTTACGGGGTGTCTGGTTCCCCAAAAGATATTTCAGAAAAAAAATTTCTAGCTCGACAAGTAATTTTCGCCTATTTCGCAGTTAGAATTTTTTTGTTAGAATTTGGTTAGATTTGTAGTTGAGTTAGTAGTCGAATTCGAATTAATATATATTAAAAATATATTAAGATTTAAATATTAATTAGAGTAGAATTCTAACTAGATTAGGATAAATATTTAAATTTATTGAAGATAATTAAATATAGTTTTAAATATTTATTGGAGTAAGATATTAGGATTAGGATACGTTTTGGGTGAAGTTTTATATATAGCTCCGTGGAGTGTCCTTTTGTGAAGGAAGTACGGTAAGAGGGAGAAACCCTCTTGAGTAGAATCGTACCAGGGAAGAGAGAGAGTCATGGTTGTATGCACCTAGGTATCGTTTGGTTCGGGGATAAGCAAAAAGTGACTATTCCAGGGATATGTATAAATTGAGGTATAAGCGGGGATTAAATTAATTTTGCGTTTGGATGAAAAGTAAATTTTTCTCGGGAATAAGGAAAATAGTGTTTGGATGGTTTGATTGGAATTGCGAGGATAAGAATAATTATTGCAGACGAGAAAAATTGCAGACGACCAGAAAAGGATGAGAGAAATTCAAAAGGGAGTCATGTGTAATCTTCTCTTATTTAATGAATCTTATTTTATCCGTCTTTTGATTTTTCTCTTTTTTGTGATCGTGTCAGTTTTTACTGAGAAGACGGATTTACAATAAGAAATCCGATTTGACACTTTCATTGCGGAATTTCAACAATCGATATCGGATCTACGGCAGTCGGTATCGAAGCGGGTTGCGGATTTTTAAAATTCGGTACCGGGACGAGTAACGGATTTCCAACATTTTTTTTTTAAGTTGTAAACTACTTAGCGAATGCTTTTTGTAGTAAGTAGATTGAATATTGATAAATGGAAACCACCTTTTTTTTATTTTTTTAAAACTATTTATCAGTAAAAGTGTTCATGTGATGTCGAGTGATGAACTGATGATAGAAAGTATCAGCGAAAAGTTTAGAAAGTATATATGAAAAATTTTGAATATCACCGGATAAAATAATTTAAGGAACATTAATTATATATTTTAAATAAGAATAAAATATATATTTTGTATCTACGACGGTTATTTTGAAAAAAAAAAAATTAATCTTTAGGAGTTTTCGGAATATTCGTGATTATTTAAGAGGGCATGCGTGATATTATTAAATTTATGAGGGTATCAGTAATATTATTGTACATAAGGAGGATATACATGAAATTATTTCTTAAAAAAATGCACAAATGTTTTTCACATATTTCATAAAAATCTATCCGGTCAGCTACCGCTCAATATTTAGATTATAAAAAAAGAATTAAGATATGTTAAAATATTTAAATGTATAAATTTATAGTAAATTTCATTGAATTTAAAAAAAAAATATAAATTTATATATTTAATAACCTATAATTTTAAATATTAAAATTAAATAATTAAAAAGATAAAATTAGATAAATTTAATATTTTTTATTTTTGGTTCTTTAAATTTATAAATTAGATAAGTTTAATTTATATAATTAAATTTAATTTAAAATTATGTAGATTTAAATAAATGAATTATAATTTAAAATTTTTAAAATTTAATTTTAAAACTGACATAACATATAAGATGAGGAGATAATAGATGATAGGGTGGATAGATGGATGAAATGTTAAAAACGCTCTCAAATCTGAAAGAAAATATCAGAACTGTTCGGATTTCTTCTCGATAGAGTAAAAAAGGACCTCTCAAAATCACAACTATTAAAATAGTATAGATATAGGTATCTCTTTTACGCGTGATACACGATGTTCTTCAACTGGTTTTAGTCATACATGGTTATTTCTATTATCAAATGTTGCTATTAAAGAAGAAGCAGCTAAGAGCCAAGAAAATGATGATTGTTTATTCCAGAAATAGATACAAGTTGATTTATAAGAAAGAACTAGACCAATTTTATGTTTGGATGAAAATTGAATTATTTCTGGTAATAAAGAAAAAGGAATATGGATGGATAGATTGGAGCAGAAGGAATAAGAGTTTATTAGCAATTAATCGTTAATTTATCTAACTTAATTTTTATTTGAATTAATAATAATTATTTCTTAGATTGAATTATTTCTTATTTGAATTTTTATTTTCATTTGAATTTGATGACTTTATTAGCAATTAATCGTTAATTTATCTAACTTAATTTTTACCAAGTAATAATTAAAGTCATCAAATTTGATAAAATTACCGATAAATTTGATAAAATCTTCAAATTTTCCTTGAGTAAAAATTTCTGAATTTACAAAAATAAAAAAACTAATGGTTTTAATCAAAGAAATAAATGTTTAGGGTGCCGTTTCAAACTAGCAGATTTTGAGTAGCACGTTAATTACCTCGTGACCAATGTATTACATTGCATATTAGCAGATTTCGAGTTGCTTGGCCCCGAAATCAAGTTTTTATGCAGCAATATTTGTATTTCACCACCGACTGTCTCAAGCACAAGTGGTAAAAGGCTTGATGATTGATTTCCGAGGTTCCGAGTTCGAATCCTAGTTGATTCATGTTTCCAACTAAATTTATTATTTAAAGCTTGTTCGGTATCATTCTTGTTTTATTTATTTTTTATTTCTCCAATATTAAATCCATCCGGGTTGAAGTGTTGGAAGAAAATTTTCTTTTGTTGTTATAGTTAGCTAGCTTAATTATAGTGTATCCAGCTTATTAGCGATAAATGACAACTTATTTAAAAAATATTTGGAAGCAAAAAAAAATAGTTTTCAAGTTTTATTTATTGTTTCTATAAATAAACAACTTAGAATAAAGAATTACAAGCACTCCATTGTCCTCTCCTATATTTTTTATCTATAAAATATTTAAGAAAACAAAAAACAAATAGAATACCAAACTATGCCCGAATTTATCAAAAAATAAATTTAAGACATGCAAGCAAAGCGAGAACTTCTGAATTCAGTTATGAATAATTTACTTCCTACATAACTTAGATTTATAAATCAGTCGCATCAATTGAAACTAAATAGTGCAATTACATTAAACTCTTTTAACTAAAACCAATTTAAAAAAATGTTAAGAACTTAACAGAAGCAATTAGATGGTTTGGGACTCAATTGAAATTCGGATAAAAGATCAAATATGTAATTGCAATAATTAGAACTATATTTAATGTTAAATTTAAAATCTAACTTTGAATTTCTAATTTGAATTCAAAATTTGCATTATATTTATAGATTTGAATTTAAATCAGAATTCAACTTTCAATTTGAAAATTCAAATTCAAAATCTGAATATGAATTCGGATTGATATTTGAATTCAAAAATTTGAGCTTAAAATTGAATTCCAAATCTGATTTTAAATTTTATATTGAATTTAAATTTAAAATTGAATTTACAATTTGATTTCAAATCTAAATTTAATTTGCAATTAGAATTCAAATTCACATTTTAAATTTTAAATTCAAAATATAAGTTTAGAATTAAATTTGAAATTAAATTCAAACCCTGTCTTTGAATTTAAAATTAAGTACAAAATCTTAATTTGAATCCAAAATCAAAATTTAAAATTTAAAATATGAATTCAAAATCAATTTTAAATTTTAAATTTTAAATTCAAATACGAGATCAAAATATAAAATTGAAATTTAAAATTTAATTCAAAATACAAATAAAATTTAAATTTAAAATATCAATTTGAATTCAAATTTAAATTAAAGTAGTATAATTAGCTGGCACTATATATAGGCACTCACGTGGCGCTGACATGCCGTTGACAATGAGGGAAGCAACAAGGAGCTGGCGGTCTTCTTCGATCGGCTCTCCGACTGCGTCGCCATAGATTACGAGCAGCACTACCTCGCCGCGTTATTCTGCGACGTAAGAAAGTACTGCGATTCCGATACCCACAAGTGGGAGGAAGTTTAATATGTCACACTTGTATCACATCATCTAATATAAGAAATCAATCACATCTTTCTTTTTGAAAAAAATAATATAATAAAAATATTTTTTTATAATTATAATGGGATGAATAAACCCGCAACAAATTATTTGATTGTTTGAGAATGTCACGTCACCGATATAGCTGGTGTAATCTAAAATTTTTCAACAAGTGGAGGGCGAAGCTAGTGAGGGACCATTTCAGCAACCCATGGGCCATCATTTCTTTGACCGCAGCAGCTGTCCTTCTTATTCTCACCATCCTGCAAACTGTCTACACCATGTACGCTTGCTATCATCCTAGGAATTAGTTGTGTCCGACTTAGCTTAAGTCAGTCCGAACAGACGTTGGATGCCTACAAATTGGTGTGAGGCCCTCACACTAAGACACCGTATGTTAATGAAAGCGTTAATTTCGTACAGCTTGCTGCAAAGATGTTAAGTAACAGATTAATTTCTATACAGTTTAAGTGATTAGATTTATTTTTTCGAAAATTTTATGATTTGTGAGTATATCTCTATAAAAATTCTAATACATTTATATTTGCCCCTTCCTTTTGATCTATCGTTAGTTTTTTAATGGTGAACATGTGAAATGACCATTTTGTCAATACATATTTGTTGCTGTAAAAAACTATCATCGCTAGCTTTTTAACGTAGCTACTTGCTTCTTCGGTGACGATTGCAATCGCAATTTTATAATAAAAATTATAAGCATTTTTGAATTAAAAAAATATTACTTTTAGCGATTATATTATCAAATTAGGTCTACGAGGGACTAATTCAATTTTGTATAGGTAGGAAGAACGGGCAACGACTTAAAAGTACGCGTAAAAGAGTAGAGATTAGATAGATTAAAATATTGTTCTTTTCAAAAGAGCCATTCATTAGAAACCACGATATCTGGTTCTTCTTTGTGAGCAAATGGGATTTTCAATAAATAAATATATAGTACTGCTCTGCTACGACAGGGCAACGCTTGTGATGTTCAGATAATTAAATTCAACTTAGATTATCCAATGACGTACTTATGTAATTATTGCAGGAGCATTAGTTATAAGCTTAGAACACAATTTAATAGCATATGACAACATAATATATATTCAAACTGACGAGAAATGGCATGCAAAAAGTACAGCATAATAATGTTCGCCTCACTCGAGAGATGCGATTATTGCGACGAAAATGTTTAGATCTCATAAGCAGAGATAAGATAGATTACAACATTGCTCTTTCCGAAAGAGTCATTCATTGGAAACTACGATTTCTGATTCTTTTTTATCGGCGAACAAGATTTCCAATGAATCAATGTATGGTACTGGTCTCCTTCGATAGGGCCTCGCTTCGAGTTTTTCCTGCGTAAAAGTACAAAGGTTTGAATCAATTAAATAGAAAGTCTAGAATCAAGTAAACAAAGTACTAAATATTTCGAAGAGTGATGTGGCAGTATACCATGACAAATTCTTTCCAATCAGCATCCGTAGCAATTACTACTTGACGATGATGATCCCAGCTAAATTTCGGATGATTCTTGATGATGTTCACTATTTGATATTCACGTTCATAAAACTTGAAGCGCTCATACAAATGTTTGTCAGCATATTTGAAGCCCGTCGATTCATTGAACCGAACCGCCATGTTGCCCCAAGAATCCTTTCCAAAGTGTAGTGATTCTCTGCCTCCGGTTTGAACTTGTTCTACCAATAAACCAAGCAATACTTTATCATGCTCCTCTTCCCAGATTGTGAAAGGGCAATCTGTTATTCTTATTTTTTTCCTGCCCAAAATTGGATTTGGCCTCTCACTTCTGTAAATACAAGAAAGATAGCATATTACCCGCTTTATTCATTAGCAAATTATAACCACTAGCAATTATTGAGAGAGTTCTATCTACGCAAGAAATACCAATAGACATACGACATTCATCATAAATGAATTCTTTTTGCTATTGAAGTGTGGGAAAATATTCGGGCAAGAAAATATGCAGCTGATACTATGTCCTGATTGTAGTGTGCTAAAAAAAAATAATATGTCCTGATTCTGTTGGGAAACATGCGAACATAACTAATTCACTCAGTGAGGCAGATGATGTACATGTTTTCTTTCTTTTTTGATGTTGGTTGGGGTCAAAGCCTCAGATCATGATTAAACTTAATATAAACTGTACAAAATGGGCTCAATAGAGACAAACACAGATCTAGAAGGAAGGTGAAATCCCTGCATCCTTACGATTCTTATTTTGGTTAATTGACTAAAGTGCAGCATGCGATTTTGAATATGAAGTCAATCTAACGAATAATTGAGCTTAGACTATATGGATCTATTTTCCAGAGAGCTTGAGATGATGTCTCTCACATTGTGCATAGAATCGAAACTGAACGTAAACAAGCTCAAGGTAATGGTGACTAGAGGATAGCTAAAATCTCATATTAAGCACTCTAGAGCATCGTGGTTGAAATTGTCAGAGATGTATACCAAGTTTTTTCCCTCGGTAACTTCATTATATAACTCTGCCTATAGCATAAATGATATTCATTTTCTTGCAAACAAAGAAACGAAGTTCTAACCTCATAATTCATTCAGGTATCACTTGCTAATAATAACTTGTGTAAAAGGAAGCAACAAGCGCAAAGATAACTGTGCGATATGTTCTTAACTTCAAACTCAATGATAACTAGTTCAACCAATTAAAGGATTATGATTTAAAAGACATTCTAATAAAAATGCTACGTACACATTTGCGCTATGGTACACCCACTCTGTGCACTCAAGGTGAAGGACGGAGCAATCCTGGATACCGTAGTCGGCCAGAGATTTGGCCATGTCTAGTGCCTGGCCATTGAGGTAAAGCTCAGGTTCCGGTTCTGAATCTAACCGCCGAGCAAAAAGAATGGTGGCTAGCACATCCCGGACGGTGTTAGAGCTATCCACCTCAAGCGCATAGTTTCCACGATATTCTGACTGCACAAAGATTTTCATTTCACCGTCCGGATTGGATCTTACAGGAGAGCCGGAATCTGCACAGTCCATCTTGGCTAATTCTGTAGGACTAGCAAAGTTGTATACGTAATTCACATTGGTCTGTTTATCTAAAATTTCACAAAGATTCTAAGATATTTGTTACACCATGTACATATGTAACAAAAATTGACATTGCTTAGGCAAAGAAGAAAAATTAAGTTACAAATTTGATGGCTTTTGCCACATACAAGAAGATAATTAGTTTTCATTTTTATTTCTGGCTATCTTATCGAGCTGATATTCGGTTTCTAATTAATATTCGGCCTTTTTTTTTATTCTCTGCATACTAATGGAAAGTCTAAATATCAATATTCAATAATTTTATCCTATAATTTTATTATGAGATACATGTATAACTACTTAAAATATTATTAGAAAAGTAGTAATAAATTTTCTGACTAGTTGGTTAGCTAAATAATAATTTATAAATATTTTTTAAAAATGATGAGTGTGTATAAAGCTCCTGATCTAACACAATTTGTCTTTGTCAGCTTCATGACCACTGCAACAAGAGTATACTTCGTTCTTTAATTAGGTAAGTTCTTTAATCCTGCACCTAAAATAATCATAACCAAACTAATTCGAAACCAATTCAAAGATAAAATAAAATCATTAGCCAAGCATACTCATGAGCATGTGCCAACACCCGCGGCGTGCACTTCAGCTGAAGCACGGAGCCGAGTTTGATTCCGTACTCCGCCAAGGTCTTCTGCTTCTCCAGTTCCAAGTCATTGAAATAAAGCCTCGGCTCCGGCACCCGCCCTGCCCTGTCGCTGCCGAAAATCTTGACCAGAACATCCTCGACGGTGTTACCGCCGTCCACCAGAAGGACGTAGCTATGGACGGCCTCCGACTGCACGAAGATCTTCATCTCGCTGGCGAATTCAGATTCTGCGTCGGAGTCCGACGGTTCTGCGACGGAGTCCGGCAGCTCCACAGAATCCGCCATCTCCAGCGTTCCTATATGTATAACTAAACCAATTAAGTAACAGCAATTGCAATATCACGTTCACATGCAAACATTGTAAATCACTGTAATAATAGTAGTTAGTACCTTCTTATGGATCAATTACACCGAGTCAAGTATTACAGAGCAGAGTAGCTCTCTGAGAGAGAGAGAGAGAGAGAGAGAGAATAGTGAGAAGAGCAGGGTTTATAGACAGGGAGAAAGAGAAAGGACTTCTTCTAAGTCAATAGGAAATAGTGTGGAAGTAAGAGAAAAAAAAATTAAAAAAAGGAAACAGAGGCATCCCCACAACGCAAACTACCACAAAGACCTATAATAATTGATCAGATTTTTTGGCGGTCCGGATCATCTCTTGCTGAGCTTTTCCTTGCGGTCTACAGGACTCGGACCACGTGTCCTCCACACTAAGGTAGTCCAAGAAAAGTCTTTATTACGTTTGTTTTGTTATGGTGATCTCACTTCACTTCGAGGCTAAAGTTGGCATTAAAGTAGGAAAATCAAATGTAATAAACTAAAAAAAATTAAAATAAATTACTTATTGTATAAACAGAAGCACGGTACAAACATCACCTGCCAGAAATGCCCATAGTGAGCCGACAGTAACGTGAAAACCAACACCACTTGTTGCTGTTTTCTTCCGTTCTTTTCGCTAAACTATTTTGATTTCTTGGATGGGAGTATTTCTTGAGATAAAGATAGCATGCTACTCGCTTCATTCATTCGGTAAATAAATTTAGCTACAGTAATTAAGACATCGGGGCCTCGAAAAAATTAAAAAAAGTTGAGATTACAATCGAAAATCACAACCTGTCACTTAGTTCAGCAAAATTCAGCTCATTCTTTTTCCACATTATGTACGTATCTAACAGCCGCTAAGGGGTCAAAAGATTGCTTTCTAAAAATCGCATTATTTCTTTCCCGCCAAATCGTTCACCAACATGCAGCAGCTAAAGCCAAGTCGTTTGCTACTATTTTTTGTGTGCTGTTTCCCAACAAAAACTCTCATACACCCCTGACCTCTGTTACAGAATTCGAAATGTGTCTACCTTTTAGGATGTTGAACATCAAAAATCTACTAAGTACGCATCCCACCAGCAAATGGCCACAATCTCAACTTCGCAACCACACATAACACATTGACATTGTTGGTTTTCAAACCAACCTCTTTTGAGCAAGTTATCAGCCGTGGGTAAACGTTTTCTAAGGGCTAACCAAATAGAGATTTTAACTTTATACAGTATTTTTAAATCTCAGACTTTCAGCAGAAGGTCATCCCGGACACCCCCATCTCTGATCAAATTGTACATAGACTTAACGGTAAAATACAGCTTCGCATTCCATCTCTAGCAGATTTTATCAGTCTTGTCAACAATGTAGATGTTTGATATTAGCACTTTAAGGTCTCTAATTCTGCTATCGCCTCCTGGCATTCCGACCCCAACTCCTCTCAGGATCTTTTTCCATCTCCAACCTAGAGTGGAGTAGTACTCCTTGATTGAAATATCCTTCCGTGCTACTTTATCATAAATATCAGGAAAAAGTGTTCTCAATGAAGCATCACCACACCACCTGTCAGACCATAGATTGATAGACCGCCCATCTCCCAAGTCAAAGCACATACCACTTTTAAAAATTTCCTTAGTAGCTAACACATTTTTACACCATTGTGAAAGCTAGTCTAAATATCCTTCCTTCCACCAAGGGTTTTTTCCTATTATAGTACAAAGTTCTAATGAGATTATTCCATTGGATGTCCCGTTTAGTGAAAAAACGTCACCACCATTTAGATAGCAGAGCATCATTCATCAAGGCGAGATCTCTTACCCCGAGCCCGCCATCCCTCTTACCTCTGCATATACTTTTCCATGCCACCATACGTGTACATCCCTTAACATCTACTCCCCTTTTTCAGAAAAAATTCCGTCTTAATGCTTCGATCCTTTTAATTACCCACTTCGGAGCTTTATATATGGAAAAAAAATGTAATGACAAATTAGTAAGAACCGAATTTACCAAAGTTAATCTACCTCATTTTGATAAGAGTTTAGCTTGCCAACCATCGATCTTTCCATGAACCTTATGAATTATACCTATCCAATCCTCCTTGCGTAGAGCCTTGTTACCCAGTTGTAGCCCCAAATATTTTGATGAAAATTTACCCACCTTGCACCCCAAATAATTGGCGAGTTTATATTCCTTCCCAGGCTTACCCCCCAGATAGAACAATTCCGTTTTATCTTTATTTACCCTCACACCTGAGGCCCACTCAAACAACCCCCACATGAATCGAAGATTTTTCATATATTTTTTCCTCGTCTCACAAAAAAAGAGAGTATCGTCTACATACTGAATAATTGTCACAAGACTATCCACAGATGGTCCAATGTCTTTAATCATATCATGATTATTTGCCGCTTCCGACATTCTGATCAGGCATTTAGCAACAAGTAAGAACAGAGGTATGGTGATAAAGGGTCGCCCTGCCTCACTCCTCTTTTCGTTCTAATCCAGTTAGAGCTTTCACCATTCACCGTCATAGCCACCTTAGCATTACATATACATTTCTGCACCCATCGGCACTATTTTGCGTTGAAACCCCACCATTCCATAATTTTAAATAACAATACCCAGTTAACCTTGTCTTAAGCTTTTTC
This sequence comes from Puya raimondii, assembly GCA_016920855.1. NCBI lineage: Eukaryota > Viridiplantae > Streptophyta > Magnoliopsida > Poales > Bromeliaceae > Puya > Puya raimondii. The sequence continues at coordinate 102,154,808 of JABWPP010000050.1, read as the reverse complement.
AAAATCCACCTTCACCATAACCGGCCCCTTCAATATTTTCTTTACACCCCTAGGCAACTAATTCGATCGCCGTGACAAAGGCGTCGGACAGCATCTACCTTTAAGGAAAGCTGATTGGGACGAGGAGATAAGATCTTTCATGACTCCTTCTAGTCTGTTTACGAGCACTTTTGAAATTATTTTTTGTATTCCATTCAAAAGACTAATTGGTCGAAAATTGTTGACTTGCACCACACCTTCCTTTTTGAGGATTAAACGGATATAGAAATAATCAATAAGGCGAATTGAGATATTTTCTTCGTACAGCTCAAGAAAGATGTTAAACACCTCCTCCTTGATGAAACCTTGGGAGTATTGATGGCATTTTCTGGTGGTTCGGATCATCTTTTGCTGTGTAATCCTTTTCTGACACTGGGGCCGAAACCACGTGTCCTTGAGAGTGAGGTGTCTCCTTTCCTCTTTTCCTTTTCATGGTGTTCTATTTTTCCGTACGTTATTTTCTTTCGTTTTCACTATGTTGGAACCTTTCCCTTTCATAATTCCTCTGCACCTTTATCTTTAGGAAGGGTTTTTCAAAATATATTGGTAAATGGAAAGAACACGTGCATCATCAATGATGCTTAGATATTTACTATTCCTATTGCAGGAAAGTCCACATACGTCAACATGAATATCAATTTCGGTATTAAGAAGGTTTCGAAATTTATTAAAAATGGAAAGTGGAATAACATGGGACTCCAATAATGGTGTGGTATAGTCTTGACTGATTGCGTCTTGCAGACTCCTATTCTTTAATTGGATCAGGCAGATTGTCGGATTCGAAGGCATAGCTTGAATGGCTGCTGAACGTCCGATCTGTTTATAGATTTCTTCATCCCAAATTGTGTGGAAAAAGCTAAAAGGGAAAGGTTGAAAACAAATTTGGAGTGTCCCAATAGCACCTCGTATATAATATTGATCAGTGAAATATAACTCCTTCAAAAGGTCTATCTAAAGTTCAAGCACTTTTTTGGAGCTATTGCTTTACCAAGTTAGAGGACTTTAGTCATACTTTCTTAGTCTGGGACACTGCGAAATAGTTAGACTCATATTATCTATCTTTGGGATTAGAATTTTTTTTAGGATATATACGACAATTATTTATAACTGTAGCAACACCTGCTCCTTTATGACGTCCTACTTTTCAGAAGATTATTTATCCTATAACTACTTCAGTCTTAACATCCTTAATGCTCTTAGCCTCTTGGACCTAACCACTGTTCAAATGTTATAACTGTATTAAAAAATTTACCCCTATTATATTTCATATATAAGACTATTCCTAATCATGAGATGTCACATCTTTAAAGCCATGATTGCTTATGCTTTTTGGCAATTTGTAGCAGAGATGTAATGTAAAGAACTAATGCATTGTCTAACCTCCTTAGAAAAAAAAAATTCTCATCTAGCCTTCTTTTGAAAAATATTTCAAATCTAGCCTCATTTTGATGGATTAAGAAAAAAGATATAAGTTAATAAGTTAATATAGGATTGTAGGTTAATTGGATGAGATTATACTTTTCTCTCTCCTCTCCCAATTCCCAATATCCTTCTCTCACTCTCTTTCTCTCTCTCCTCCCCAACTACACCCCTTTCTCTCTCTCTCCAATATTTAATAATAATAATTTTTTATTATAATAATAATAACAATTTATTTAATAATAATAATAATAAATAGTATTATCACTAAATTATAATTACTAAAAATAATAATAATGACTAATCATTTATTATATTACTAGTAAATAATTTCTTCCTATAAATTAATTTAGGTAAATTAGATATTAAAAATAATAAGCTACGTATACAAAAACTAAGTGTTCAGTAAACAATGAAAATAAAAAAAAATACAGCCATGCAAAATAATAAGTATTCATATATAAAATCACATTACATTCACTTAATTTAAGCTTTAATTCTTTCTGATTGATGTTTATGATCTTCTATATCATTTCTCGCTCCCGATGAAGACCATTTCATACTATCGTGAAATACCTGTATAACAAAAAAAAATGTTATGAGCTATATGTTTAAGTAATATATAAAGTAATATAATAATATTTAACAAATATAATAATATTTGTTATGAGTGTGGGTTGTAGGGTTGCTGTGCTTGGGAACGATCTGAGAGAGAGAGAGAGAGAGAGAAATGGGTGTGGTTGGGGAGGAGAGAGAGAAAGAGAGTGAGAGAAGGATCTTGGGAATTGGGAGAGTAGAGAGAAAATTATAATCTCATCCAATTAATCTACAATCCAATATTAAGTTATTAACTTATATCTTTTTTTTAATCCATCAAAATGAGGCTAGGTTTGGAATATTTTTCAAAAGAAGGCTAGATGGAAAAAAAAATTTCCTAAGGAAGCTAGACAAGGCATTAGTTCTAATGTAAATATGTTTTGATTATCAAAATGCACCCACTGTGACTGTTTGGAGAAACATTTTAAATATAACATATGCCCATTTTGATATGATAAAAAACTAATTTTAACAAATATTTGATAGTAAACACCTCCTCATGATTGGGTCAAAATTAATAAAGATGGTTCCTTTAACTCCGTTTCCGAAGAGGCATGAACCACATGGATTATTTTATTTGGGACTCTAATTCCAGTCTTTTTTATGCAGGTAGGCTCACTTTTAGGTCGGGATAGAATGGGGTTTACTATAAGCGCCCAATTTTTGCGAGTAATGGAATTTTACACCATCCTTGAATAAAATTAACTTGTTACAAAAAAACTTTTTATTGAAAATAGCTAAACTTTGTTAAATGTATGTGAAGTAATTATTGTTCTCCAAAAAGTTAATTACGTTTCAATTCGAGACTTTCTAATATGCTCAAAACATGAACCTAAATTAAATTGAAAAAATAGAGACTAGCGGTCTGATAGAATTTGAACTCAGTAACGTACTGTGAATATGTGATATTATATTGAATGATATGAAACAATAGTTTTTTCCTACAAACTAAAACTTTTAATAGGGAAGAATTATTTGTTTTATCTTATTCACCTAAAATAAAGGCAAAAATATATGGAGACCCCCTTAGCTATAAGCTATTTTGAAATGGCCCGCCTCAGCATGAAACTTTTTAATTCAGACCCCTTTAACTTTCAATCTTTCAGAATTTAGTAATTTTAGTTAAAAAAGAAAAACTGAAAATTTCGTCAAATTTATTGGTGACTTTATCAAATTTAGCAATTTTAACCTCTTAATAGCAAATAAAACCAAATTAATTAACCGTCATTATTAATAGAACTATGAATTTTAACACAATTTTCAATTCAAGTAACTAGAATAATTCAATTACAAAGCATTTAAAGTTAAAGGAGTCTAATCAAAAACATAAAAGTAGAGGAGTATTTGAAAATAACCTGAGATCTATACACGAGGCCCATTGGGCCAATAGGCCTTTCCGAGGCATAACAGGAATTGGTAATACTTTTTGGCCCTCAAAATAGAACCAAATGATATTTAAAATATAAATTATTTACGGTCTTGTTTGGACCAACATATGCTTGGCCCAAAGACCCGATTCCAATGGTTCTGCATACAATGTAATGCTACATATTATATTTGTTTATACAAAATAGAAAAAAGTGTCATATTTAATCATCCAAAACTCAATACATATTTTTAGATAAATTAAATCAAATTCTCTAAAATTTATATTATCAAACTTGAAAGAAAATTAAAATTTAAAATATGTAAAAATAATGTAGGTTTTGGTCAGCCTAAATCGGATCCGATCATTCTTCGATTCGATCATATATAAATTTATTACGTTGTCTCTGCGCTAAAATCTCTATTCGATTCGAATTCGATCTGTTTATATCTTTAAATTGAGTAGTTTTAAATGCAAATGGTTGTACATTATTATTATTATTATTATTATTATAAAATAGTTGTTGAGTTGACACGTGCAACCTAAAAGATTTGCACACGTATAACTAACCCTCAAAACCGTGTAATAAATCTCACCGTTAGAATTTAAAACTAACAGGTGGGCAATAACTAATAGGCGAACCCCCCAAAGATTTGCTCTAATGCCTCTCCAAGTGTCAATTACAAAGCTGTGGCAATAATGTAATTTTCCTCTCACTTTTTCTCCACCAAAAAAAAATTTAAAAATAAATTTAAAATTATCAGAATCTTATAGAAATTATAATTTTTATCATTTGAAGTTTAAAACTTAAAATTTGTTACATAAAAGAGTTGAGCTATTCTTATCGATTTGGCTCCCCCAATCGATGAGCACTGTTTGACGGAGGAGGAGGCCCACGTGCATGCGTGGGAACCCCTTAATCAAATAGTATTTGCTTAAAAAAATAAAATTCAGTGTTATTAATTGTTTCTATGCCTCCGGGTGGAGGTGGCGAAAGATCCTGAGAGGAGTAAGAAGAAACACACGCCAATCCAAACGGAATATTAGCATGTTCAAGAATACCGTCGCTAATATTCGAGTTAAGGATCAACCTGATGTAATCCACTGGAGATGGAATCCAAGTAATAAATTTACAGTCAAGTCGACGTACTCGTTTCTTATACTCGGGAATGTCAAAGATGTAGCGATGACAACCGTCTGGCGATTGAAACTTCCGACAAAAGTCAAAAAAAATTTCTGGTTAGCTTTTAAAAAGAGACTGCCTACGGTGGACAATCTCCTTAAAAGGGGTTGGTCAGGGAACAATGGGTGTGTCCTGTGTGGAGCTGATCTAGAAACAGTAGACCACTTGCTGGTGGGATGTGTCATTTTCAAGTTTCTATTTTTTTCAATCCTTGATAGCCCTCACATCTTCTCCACCACTGACGATATCAACATCGTCTGGGAGGAGGTGTCAGGGAGGGGATCACAGGCAGACACTTCGAAGATTCTGTTACTGGTGGCGGTCATGTGGTGGACAATATGGAGCGAAAGGAACAACGTTATTTTTCGAAACATTCCATCGAACGCCATCTCTGCGGTTCATCGTATCTGCGCTCTGGCGAAAGAGTGGGACAGCTTTTGTAAGCCGGGATGATGCTGACGCTTGCTTTCATTTGCTAACTCTGTCGACGTGTACCCCTTTTTTTCTTTTCTCATCCTGTTAATCTTTTTTCGTATTTTTTTTCTCTTTTCGAAGTCCTGACTGCCTCACATTATGTAGCTAAATTCATCTACCTAATGAATGAAGTAGGTAGCGTGCTATCTTTCTCTAAAAAAAAAGTTTCCAATAACGTTCCAACGTCTTGTTAAGTAATCTCAATCTAGCGTCACATATTACTTTTATTTTTATCAAAAATATAATTTTATTTTAAAAATTATTGGATTGAGAGAAAACCAACACATATCAACGGATCAGGATTCTTCAAGGAGGCGTCAGTGATGGAGCTCCCTACTAAGTTTATTCGTATTTCCTAATTCGCCGAGCTGATTTGGCTTCATTTTTTTTTTCTTGATAAAATTAAAAGCGCGGTGGAGGATAAAAGAGTAAATGTGCAGACAGTAAAACTTTCATTTTTTTTAAAGTTCCGCAGAGGAAAAAAAGGTCTCATTAAGTTTTTATATCAATAAACTATTTTTGTCCTCCTAAACCTTTATTTTTTTCTAACTTTGTAACCCTTGAGGCCGATCAATAAAAGCCTTCTCGCGTTTCCTCAAAAGAGAACGTTGTTTTTTTAAAAAAATTAGACGATAAATTATAGTTTGAGCAAATCTCATATGATTCTAATTTTTAAATTTTTTTAAAAAAAATATATAAGTCAAATAGACCTGTGGCCTACAGCATACAGTTCCAAGCCGCCCCTTTCGGTCATCATCCAATCCATCATAAATATTACGCAAAATAGTTAGGCGGACGGCAAATGTACCTAATGTTTTTTATTTTTTTAGGAGAAAGATAGCATGCTATCTGTTTTATTTATTTATTTTTAAAAATAAACTTAGCTCGAAATATGAATCAATAATAATTCGAACTTGGAACCTCGGATATCAACCACCCAGTTCTTTACCATTTGTGCTGGGGACAGTCGGTCAAATGTACCCAATGTTTCCGCCAGTGTTTAGGTAACACAATTCATTATGGTAGTAGTAAGAAAAACCTCTTTTTGGGGTCTTTTTCTAGAAATTACTGTATGTATACTTTATTGACCTCATTCTAGTAATTAGTGCTGATTCTTATCTTATTCTACTGGTAATTAAGTTCCCATATACAATAATCTTAGCTGGTGTTTTGTAAAGTGAAACTATAGTTCACGGGACAAGTTCTGTCAATATGACGGGGCTCGACTTTGCGCTCTTCGTGCAAGTTCGCGATATACTTGAACTCCCCGCCTCATAAAACGCATTCACAAATATGAATCGTATAGGCTGCACGTAATGTGATCCCCGCGATTCCGTCCAAATGCCTATAAACTCCAGTTATGAAAATTCGGCCACTTGTACTCCCACTTCGACCAAAACAAATATTCCTTAAGTCTGATAAAGTTGTAAATTATAACTCTGATTTAAAATCTATTTGCAGGTATGAGATAAAAAAGTATTTTATTTTATTTTTATAAATTATAACATATCATACGAAATGTATTAGTTTCACTAAATTATAATTTTGTTTCTATTTTTCTCTTTCGGTTCACATGCTTTTTCATAAATCCAAGCAATAATATATATTTAAGTATTTATACGGGCTTTCCACAATATTATATTTATAAATTATTAAAATATTAGTAAATTTATGTAGTATATTAATTGCCTGTATGAGTTAATTTAAAACTTAAGTTTTATTAATGTCAACACATTATAATATAGAAAGATAATAAGACTGGGGAACTAAAGTATGTTGTAATTTGGATCTCCTTCCAATCCGTCCATGGTAAAATATGAAACCAAAAAAATAAATAACGATAAATTTAAAAAAAACTGAGGGACATAAATTTTGGGTACTCAAAGCATTTATCCATAAAATAAATCAGCAGGGTCCCACTCCCTTTGTCTCTCTTTCCACCTGTGTAATAATTAACACCAAGAAATAATAAAAAATTAGCATTGAGAAAGCGACCTTCAACTTAATCCCCACCGTCCATCTCCTCCCCCCGAGCATCATCATCATCAGCATGATCATCACTCATCGATCGGATCCTTCGAGAAAACAAAATCCTCTCCACCTCTCTCTCGCTCTTTCTCTCTCTAGGGTCTTCTTTTTGCCCTAGCTCGGGGAGCGATCGACGACGACGATGAGGGCGACGAGCTCCGCGGCGGCGGCCATGGCGGAAGAGAACTCGGCGTTGGCGGGGCCGATCCTCGTCCTCGGATCATTCGCCGATTGGTGGGCGGAGATCAACGAATCGCCGAAGTGGCAGGACGGGGTCTTCTTCTTCCTCTCCGCCGCATACGCCCTCGTCTCCGCCGTCGCGCTGGTATAATAAGCCCTAGCTTTGCTACAAATCTTGTGAGCATTTGTGATCTTTGAGGGTGTGATTGTTTGTAGTTTACCTAAAGGATCGATTTTGTTGGTGCTAATCGGTTTATCGCGACGTTGATAGGTGAAAGAGTGGAGTTGCTAATATAGTGCTTTGAAACGGCTAGGAATTGAGTGCGTAGATTGCTGTTGGTGTACGTTTTAGGGTTATTTTAGAAAGGGGCGATTGAAAAAATAGAGTTTTTGTAATTATTTGGTGGAAGAATCAGTTTGATTATACACTAGGGCATTTTTGGTTTGAGAGTAAATTGGGCGAGGATATATTATTTTTAAACCTAAGCTATTAATTGCTCGGTTATTTTGTGATAACGAAAAAAAGGGGTCAAAATTGCATCTTTCTTTAGTTTATAAAAGAATTATAGGGTTTATCAATAAAAGATAAAGGTTGGGTGGAAGAATTATGGGGATAACAGGCAATAAGCTGAGGATTTGTACTACTTGTGCTTGGTGGAACTGTGATTTCTTGGTTATCCTAGAATAACTTGGTTTTAGTGTGACAAATATCAATGGGTTCTTTTTGTTGCTTCTGGCAGAATAAAAGGCCATATTTGAATTATCGCTTCGTTATCCTCATCCCAAAAGCTCGATAAAGTTGATTTTGGTAGGTAGATTGGAAGAGGGTTTTAACTTTTGTTAGTTGTTGGGACTGGATTACCTTTCTTTGTCGTCGTTTTATCTGTTTAAAGCAGGTGTAGTTTCCACTTCTTGTGGTATGTGTTGGCGGATGTTTGTATTTGTGCTGGAGTATGCCTGTATGTTCACTTGCCTTGTTTGGCTGCTTCTTGCTTATGTCAGCCGCCAGATTGGTATTTGGATATTGGCCACTTGGGAGCCTAATGGTGTTTTGTTGCCAAGTCTGGAAGTTGGATTATATACCAATGTGGTGAATTTTGGCATGATCAGCTGTGGAAATTGTTATTGACTTTGGGGCCTGTGACTCCCTATCTTTGTGGTTCTTATCTTTCTGGGATTCCTTTGATATTAGCTTGCTGCTTTAGGTGCCTTACTGCTTTAGTGTATTACTTAGGTTCTATTGTGATTATTGTTTTGAAGGAAGTTTTTCTGGTAACTTCTAGATATCCTCTGTAACTTTTCTAGCTCTGTGATCTCTAGCATGACAATTAAATGTTTGCCTTTGAGTACCAATAATTCTTTCTTCTATTATCATAAGCGTGAAATCCTTTAGAATATTTGGTTCCAAATGATCTTTATAGTGCATTATGAAATAGTTGTTCTTTTTTTTCACTTCTTGAAGAAATTGAAGGTAATATTCAAATGATACCAGGAACATAAAAAAATTGTAATTTACAAACACACCTCTACCTTTAAGTGCATCTGCAATGATTTTCATGGGACTACTCTAATGACAAGTCTCAAGAATCAGCTACCTCTACCTAAACTAAGCTTTTTCTGTTATGAGATTCGCTTCAACTTCTTACTTTTGGGATATAATCTTGATAAGATCTATTTGGATGTCTTATTTTTCTTTTTAGTTTGGTTGGTGTATTGTTGAATCTTGGACTTCTGTATTCTTTTCAGATTCAACTAATAAGAATTCAAATGCGAGTTCCTGAATTTGGTTGGACGACACAGAAGGTTTTTCATCTAATGAACTTTATTGTGAACGGAGGTAAACGTCGCATTTTTTTCATCATTATAATTTCATACATACATATATATATATATATATATATATATATATATATATAGAGAGAGAGAGAGAGAGAGAGTGAGAGAGAGAGAGAGAGAGAGAGAGTTGAGCTCCTATGCTTTTAAAAGTACCAACTCATTGATTCTTGTAGGTTTTTGGCCCTTGAATTAAGGGATGTGCAGTTAGGATGATAGTGGTCCCCGAGGGTTGAGTGGGTGGTTGATTGAATAGTATGATCTAACGGGTGGAAATGGGTGGAAATGGTCAAAGGGGTAGATCTAACAGCGGAAAACTTACAAGCATCAAGTGTTTGGTGCTTTTAAAAACACCATAGCCGGACTCTTCTCTCTCTCTCTATATATATATACGCATTTATATACACATATATACACATATATACACACACACACACATACACACACACACACACACACATATATATATATTTATATATGTATGTATGTATGCATACACAATAACTAATTGCGTATCTCTGTTGCAGTTCGTGCTGTTGTATTTGGATTTCATACTCAGGTTTTTCTTTTCCAGACAAAAGTAAGCACCTTATTGCCTATAATTTATCTCTGCAACATTTGTATAATTTGGCTTTTGGCATGCCCAATATCTTTACATTAAGAGATGAATTATTTTTTCGAGGTGGGCCCTGGAACTAGCAAATATTAAAGTACAATTGAAAACAATGGAAATATGATGGTGGAACTAGCAAAATATTAGAGAGAAAGGGAACCCTCTGTTATATGGTGGTATGATGGTTTCGTTGCCTCAGCCATGCCTATGGATTAATGAATCAACTATTTTTCTTTACGCATGCTATATTTGCTTAATAAAGAGAAGAGATTACCTGAGCTCTAAACTCTGTCAACTAAAAGAGTACTGGCAGATGTCAATCTATATTTGTTACTTCTTGTTCTTGCATGCTTGTTGCATCAACTTTCTTGCAGGGACTATCGTAGGAACATTTTGTTTCAAGTGGTATGATCTGGTCGACTGAATTGTAATTTAATGACTTTAATGAAACAGGTATTTACTTTAACACTACTGGATCTTCCCGGATTGTTGTTTTTCTCAACATACACATTACTTGTTTTATTCTGGGCTGAGATATATCATCAGGCAAGTCCAACAGCAACGTCAAGTCATATTTTCATTTGGGGTTTCAACATTCTGACCTTTTTCAAAGATTATTGGCAGGCAAGGAGTCTTCCTACTGACAAGCTAAGGGCTGCTTACATCGCCGTGAATAGTCTAGTTTATGCTATCCAGGTTTACTTTTTTTTTCCCTCCTTGCAACAATAGTTCCTAATTTCTAAAACATGATGCTGATTTTTTTAATTTTTATTGAGAGATGATATTTTGTAATTTTAGAAACTGACAAGCTCCATTGGAGTAAAACCAGTTGATGTTACTTTGAAATCCGTCTTCTCATGGGTGACATAGATAATCTCTGAATAATTTTGACCTCCTATATGGCCAGTTTTCTTGTCCATAGATCTGCCGAAGAGACTGAAACATAATGTAGATGATAGGCCCTCAAGTTATATAAATATTCCTCGTACAAATTTCTTGGCATATGATGTAATTGTTTCCTCTTTCTGTACTTTAATATTTAGCAATGACGAGAACCATATATTGATCAGATTGGCATTTGGTTATATCTCTGGATTGATGACAGCAGTGTAGTTGAGCTAGTTGGCAAGATCTTTATTGCAGGTAAAGCCGATCGTTCTTGCAGTTCCCCTGACCTACTTTTATAATGATAATAATATAACTGTACATCGTTATGTTTTTTTTCTCTCTTGATGCAGTGGTCTCATTTATAGCCTGTCTTGGGTTCTTAATATATGGAGGAAGGTTCGTTCATATGAAACAATCTTTTACATTTCTTGTTTTTGTTCGTTTGCTGTCTTTCTTTTGTTCTTTATAGATTTTTTTTTAGTGATATATGTTTTCCTATAGGCTATTTTTCCTTTTGAGGCGCTTCCCTATCGAATCAAAAGGGCGGAGAAAGAAGCTTCACGAGGTGCTCATTTCTTGGTTATCACTCACATAGCACTCTAGATGACAAATCAATCTAATATAAGACAAATTTAATCAGTATCTGCAAAATATTATATATTGAAACATTAGAATGTGCTAGCTGTGTTTCCTGAAAGCCACGGCTAGTATGATCTTGTTATCCAAGAACCATATGTATCATTTGGAAAGGGGTAAAATGTCTTATATGTGAAATTTGTTGAGTTTCTTATATGATGCACGGGATTTAGTACTCCATTAGATCTTCCATAAGTCTATAAATCATCATTCTATATTTTAGTCTCTTGATATTACATGCTGTGTAATGTCCAAATGTAAGGCTTTTACTTGGGCTTCTAATTGGTTTCAAAATGTTGGCTGATTAGGCTGAAGGTATTTTTCGTTAGCATTTTCTCTCGCAGTGCTAAGATTTTATAGACTTTATAACCTTTTATTTAATCAGAATTCGGTTTGGCCTAGTTTGTGATATCTTTGTGTTAAGTGAGGGTGGAATTATGGATCACTTCAACTTGCCATACCTTTGAAGAAGCTGAACACATGATAACATTGAGCTTTGAATTATTAAAAATCCATAAATAAACTAGGTTTTATTTTTGGCTTCTCGCGCAAAAAGCCAAGACTGAGGCAAGTTGAGTCTAATTTATTTATATTAGTTTAATGTGATGGAGGATCTCGGTCATGTTTAAGTGCAACTGCATACCATCTTAATTACCTGCTACCAATATGAAATAACTCTACTATCAAAACAGAATAAAACTGATTCAATGAGGTAACTAAAGCTAACTGTCCATCTGGAATATTGGTGCAGGTTGGATCTGTGACAGCTATCTGTTTTACCTGCTTCCTGATAAGGTTGTTTGTGGTGAGTATTCAGTTATTCAAGCAGTCCATGCTCATTGCTGTTTCATAGTTTAGTATGATGTTTATTTACTGCTTTCTAAGAAAGAAAAGAAATAAAACAAGCAAGCCATACAGATTCATATTGTGAACCATGAGTCTTTTATTTGGAAAAGGATATAGCAATTAACACTGAATGCAGCAATATGAAGAAGCAATTGTGCCAGTTACTGATGATGACAAAAACCTTTTTTGTAATCTATATAATCATGCATTAGAAAATGAGCATTTTTACTAGCTTAGTGAGCTTCTTGTTGTGACTTACTGGGAAAAACAATATCTTGTTTTACATCAACATGCATAATATACCTAGAGAATAAAAGTTAACAGGATTTAAAATGGATGACCAATTAGTAACAAGCATTTGCTGTACTGTTGTTCGGTTGTGTCTAGCTGAACCAATGGGCAAGATAACCTTATTCCTTATGGTTGAGATATTAGTGAAGTGTAATAAAGGAGAGATGTACGTAGAAGAATTATAATATCTAGATACCTTGTCTGTTAGGGTACCAATGAATTGGCCTTGCACGTACTCTACATCGGAAAATAAAGGGGAAAGGCACATGCAATGCAAATCAATTAACACATTGCAGGGTCTCGTCCACTTCTGTTTCATTTATCATTTCTTTAACCATGTTGCGCCCTTTAAGTTCCTAATGCTTGCATTTTATGATCAGCTTTTGGCCACTGAAATTAAACATTTTATTTCCCAAGGAGATTTTGTCATATGCCTAGCTATTTCAGAGTGTGATTTTATGATGTCATAGCGATGATTCATGATAGGTGGGGAGCTTATGAAGTTTATATTTATATAATTCTATAAACTTTTGGTTGATCAGTTTCATATTGTTTCCTCCATTCCATGTATCATTGCCATTCACTCGTTACATTGATGATAGGTGGCATTATCTGCATTTGATCCTGATGTATCCCTCGAGGTTATGGATCACCCAATTTTGGACCTCATCTACTACATGGTAAGCCACATCTTATGGCACTTCTTTTTTGGCTAAAATCTTGGTTGTTGTTAGCTGATAACTCTCTTTATTATTGTACTGACAGCTGACCGAGATACTCCCCTCGGCACTCGTCCTTTACATTCTACGCAAGCTCCCTCCAAAACGAGTGTCGGCCCAATACCACCCTATACGATAATGGCTGCACGGCTGTAAACATGTTCTTGAATTTAAATAATTGTTAATTATTCTGTAGGAAAATGTCTCATATAGCTGGAATTGATCCTAGATTGGCTTATGGAGTAAACCTCGTTTGAAGATTATTTTTCTTGACTCATCTTGTGGATGAAGGGTTAACTCTAATGTTTAAATCATGTGAATTCTTGTTTTCTTGGTTGTAAAAGACTAGATTAATGATAATTTTGTTTCTGTTGTTTTGTGGTTTCGCAGATTGGCCAGCCTTCAGGTTTCTGCTGAGATTACTTTTGTATTTTATGAGCTGATATTCTCGTTGTTGCGCTGTACTAATTTGACTGATTTACTGCATTCTTTCTAAAGTTTTTCTCTGTAACTAGTTCAAGTGATTTATCACCATTTTCGTCTATAAACCAGGGATGGTTAGAATTAGAATACTTTGCAGAAACTCCCGATTTGTATCGGTGGTCCCTTTTTCACTAAAATTGTATGGTAATACGGCATTAGTTTTTTTATTCTTTTTATTTATTTATTTTTTTTCATTTCTTGTTTTTCTATAAGAGAGGTAAAAGGGAAACACAGAAGCAAGAAGAGATTTCTCCTCTTATGTTTTATGACACGCTGAAATATTATCTTGTAGCTACGAAGCTTTACATAGAAAAAAAAAACTACGGCACATACGCATTATGGGCTCTCTACAAGCCTCAATACAATTCAGCCAATTCAATAACCACATTGCTTATAAAACATGGCACAAGCAAAATCATTACATAACTGTCTGGGTGGTGGAATTTATTCTTCTCTTTTCATCACCAGTACTCCTGCGTAGTCACATATCTGCCTTTGGCTCGAGTTTGATAGGAAGTCCTTGAGAAGGCGACGGCAATGGATACTGCGTAAAGCTGTCATCTTTGCCTGATAACTTCCATCTGAATTGTGTGACTATGTAGTACATTGCTGTTAATGTCTCTATTCTTGCAAACTCATTAGCAGGGCATATGCGCGAACCCCCTCCAAATGCTGTAAAAGAGTAGGGCGGTATGGATGATTGATTCTCAAAGCGCGTAGGATCGAACTTATGTGGTTCGGGGAAAATTTCTGCATTCATCTGCGTCATGCTCGTTGTCCGAAGAACCTAAAGGATGTAAAGTAAAATACTTTTTCAAGTGTTGGATGAAATAGAAGGTTAGATGGTAATGTAAAATGAGTGTGGAATTGTTCCCTACTTGCCATCCTTCTGGTACGAGGTATCCGTTGAATTCGACATCTTTAAGAACTCTTCTGAAGCTCCAAAAAACTGGAGGAATCATCCGCAAGGTCTCTAGTGCTACTCTCCATGTGTACTTCATCTTGTTGAGGTCATCCCATGTTAGGGCTTCTCCAGGGGTTTTACTCTGGGCAATCTCTTCTTGCTCTGCCAACACAAGAAATTATTACTCTACAAGAAGGAAAATGTTAGATGAGAAGATGTTTTTGATAATCAGTTTTTTATAAGAATCTTTTATTCAAATGCTGTTTTAAAGAATGGCAAAGTGCTACAATTTTTTAAACACAGTTGGTCGCGCGATATCGGGTCATGTTGCTGGAGGAGCTTTTAAAGTTCTTCATATAAGGATGTGGTGTTACCTTGAGCAACCTTAGCATATATGGCTGGATCCTTTGCGAGCTGGCGGATCATGAAAGTGATGAGGATGGCCGTCGTGTCGTGACCGGCGACCACGACGAAGATCGTGTTGTCGACGATCTCCTCCTCACTTAAAGCTTCATTTCCACCTCCTTCCTGACTTAAGCTAAGCAAGCAAGTAATAAGGTCTGCATGGGGAGAGCAGAGTCCCTGCTCCAGCTTTCTCCTTTTTTCTTGTATGACCTCAGAAAGTATTCTGCGGGCCCTCTGGCTCGCCCGCAGGCTCTTGTTGAAGCGTGTAAAGGGTAAGTTCACGGGAATCGACCACATACCAGCGATCACGTCGACGAACTCTTTGGCTAGCGCTTGTCTTGTATGACCACGATCTAGGCCAATGACAAGGGAGCAGATGACGTCGAATGTGAGACACTTGATCAATGGCATCACCTGAGATTGCGAACGCTAAGTTATATAATATGCGCATTGGTTTTAATGAGCCATACAAATCATAAAGTAACTTCTTATACTAACCGTGACGGTTTGCCGTCCAGTCCAGTTCATCTTGATGTGATACCGAACCTCCTCGTCGATCTTGCTGACATACATTTTCAGCACCTCAGGCTTCAGAAACTGCCCGACCGCTGCCCTAATCCGGCGGTGATCGTCGCCTACCATCTCCCTCATCGTCCGCCTCCCCATAATCCTCGTGAACGATGTCAGTTGTTGAGGAGTAAAAGCGTCGTTACCGAATACAAGTTTGTTTGCCGCCGGGCCGGCAAGAAAGACCGTCGGATGGCCGAACAGCGATAGCTTCAAAATCGGCCCGAATTTGCGTACTTTCTGCTCAAGCCATTGATGGCCATTGTTGGCCTTCAGGGCCCGGAGAAAGCTCAGGCTCTGGCCAATGACCGGGAAGCCGAAGGAGCCAGGTGGCAGCTTCTTATTGGATGGTTTTTGTCTGGTTAGAAGATAAAACAGTGTGAGTGAGAAAAGGAAAAGAAGTATCAAGATTCCTGTAGCCATTTATCTTGAAAGAGTGTTTGAACTTGTTGTTTCCGTTACAAAAAGAAGAGAACATAGGCAACAAGAGTAAGATACCATCAAATCCAAGGAAGAGTGACACTTTGTGAGGGACAATTCAAACTCAAACTAGTTAGCTTTGACATTTGCAACCTGAGATTGGCTTTGCAAGGATGTGCAATTTAAAGAATATTAGCAAAATGATACAGGAATCTTGGTGTATAAAATATGAATGATGCTTTTGGAATAAGGACAGGACTTGGTTGTGATATATTAAAAACTAGATGAGCTTTCTTGCTTAATTTCAAGTTTTTTTTCTCTTTTATTAAAACTACAGGTCTATTGTCTGTAGGTCCTCTAAAAAATATGTTATCCTGTTCGGAACTCAAATTTTGGATTTTAAAGATATCCTTCAGAACTCTTAGCCATTTGGGCTAGAGGTTGGTGGTATCTGACGTAATTTCAAGATTTAAAAGCTAGAAATAATGAAATAAAAGTGAAAAGGAACAGTGAGATGCCCAAATTGTTACCATATATAGCTTATATTTATTTTGTACTGATTGTTAGTTTCTATATCTATTATATTTTCATAGTTAGATTGTATAGCTGTAAAATGAGAGAAATCAATGAATAATCATTATATATTTATCGATTTATTGAATAAGCATAAAACTAGAAAAAGGGTATTGAGCCATTCAATCAAATTCTATTATGGTATCAGAGCCCTGGTTTTAGAGTTTTTTTTTTTTTTTGAAATACCAATCTTTTTTTTATAAAAAAATTGCTCTTGGTTTGTCGATTGTCTGGGTGCTCTATGTTGGATCAGAGATTCTGCAAGAAATCTGTACAACGGTGCGATGGTGCGGCAAATCGGTGCGACGGTGCGACGAGGCAGCAAATCTGTGCAACGGTGCAGCACTTTTCCGTTTTGAGATTTGGCATGGAAAGGAAGCTCACGATTTTGGTGAAATTTTAGATTTATTTGGTGAATTTTATTTGGGTGTGAACTATTCTCGTTACTTTGAAATGGAGAATAGCAACCCTGAATTTTGTGTTAAGTTTACTGGAAAGAATTATACCACATAGGAATTTTAGTTTCAATTGTTTCTCACTAGAAAAAAAACTATGGGGACATATAGATGGCACTGTTCCAGCTCCTATGATGCTACACAATTGTCTCAATGGAAAGTCAAAGATGCTAGGGTGATGTCTTATTATTGGGTCCTATGATCCTCAATTTGTTCTTAATTTACGCCTATATAAAACTGCTAAAGATATGTGGGCATATTTGAAAAAGGTTTACAATCAAACACATTCGGCTAGAAGATTTCAATTGGAGTGTGAGATTGCAAATTACACTTAGAGAGGATTGTCTATTCAGTACGACCAAAAAAGGGGCATTGAGCCATTCAATCAAATTCTATCGAAAACATGCTTCCATGATACTAAAGCTCTTAAATAGATTGGTCCAAGAGGTGCAAATTGGGCCAAATATTATTTTGCAAAAGTGTTGGGATTTTTAGCAGGTAATTAATTCAAGGACCATATAAGAAACTTCAAAAGTCCTCGATCCACCAGTTTAGTGTTGTTGTGTTGTTGTTGTTGTCATCGTCTTCTTTCTTCTTTTTGTTTTTCGAGTGGAAGGGTGTGTGCAGGTGAAAGGAAATTTGAATTTGTACTACGATGGTATAGCGCACCAGCAATTTAACATCATGCTTTTGTAAAGTACGGTTGTTTTTCTTATAATTTTTGTCTTTAGTTTTCTATATAAAGTATTTGTCTTTGAAAATAGCAGTAAATTAAGTGCTATATTTTATATTGAAAGAGTGACGAAGCTAAGATTAAAAGATAATAAAATGTTATCGTAACATTTTGCTATCATTTCTAATAATGGATTCTTCCAAAAAACTAAAGTAGAAATCATAAGAGGACAAAGTTTTTATACTCTGAGTTGTCGGATATAAAACTGTAAATGCATTA
Organism: Puya raimondii; assembly: GCA_016920855.1. NCBI lineage: Eukaryota > Viridiplantae > Streptophyta > Magnoliopsida > Poales > Bromeliaceae > Puya > Puya raimondii. The sequence goes on along the minus strand of JABWPP010000050.1, from coordinate 102,136,937 downwards.
TGAAATCTTTAAACTTTTCCTTCTCTTTTTTTTTTTTTTGGAGAAGTAAATGGAAACACTAAAGCAGGAAAATCTCACTCTGTAATGTATACATCACTTAATATAAATTATAGCGCATTCAAATATTATCATATAGCTATGAAGCTTTGTATACATCACTTAACATAAGTTATAGCACATTCAAATATTATCATGTAGCTATGAAGCTTTGTCCAGAAAAAGCTACGAAAGATACACACACCAAATACTGGCCCCAAACCCCTTAACACAACACCAGAGATCATGCATTACATAACTAAGTAGGAAATTATTTCTGATCTTTTCATCAGCAAAACTCCTAGATAGTCACATATCTCCCTTTGGCTCGAGTTTGATAGGAAGCCCTTGGGAAGGCGACGGCAATGGATACCGCGTAAAACCGTCATCTTCGCCTGATAAGTTCCATCTGAATTGTGTGACTATGTAGTACATTGCTACTAATGTCTCTATTCTCGCAAACTCATTACCAGGGCATATACGCGAACCTCCTCCGAATGCTATAAAACAATAAGGCGGTATGGATGATTGATTCTCGAAGCGCGTAGGATCAAACTTATGCGGTTCATGGAAAATACTTGCATTCATTTGCGTCATGCTTGATGCCCAAAAAACCTAAAGGAAGCGAAATAAAATACTTCTCAAGTTTTGGAATACAAGATTGTATGGTAAGCTAAACCGAGTGAGGAATTTTCCCTTACTTGCCATCCTTTTGGTATGAGATATCCGTTGAATTCGACATCTTTGAGAGCTTTTCTGAAGCTCCCAAAACTCGGAGGAATCATCCGCAAAGTCTCTAGTGCTACTCTCCATGTGTACTTCATCTTGTTGAGGTCATCCCATGTTAGAGCTTCTCCAGGGGTTTTGCTCTTGGCAATCTCTTCTTGCTCTGCAAACACAACAAATTATCACTATGCGAAAAGGAAAAGGTCGGATGAAGGAATGTTTGTGATAAATCGTTTTCTGTAACGACCTTCTACGATCAGATGCAGTTTAAAAGGATGACAAAGTGCTACAATTTTTTAAACACAGTTGGTCGCGCGATATCAGGTTATGTTGCTGGAAGAGCTTTTAAAGTTCTTCATATAAGGATATTGTTTTACCTTGAGCAACTCTAGTATAGATGGCCGGATCTTTCGCGAGCTGGCGGATCATGAAAGTGATAAGGATGGCCGTCGTGTCGTGACCGGCAACCATGACGAAGATCGTGTTGTCGATGATCTCCTCCTCACTTAAAGCTTCATTTCCACATCCTTCTTGACTTAAGCTAAGCAAGCAAGTAATGAGGTCTGCATGGGGAGAGCAGAGTCCATGCTCCAGGTTTCTCCTCTTTTCTTGTATGACCTTAGAAAGTATTCTGCGGGCCCTCCGGCTCGCCTTCAGGCTCTTATTGAAGCGCGTAAACGGTATGTTCAGGGGAATCGACCACATACCGGTGACCATGTCCACCAACTCTTTGGCTAGTGCTTGTCTTGTATGGCCGCGACCTAGGCCAAAGATGAGGGAGCAGATGATGTCGAATGTGAGACACTTCATCAAGGGCGTTACCTGAGATTGCTCACGCTAAGTTATACAATATGCGCATTGGTTTTAATGAGCCATACAAATCATAAAGTAACTTTTTATACTAACCGTGACGGTTTGCCGTCCAGTCCAGTTCATCTTGATGTGATACCGAACCTCCTCGTCGATCTTGCTGACATACTTTTTCAGCACCTCGGGCTTCAGAAACTGCCCGACCGCCGCCCTTAGCCGGCGGTGATCGTCGCCGATCATCTCCCTCATCGTCCGCCTCCCCATAATCCTCGTGAACGATCTCGTCTGGCGAGGCGTAAGAGCGTCATTACCGAACACGAGCTTGTTCGCTGCCTGGCCGGCGAGAAAGACCGTCGAATGGCCGAACAGCGATAGCTTCAAAATCGGCCCGAATTTGCGTACTTTCTGCTCGAGCCATTGCTCTCCAGTGTTGGTTTTCAGGGCCCGGAAAAGGCTCAGGCTCTGGCCAATGACCGGGAAGCCGAAGGAGCCAGGTGGTAGCTTCCTTTTGGGTGGCTTTTGTTTGGCTAGAAGATAAAACAGGGGGAGTGAGAAAAGGAAGAGAAGTATCAAAATTGTTGTATCCATTTATCTTGCAAGAGTGTTTGAAAGGAGAGAATATAAAGGATAACTTGTTGTTCTTGTTAGACAAGAGTAAGATAACATCAAATACAAGGAAGAGTGAGACTTTGTGAGGAACAATTCAAACTGATCAAACTAGTTGGGTTTGCCATTTGCAAAGTAAGATTGGCTTCTGAAGGATGTGCAATTTAAGAATGATCAAGTGGAAAATGGTACAAGAATCTTGTGTTGTATAAAATATGAATGATGCTTTTGGAATAAGGACAAGGATGACATGGTTATAGCATATTAAAAATAAATGAGCTTACTTTCTTATTTAATTTCAATTTTTTTTTTCTTCCGCCAATTAGACCCCATAGGTCTATTGGCCTGTTAGTACACTCTCCTAAAAAAATTTCTCCGTACGAAACTTTTTTTTTTCTGAGAGAAAGATAGCATACTATCCGTTACGTTTATTTTTTTTAGAAATAAACTTAGCTGAAAATATGAATCAACTAGAATTCGAACTTGGGACCTCGGTACCAACCACCAAACCCTTAGCCACTTGCGCTAGGGACGGTCAGTTGCTCTGTACGAAACTTATCCCAAGTTCCCAAGATATCCTCCAGAGCTCTTAACAGGAAAAATATAAAAAAACAGCGGGGAGTCAAAACATGCTTTCTATGATTCTAAAACGCTTAAATAGATTGTTGGGCCGAGAGGTACGAATTGGGCCGAATAGTTTTTCCTAAATGTGTTGGCATTACGAGCCAGCCTTTTCCAGCCCATTATCCAACTAAAGTTTGTAATTTAAGGCCCATTTGGAAAGAAAAATGCTCTACCTGTACACTCTTTATTGGGGTGTACATCTTACATCTTGGGATCCTAACGGATCCTAACGTTCACAAAAAGTTAAATAATTTTTAGTATAAAAAAAATGCTGATATGGCAAGTAGGAAATAATAATTCTTGAATGAAGATGGTGTGAGATGTACACTCTATTTTAAAATGTACCAATAGTATTGCTCGTTGAAAAACTTTAAAAAGTACACCCTTTAAAGTACGGTAGTTATTTCTTATAATTTTTGTTCTTGGTTTCTATATAGTTACCTGTATTTGAGAAGAAAACTAAAGTACTATATTTTGTATTAAAAGAGTGATAAAAGAGTGATAAAGTGTATGTAGACTAAAAGATAATTAAGTGTTACCGTAATATTTTGCTACCATTTCTTAGAATAGATTTGTATAGAAAACTAAAATAGAAATCACAAGTGGAAAAGTGCAATAACTCTAACAATATGAATCTTAAAACTTATTCTGTTTCCCTTAATTTAATCCATATAATAATGCTTTTTATTGCATACAAAACCCTGCTGTTACTAATTTTCTTTTCAAAAAGGAGAAAAAAAAATTCCATCAAACAATGAGGTCGTATTTAGCTATCTACATTACAGTAATTAACTCTCTCCAAATTTTGGGGAGACCAACATGAAGTTGCAACTTGTAAGCTTCATGTTAATTAATTAGCTATTGATTTTATTGAACACAACAGGGAAAAATATTGTCAAATTAAGCAACTATAGTACGCTAACGCGCAAGAGAAAATTAATGATATTATGCTTAATGTGAAGAGGAAGAGATTCTCTATGGTGCGTGGTTGGTTTTTCGGAAAAGAATAAAAAACTAAATTTTCTTTTTAAATCTTTCCATAGAAAATACTTTTTTTTTTACGGTTTTTTTTCCCTGATAAACAATTCGAAAAATAAAAACACTACTCTAATTTTCGTAAAATATAGAATTTTTTTTCAGAAAAACTATTTATTTTAGAAACTAAATAGACAAAATACTTTCTCAGCGAATATTATTTTCTGAAATATTTTCCGGAAAACCTAGCATCCCCTATTGGAATTTTCTTTTTCCCTTTCTTGTACTTTTTGTGATCTCTACTTTCAAAACTCATACGCTCAAAAAAGTCCTACAGTTCACACCTGATCTTTTTTTTTATTATTTTAAATTGTTATTATTTTTCCTTTTTTTTAATGGTTATTCTTTTTTTTTCCTGTGGATACCTACAAAAGAGTGTATCTCTTGACCAACTATCACATTGACCAAGATGCCTATTGTTAGGGCACAAACTGCCTAAGATGTTAGAAGAGTTAACTACGTACACAATACTAGCTATTCCTTGATCATTTAGAATATTAATTATCTATTTAGTCCAATCACTTTAGTTATTATAATTGGGTTTGGGTGCTTATCTTTCTCATTACAATCATTTCTACAAAAGAAAAAGAAAAAGAAAATAAAACACTTATTCGTTACGTTCCACTTTATCATATCAAAGAAGCTAGCAAAATATTCCTCCACCAAATTGAAAAAATAAAAGAGATTCCCTTTCTTTTTTGATAGCAAAAAATATGTATCCCGCTTTCTTAGGATCCAATTGTTCTTATTTGAATCGATTTGTTGGATGAACTTAATTTACTATTGGATTAAAGTAATATTTAATGACGAAATAATTTTTTGATTGAAACATTCATGTTAGAACTTTTACTTTTATGACTTATATACGTAGGAAGGCTCAAAATTTTTGATGATGTTAACGACTTAAGGCTTCATTTTTGAGTTAATTAAGAATCTGTTTTTAAAAAATTAAAGCAAACAGATACATAAATGATTAACTTCTTAGCATCTTCTAATTCTTTTTTTTTTCTTTCATTTTTTCAGTTTAGTAAAAGCCCGTAGGGAAACTTCCTAACATATCCTCAGATGTGGGATTGGAGTACCATTGAAATCGACATATCCATAAATTAACGTGTAAATAAGGATCACATTTGACTTTTGGGCCATATTCTTCAAACAAAATAGTAAATAAATAAATAAATAAAATGAATAGTACGCGAAAGAAGCCGAATAAGTTGACATGAATAGAATATGAATCCACGTACGTGATAAAACTATACGTAGTTCTGTTAGTCATAGTCAACAGTATGCAATTAGGAAAATTGGAACTTCAATTTAGTGACAAAGGAAAATATAAAGAGTAATTAATCCATTTTAACTTGCCTATAAATCAATTATTTTCATCTGAACCCATGTATCTGATCTATCCTTCTCAGACTTTTTGACCCTTTAAATGCATTAGCCATCTAAGTCTCAATTATTTTAAGTACATCAAACCGTCATATTGTATTATTATAATTTCTCTTTAGAAGTATTTGAATTTTTTTTTTGCATAAATTAATGTACGGAAAACGTGTTTATCTAATTATGGTGTACATGCTTCCTAGTTATTGAGGTTTTGACTAACTAACAAAACATCGAGCGATGATGCTACTATAAATACTATGGTTGTTTCATAGATCAATATTATCAAACTACTATCCAATATATAACAAAACTAATTAATTAAGTAGGTTGATTATATATACATAACAAATCCTGTTCTTAGTTAATTGTTGCAACAAATAATGGATGTAGCTTTGGCAAGTTCTTCTTTGGCAATTGTAGGCCCTCAGTACTGTGCTCCATATCCACTGCAGCTCATCTTCGCCGAGAAGGCTCCCGGAGTGAAGCGTAAAAACCTCGCCGTCACCGATATCTTCGGCAATCTCATCTTCAGGACTGAGAAAGCAGGCTCGCTTTTCGCCCACCAGCGCGTAATTGTTGATGCCGCCACCGGTTTTGTTATCCTCTCTGCTGAGAAGAAGGTCTCTCTCTCTCTCTATCTTATAGCATTACTGCAAGAAAAATAACATTTAAGAACATCTCTTTTTCAGAAATTAACAATATTTTAAAGCGTAATAAAATAGTCTATTAATATATTTGAAAGCGTCGGTAAATAAAGAATCGTCACGTATATACCGACGTTTATACCATGCACCGGTGAAATATATTCTGACATTTTAAATCGCCAAAAATTTTAAAATAGTGGTATAATTTAGCCTTCAATAAATTGTATTAATATAATAGAAGGTTCATATAGCAACGTCTTTTGAAGCGTTGATATTTGTTATATAGTAGAAACGATTGGGAACACTTTAAAAAGGCGTAGTCATAAAATTATAATGAGATTTTTATTTTTTATGATAGTACTTGCATGTTATTCAAATTAAATATCATATCAATTTAGATACAAAATAAGTGTATCAATCACTTGTACTGTAAAAATTATGAGAACCACTATACCATGCCACATATACTAAAAGGTAAGATCTGTGTTATCAAAAAAAATTAATTGATAGAAACAATTCAGAAATAGTCTTAACATTTATTACCATCTATATTGCAAACAAAATTAAACTAAGCCTTATATTAAGCTATGCTTATTATTTCTTATTTTGGTGCTGATTATTACACTTCTTCTTTGACAAAATTATTGACTATTACATGATGTATATAATCATCTACTACATTGTATAAATATGTAAAACAACAGAAAACAATCACATATATTTTTTGTGTACACATAATAATTCTCTAATTTAGTTATGCTCCAATATATATACAGATGATGAATCTGAATGAAGAGTGGCATGTATTCAGAGGCAACAGCTTTGACCCGAGAGATTTGCTATTCACTGTTCAAAGGACTGCGGCGGTTCAGATCAAGACCGAACTGAACGTGTTCTTGGCGACGAACATGCAAAGAGACGTTTTCGATTTCAAAGTAGAAGGAAGCTACTACATAGGCTCATGCAAGATCTCCAGCAGTGACTCCTCCGTTATTGCAAAAGTAAGTATATATATATAAAAAGAGAGAGTTCGGCTACTATGCTATCAATAGCACTAAGTATTTGATACTACCAAGTTTTTCACCATTAGATCTACCCCTTTGATCATTTTCATCTGTAAGATCGTACTATTCAACCAACTACCACTTAACCTTAGAAGACTACTATCATTCTAACCGCACATCCCTTTATCCAAGTGCTGAAAACCTAATAACACCAATGACTTGGTGCTATTAATAGTATAGTAGCATAGTTTTATATGTATATATATGATCTTTAAATATTATGCTTATTATTGTTTAATATATTAATTGTTTTCTGCTACGCAGATGAGCAAGGAGCACGACACGAAGCTGAAGAAGGGATCCGTCGCCGTGTCCGTTGAACCCAACACCGACTTCGCATTCGTCGCAGCGCTCATGGTGATACGCCACGAGTTCCACGTAGAGGCGAAGAAGATGATCTTCACCGCGGCGTTCTCAGGTGGCCCCTCTGTTCCTGCCACCGTTGCCAAACTAGCCCTGCACCGGCTCACCTAGCAGGCCCTCAATACTTCTTTCGAAAAATTGCATGGTTTACTAGTCCCAAACTTTAGTCGAGTTTTATTTTGGTCCTCAATTCAAGAGCTCAAGCATTTAAAAATGTTTCACTTAAGCCCTTATATATATCCTGTATAAATAATTATTGGTTGCAGCTAGTTTATTTACGTGTTCGTGTACCACAAACTTAATGGTCCAGTTTCTATGAAATTTTTTTAAAATAAATTTTATACTTTTTCGATAAACCAAACAGTCCCAAAATGTCAAGCTTAAAATTTGAGGACCAAATAAAACTTAACCAAGAATTTGGAACTAGTGGTGCTGTTTATCCATATTTCTTTCGTAACACTACTTAATATAAATAAATATTTTATATTTCATGGTTTTGGGAAAGAAGGGAAATTATATATGATTCCCCCATTTGTAAATCTCAAATCTTATATTTTCGTTCGTTGCATTATGAAGGTTAACATGTATAGATGTTACATGAGGTATAAAACTTTAATTTTACTATTTAAGTTTACAGTGTTTTTAATTTATATATTTAACTTCAAAACTTTGATTATACTATGCAATCTTATAGTATTTATGAGATTTTTGACAAAATTAGAATAGTTAGTCAGATTAGAGAATACTATGTTGCCAAGATATATCAAGGTATCAGAGATGTTTAAAGTTGTCAATACTCTCAGGTAGCTCATTAATCTTGTAATATCCCAAATTCAACGAGCACATATAATTGAGCTGATCGAATCAGTGATTAATTCATACATTTAAATTTGGCATAGTATTTTCGAAAATCAAAAGCGATCTCAATTTAGTATTGTGGCCTAGACCTTTTTAATTATTCAGTTCCATATTTTCTACACATACCGAAAGATGGTGAACTATAGAGGGTATTGCGTGACGGCATTTGCCTTGCAGTATGAAGCATTCCTCCTTGAAAACCAAGTATGCTAGCTCATACATCAAATAAGGGATTACATATTTTTTTATGGTCCCACTGAGTATACTCGAAGAAAAGCCGGCTTATCAAGCCGTGCAAATAGCTAGTTCCTATATCTACTGAGCAGTTCACATTGATTGAATGGATACTACAAAAAAATTTTTGTGATTTAACGACATTTTATTATTGCCGCCCAATGTCCAAAAAGTACTGGAAAAAAGTATTAGTGAGATTTAGATTTTAATGTCGTTTATACTCGTATTGATAAATTTTTTACCGATATTTAAATAGATTGCCATTGATCTTAAGTAATTACTAAAATTTAGCTAATGCCGTTATAGAGATAATTATTAACGACATTATTTAAATGCTTGTATTTTTAATTATCTCGGAAACTAGTAATACCGATAATTATTAATTATTTTATAATATTATATAACTGTTGGTATTCTATATTGATTTCAGCATTAGTTAATGCCGATAATTTAAATTATTTTGCAAATAGAGATGCTATTTAAATTATACCTTAAGCATGTAAAAATAATATAAATGCTAATTTGCACTATCATATAATAATTAAATTTTTCTATAATATTTATAAGCTAAGCACTTTTATTAATGATTTCAGCATTTTGATGTAATAAATAATATTTGTCATTCATAATTAAACAATACAAATAATTTGATAAACTTATTCCTAATTCAACAAACGAATCAAAATTTTTAAGTACAATCAATATCCAAAAAAATAACAAAAGACTACCAATTTTTCTAAACCCATAAATAGTAATAAATACACAAATAATACATCCGAATATAAAGATGATCACATGATATAAAATAGAATATTGTGTTACACAATATGCATAAATATGATCCATATTTTCTTGCATTCTAAATACATTCTTACTTGCGCCGAATCTGTAGCAAAAGTAGAACACGCTAAAAGTTTTTTTTTTTTTTTTTTGAGAAAAAGGTAGCACGCTACCCGCTTCATCCATTGGATTGATGAACTAGGCTACAGGGGTGAGGCAGCTTGGGCCTCGAGGGTTCAGAGCCAAAAAAAAAAAAAAAAAAAAAAAAAAAAGTTAGTTACATTAAGGAATCGTTTAGTCCGGGAATAAGCTATTTTAGGCTCTCCCGAGATAGTCACAACTTTTGGGATAAATATGAATACAATTAATTTTGTGTTTGGATGAAAACTAGATTTTTCTTAGGAATAAACAAAATAGCATTTGAATGGTTAGATTGGAATAGTAAGGATAAGAATAATTATACTTTTAACATAATAATATTTTATCTAATTAATTAATAGAAAATATTAATTAAATAATAGTTCAACTTATTTAATTTACTAATTAATCATGAATATTGCTAAATAACCCTAAATGTTAATTAATAAATTAATTAGTAATTAATAATTTAATTAATCACAAGTAATTTAATAAATTAATAAATAAATTAGTTAATAACAGTTAGATAATTAAATTAGTCAAAATATTAATTAATTAATCAATAAAAAAATATTTGTTATTGAATAAGTACACTAAATAAAATTATTTAATTAGCAAATTAAATAAAATAATAAATTAATTACGCAAATAGCTAATTAAATATTTATTAAAGTAGTAAATTAAGTAGTACAATTAATAATTTTATAATAAAAATAATATATTATAATATATAACATATTATGTCTATATAATTTAGTTTTAATTCAATTTATAATCTTAATAAAGCATGAAATTAGACCTTGGAATAGCACTATTCCGCCAAAATGGTGGAATAGTAAATCCCAAGCTATTCCAGGATAGTCGGAAATAGCAAGGTTTGACCGGGATAAAATATCCCGGCCAAAAAAACATCCAGTTTGGTGGGATAGCAGGGATAACTTTCCCTGTTTTATCCCCGAACCAAACGGGGCATTAGTGAATAGTGTATATCAGATGGTAAAATCATATGACGATAATAATCTTCCTAATTTATGACATAAGAAGTATCTTGTAATAAAGTATAATTGAAAAGGAATAGACTAAAATATCGTACATTCAAATATACCGTATGTATTGGATATCTATATTAATCTTAAGTGTATAAAATATTTTATATAAGAAAATTAAAATAAATTAATTAGAGATAGAAACCAACCTGATTTCGTGATATCCCAAAACTAGATTCAGAAGTTTGTATTTCATTAACCAAAAGTCTTTCAGAAGGAATGTTATTATTACCATTCTATAAATTATACTAACATTTAGCCAATGCCGTTATAGAGATATTTATTACTAACATTATTTAAATGTTTGTATTTTTAACGAGATTATTGCTGGACAATCCGAAATATATAAAGATTTGAGAGATGTTAGGTCGCCCAATACCCGTCTTGGAAGGTAAATAATGTGTGGACACTTATGTAGTTTCATGATAGTGAGAGATGTAAGATTTTTTAGGCAAGTGAGAAGTGAGTTGTCTAGACCACCACATGCATCAAGCGTAAATCTTTCAATGGAAAGGGATAAAATAAGTTTCTTCGTGTAATATTTTTTAGGCAAGTGGAAAGTGAGTTGTCTAGACCACATCAAGCGTAAATCTTTCAATGGAAAGGGGTAAAACAAGTTTCCTCGTGCAAGTGAGCTTAGGGCAATTACTTATAGTCAAATCTTCAAGACGGACAAAACTCTTAAAAAATTCCACTGGTACTAATATTAGTTCTTCACAATCTAAGATTTGGATAGATTTGATTACTGGAAGGTAGGGCGGCAATTGCCACTGTTCAAGACTTGTTAATCGTGGGAATCATTCAACATGTAACTTTGAAAGTGATGAGCTCTTGATGCTGTTGCTGCCTTCACTACTACTATCTACACCACTTGAACCTTCATCCCACAACCTAGGAAGTGTGTCCAGACATAAGTCTACCAATCTCAATTATGTGAGAATAGAAGAAAGGCAGGGTATTTACTTAAGAGTAGGGCAATTTTCAATGTGGAGCTTACTTATATAAGGTAGCAAATTTCGGTGCAGGCAACTAGGAGATCTCTCACCACCATAGTGTTTAATTTCCAATTGTTTGAGATTTCAATGTGGTCGGAGGCCTTCAAGTACTTCCATATCAAAGGCAAAGTTACTTCTACTAGGAGACCATTCAAGAAACAACTCATCCACGTACTCCTTATTATCCAACTTAGCTTGACAAACTGTAATAATAATAAATCCAAATCGCAGCGGAATAAAACGAAAACAAAATCAATCCAGTGCCGGCGGATCATTCTCATGTTACTGTGTAAAAATAATCTAAACTATATAGATCTAAAGTTCAGATTACATCACCTTGGACCAGTTAAGGTCTCTTGATCTACTGTACGGTTGAAACTGAACACGACGATCTATGGTTCCGATTAGCCGCACACGTGCCCGGCCTCTACGCGTATCCACACGGAATTGATGCAGATCCAACGTCTTCCGTCGCACGGAACAGATGAGTTGTAGACTATGAAGACGGTGCTAGCAGTCCTCTAATATCTACGTTCTCCTTTTTGAATACTCCGAACTTTATGAAAGACAAGGTATGTAGAGAGAAGAAGAAGATTTATTAACTCCTCAAAAGACTAATTGAATTAGTCTCTATACATCAGGGAAGATCCTATATATATCTTCATGCGGCCAACATCACGCGGCCAACTTAATTAGATTCACGCGGCCAACTTAATTAGTTTCTTGCAACCGTACGGTTACCAAGAGTGAATTAATATCTCCTTGAGATTGGCCGGAACGTAACTAATTAAGCCTCAAGGATAAGCATCAATCTAGTAACTAATTAATTCTTAGGATAATTAGTAACTAATTGAAGCTTATCCAATTAATTCTTATCTCTCTCTAATGAATTCAATTTAATTGGATCTTATCCATTAAATTATAATTAAATATCTAATTAGAATATTATCTCATAATAATCCACGAATATTTAATTATTCTCTAATCTAATTAGAGATTAAATCTTTCATAAAGAATATTCAAATTATAATTTCTCATTATATCCACTAAACTGTTTAGTGTATTAAACTCATCTCGTACACAATTCCTATTGTGTGTGACCGCATAGGTCCATTACCATTCATTCGGCAGTGGGATCCAATATCAAACCCTTTAATATTGAATTAGAACTCTTCTAATGTATAAAATAATTTATTTAAATTATTTTTACTCCTTTCACTGTCCGCAAGTGACACCTAGCAGTATATCACGGCAAACCAGAATGGTGATGAAAAATGAACCTTTCCGCTTACAGTTACCGTGTGATTAATTCCTTTCAACACACAACGCCCCGATCGAATCAAAGTCATGGTTACTCGCCAAAACTTATTATTCGATCATATGATTAGAATATCTAAAATCGACTCAATATGGTAACACAGCTGAAAAACCTTTCCACACACCATGTACCCTGGCCAGGGATTTTCTGAGTCGAGTCTGATAGTCTACATAGGACGTTCTCTCTCAACATTGAGAGTGTTGAATCCCTTATTGTGCATTCACATGCCTCCCCATATAAACTACTACAGCCAATCAGTACCAGACGTAGACCAATGATTAGAGTCTAAGTATTAGTACAGTCAAACAGTAGCAATCCATATGTGAAGCAACCATGACGCCTCAGGTCTAAGGAGTACTTCACACAACTGTTAACAAATGAACTAGTCACTGGCGAGTATGAATCCATATGACTGCTCAACCAAATGGTCACGCTCAGTGTACTTATTCACTAATAAGCACCTGTATACTTACTTTAGTGTCCCTACACTAGTGACTTGAGATTCGTCACCTCAACTTAGAAGTATAGCATACACCGGCCTATCCGGAAATATCATCGCCCTTATGATATTCCTATGGCTAGGAGCGTTTATGAATCTTGTACAAAGAAATATATATCTCAAATTCTAACTCTTAGGAATATACTTTCTTAACAAAGATTCAACGGACGATTCATGTAAATACATTGCACTGCTAACAATAAACATGAATAAAAACTTGCCCTTTATTAAATAAGAAAAATACAAAATATGTCCATAAGCCTATGTCACCGATTGGCTTTAGGGTTTATCACTAACAATCTCCCACTAACACTAATGCCAATCGCTCATGTATCTCATACCCATTCTTTCTAAATGCACATCCAGTTTTTGAAGTGTGAGCGGCTTAGTAAGAGGATCCGCTATATTGTCCACGGATGCTACTTTCTGCACAACAATCTGACGCTCATCCACAAATTGTCGGATGATGTGGTAGCGTCGATCTATATGTTTGGACTTCTGATGAGACCTCGGTTCTTTAGCTTGCGCTATAGCTCCATTATTGTCACAGTAAAGTGGCATAGGCTCCTCAATAGAGGGCACCACTCCTAGCTCCGTGACGAACTTTCGAAGCCAAACTGCCTCCTTTGATGCCTCAGATGCTGCAATATACTCTGCCTCAGTGGTGGAATCTGCTGTTGTATTCTGTTTGGAACTCTTCCAAATAATAGCCCCACCATTCAATAAGAAGACATGCTGATGTTGACTTTCTATCATCAACATCTGACATGAAGTCTGAATCTGTGAAGCCCTCTAACTTTAGTTCATTTCCACCATACACTAAACACAAATCCTTAGTTCTTCTTAAGTACTTAAGGATATTTTTCACAGCAGTCCAGTGTTCTTCACCTGGATTGGATTGATACCTGCTCGTAACACTTACGGCATGTGCGATATCTGGTCTTGTACATAGCATAGCGTACATGAGACTCCCTATTGCGGAAGCATAGGGAATTCTGCTCATACGCTCTCTCTCCTCAGGTGTTTTAGGACACATCATCTTGGAAAGATTAATCCCATGTCTAAGAGGGAGAAGACCCCTTTTGGAATTTTCCATGTTGAACCTTTTCAACACATCTTCTATGTACATCTGCTGTGACAAACCGATCAACCTCTTAGATCTATCTCTATAGACCTTAATTCCGAGGATGTAGGCTGCCTTTCCTAGATCTTTCATCGAGAAATTTTGGGACAACCAAACCTTGACAGAGGTCATCAAACCTGCATCATTTCCAATTAAAAGAATGTCGTCCACGTACAATACGAGAAAGACAAGCTGGCTCCCACTGGTCTTCTTGTAAACACAAGGTTCATCTTGATTTCTTACGAAGCCAAACGTTTTGACTGCGTCATTGAACCGTATGTTCCAACTCCTCGAAGCCTGCTTCAATCCATAAATGGACCTCTGAAGCTTGCATACTTTATGCTTCTGGCTATCAGACACAAAGCCCTCAGGCTGTTGCATATATATATCTTCCTCTATAAATCCATTGAGAAAAGCAGTTTTTACGTCCATTTGCCAGATCTCATAGTCATAGTATGCGGCTATGGCAAGTAATGTTCGAATGGATTTAAGCATGACTACAGGAGAAAATGTTTCCTTATAGTCGAGACCTTCTCGCTGACTGTAGCCTTTTGCCACAAGTCTCGCCTTGTATGTCTCTACTTTTCCATCCGCACCAATCTTTCTCTTGAAAATCCATTTGCAACCAACAGGTACTATACCTTCTGGTGGATCAACAAGAGTCCATACTTGATTGGTATGCATAGAGTCCATCTCGGACTTCATAGCTTCTTGCCATTTTATTGAGTCGATGTCTGTCATCGCCTCTTCGTAACTGGTAGGATCATCCCTGCGATCATTATCGCCAATGAGGAACATTTCCTTTGTGCATTCCATAACGAAATCTCGATATTTTTCTAGAGGTTGGGATATTCTATCAGATCTTCGAGGTAATTGTGTAATAGTGGGTTCAGTTTGAATAGCTTGTTCAGATTGTTCTAGAGAAATTGTTTGTTCATTTGAGACCATCTCTTTGAGCACTATCTCCTTTCCGGCACCACCTTCTTGGACAAACTCTTTTTCCAAAAATATTGCATGTCGGCTAACAATCACGTTTTGTTCGCTTTGAAGATAAAATAATATCCCATAGACTCCTTGGGATAACCAATAAATCTTCCTTTATCCGACCTAGCCTCCAATTTATCTGTTTTAGGTTTTTTAACATACGCCGGGCATCCCCAAATCCTTAAATGATTGAGACCCGGCTTTTTGCCAAACCACATCTCATGCGGAGTGCGAGGAACAGATTTTGAAGGCACACTATTCAGAACGTAGGCTGCGGTCAATAGGGCATAACCCCAAAGAAATAAAGGTAAGTCTGTGAAGCTCATCATTGATCGCACCATATCTAATAAAGTACGATTTTTTTCTTTCTGAAACTCCATTCAATTCTGGAGTTCCAGGAGGTGTCCATTGCGAGAGAATACCGTTTTCTTTGAGATAATTGAGGAATTCGGTGCTTAGATATTCACCTCCTCGATCTGATCGAAGAGCCTTGATGCTTTTTCCTGTCTGCTTCTCTACTTCATATCTGAACTCTTTGAACTTTTCAAATGTTTCAGACTTGTGTTTCATAAGGAACACAGACCCATACCGTGAATAATCATCAGTAAAAGTCACAAAGTAAAGATAACCACCCCGAGCCGTTTCACTAAACGGTCCACACACGTCTGAGTGCACAAGGGCAAGTAATTCAGTGGCTCGCTCCCTTCGTCCAACAAAAGGTGACTTGGCCATTTTGCCTTGAAGACAAGACTCACAAACTGGATAGGACTCTAAAGCACAAGTGTTCAAGTGCCCATCCTTGGCCAGTCGGTTTATCCTGTCTTCTGCAATATGACCTAGTCGAAGATGCCATAGATACTTTTGGTTCAAATCATTATCTCTAGGTCTCTTGGTTTGAGAATTATTCTCTTTATGTTCAATATTAGCGACATTTCCATCCAGATTTAGAAAGTAGAGATTGTTAACTAAACTACCGGTGGCTATCAATTTATTTTGTAAATAAATAAAACAACCATTAGTTTCAAAAATAAAACGATAACCAGTTCGTACTAAAGCCGTAACAGAAATCAAATTTCTAACAACTAAAGACGAATAATAACAATTCTCTAATTCTAAAATATGTCCTGATGGAAGTTTCAAAGAACAGCTCCCTACGGCTAACACAGCAACGCTTGCTCCATTTCCCACACGCAGGGTCACCTCGCCGTCCTTCAACGTTCTACTTCCCTTTAGATCCTGCAATGAATTACAAAGGTGTAAGGTACATGCAGAATCTAATACCCAAGAAGAAGTAGAGCCAATCATATTGGCCTCAACGATGAGCATTTGGTTCGTACCTTCAGAAGGCTTGTCCTTGAAATTTTCTTTTAGAGTAGAAAGATATTCCTTACAATTTCTCTTCCAATGCCCGTCCTTTCCGCAATGGAAACACTTTCCTTTAGCCTTACTTTTGTCGGATTTCTTAAAATTGGCTTTCTTTACTCCACCCGACGACTTGAACTTGGAAAACTTCTTCTTTCCATTGAACTTTTTCTTGGAAGAGGAAGTTCTCTCAATAGCCATCGCCATCCCGTTAGTTTTCAAAGTGCCTTCCGCTGTGACTAACATATTCATTAGCTCGGACAGAGTGGCATGAATCTTATTCATGTTGAAGTTCATGACGAAATGAGAGAACGATTCTGGCAAAGACTGTAGAACTAGATCAATCTGCAAGTCCGCGTCCAGGTGCAAGCCGAGGTTTATCAGCTGCTCCATGTCGTCAATCATTTTGAGACAATGTTCACTGACTGACGTGCCTGGAGTCATCTGAGCCCTAAACAACCGCTTTGATATCTCATATCTTGCGGTTCGGCTTTGCGCACCATACAACTCTTGTAAGTGCATAAGCATCTCATATGCACGAACGTAGTTCTCATGCTGTCGTTGCAGCTCATTCGACATCGAGGCCAGCATGTAATATTTGACACGATGGTCATCATCTACCCACTTGTCTCTCTCCTGAGTTTCCTCAGGGGTAGCCTCAGCGGTAAGCTCGGGAATTGGAGCTTGAAGAACATAATCAAGCTTTTCAATACCTAAAACAATTTTTAGGTTACGAAGCCAGTCTTGAAAATTAGAGCCGGTTAATCGGTTAGATTCCATTATGCGAGAAAAAGGGTTAGAGGCATTCATTTTGTCTGCAGAAAGTAGAGATTTTAGTGAGAGTAGTATTTTTCATTTTAATCTATTAAACTAGGGTCTTTTAGTTTAAAAGGTCCTCCCACTAATTTTATCGAATTTTACACTCCCTAGGTAGAAAGACGGAAATCCTCATCCGTTAGATTTCTTAGTGGTGATTGGGTTTTCATAAATTACGACTTACCTCACCGGACAGTTTCTTGGAAAGTCGCAATTTAATGAATGGGTAACATCTTACCTCGACACATCTTATGTGTAATCCAATCGTTCTTCGGCCTCTAAGGTTTATACGCCTCACCGGACGGTTTCTTGGCGCAACAACCTCAGTTAAGTCATATCCACCTCTCCTACAAATATAGAATTATCAAAAGACCCTCACCGGACGGTTTCTTGGATCCATTGGTAATGCCACATGGTAGCATCTCATGACAAGATGTACGTATAGTTCAAACACAAGCAGTCCCATGGGACCATGCGTGACTACTCAATGTTGACACAATACGATCATCTTGTGATCAGTGGAAGGCCACGATAGAGCATCAAATACCCTTCGTTCCAACTTAATATTTTATAGGGAGTTTAAAGACATTAATATTATATCGATCTCATCATCATATAATTATTCACATGTTACATCTCATATAACATAAATCACAAGTATCACATACACAAAATAACTGTATAGTTTAGGGATGATCATGGACTTTTCTGATTTGACTCGAGCCGACGAGTCAAATCGGTCTATGGGGTAATACACACATAATCTCAACTTTTGAAATTTGCATTGCCTGGTCATCTTCTTCTTTTGGGTTGATACATCCTTTGATGCTGTCATGATTTACGACGCCAATCCATCAACGCTTGATGTGCATCCTCCTCTAGATAACTCTAATCTCATCTAATCAAAATTACAAGGATTCACATATCCCAATTAAAATAAAGATGGCACGCAGGCCATATATAATCATACAAAATACAACATCACATATACATCCACAATCAAATCATAAATACATCCATAATCACATCACAGATGTCTAAGGTCCATGATCATCTCCCACTCAGAAACTATACAGAAAGTAATAACCAAATCGATCTAAACATCGATAAAAATTTTGGAACTTAATAATATAATTTTCTCAAATCTGCACGTAGTTCTATCATGATTTAAAACCAATAAATCGCAGTACGTGCAATTTAAGAAAAATAACATCGATCTAATCGAAAAAGGCTCCAAAAATTTCAATCGAACCGTACAGATCATTAATATTTTTACATAGAACATGAGAATCGGCTCTGATACCACTGTAATAATTTATCCGGCACAAAAATAATAAATCCAAATCGCAGCGGAATAAAACGAAAACAAAATCAATCCAGTGCCGGCGGATCATTCTCATGTTACTGTGTAAAAATAATCTAAACTATATAGATCTAAAGTTCAGATTACATCACCTTGGACCAGTTAAGGTCTCTTGATCTACTGTACGGTTGAAACTGAACACGACGATCTATGGTTCCGATTAGCCGCACACGTGCCCGGCCTCTACGCGTATCCACACGGAATTGATGCAGATCCAACGTCTTCCGTCGCACGGAACAGATGAGTTGTAGACTATGAAGACGGTGCTAGCAGTCCTCTAATATCTACGTTCTCCTTTTTGAATACTCCGAACTTTATGAAAGACAAGGTATGTAGAGAGAAGAAGAAGATTTATTAACTCCTCAAAAGACTAATTGAATTAGTCTCTATACATCAGGGAAGATCCTATATATATCTTCATGCGGCCAACATCACGCGGCCAACTTAATTAGATTCACGCGGCCAACTTAATTAGTTTCTTGCAACCGTACGGTTACCAAGAGTGAATTAATATCTCCTTGAGATTGGCAACGTAACTAATTAAGCCTCAAGGATAAGCATCAATCTAGTAACTAATTAATTCTTAGGATAATTAGTAACTAATTGAAGCTTATCCAATTAATTCTTATCTCTCTCTAATGAATTCAATTTAATTGGATCTTATCCATTAAATTATAATTAAATATCTAATTAGAATATTATCTCATAATAATCCACGAATATTTAATTATTCTCTAATCTAATTAGAGATTAAATCTTTCATAAAGAATATTCAAATTATAATTTCTCATTATATCCACTAAACTGTTTAGTGTATTAAACTCATCTCGTACACAATTCCTATTGTGTGTGACCGCATAGGTCCATTACCATTCGGCAGTGGGATCCAATATCAAACCCTTTAATATTGAATTAGAACTCTTCTAATGTATAAAATAATTTATTTAAATTATTTTTACTCCTTTCACTGTCCGCAAGTGACACCTAGCAGTATATCACGGCAAACCAGAATGGTGATGAAAAATGAACCTTTCCGCTTACAGTTACCGTGTGATTAATTCCTTTCAACACACAACGCCCCGATCGAATCAAAGTCATGGTTACTCGCCAAAACTTATTATTCGATCATATGATTAGAATATCTAAAATCGACTCAATATGGTAACACAGCTGGAAACCTTTCCACACACCATGTACCCTGGCCAGGGATTTTCTGAGTCGAGTCTGATAGTCTACATAGGACGTTCTCTCTCAACATTGAGAGTGTTGAATCCCTTATTGTGCATTCACATGCCTCCCCATATAAACTACTACAGCCAATCAGTACCAGACGTAGACCAATGATTAGAGTCTAAGTATTAGTACAGTCAAACAGTAGCAATCCATATGTGAAGCAACCATGACGCCTCAGGTCTAAGGAGTACTTCACACAACTGTTAACAAATGAACTAGTCACTGGCGAGTATGAATCCATGTGACTGCTCAACCAAATGGTCACGCTCAGTGTACTTATTCACTAATAAGCACCTGTATACTTACTTTAGTGTCCCTACACTAGTGACTTGAGATTCGTCACCTCAACTTAGAAGTATAGCATACACCGGCCTATCCGGAAATATCATCGCCCTTATGATATTCCTATGGCTAGGAGCGTTTATGAATCTTGTACAAAGAAATATATATCTCAAATTCTAACTCTTAGGAATATACTTTCTTAACAAAGATTCAACGGACGATTCATGTAAATACATTGCACTGCTAACAATAAACATGAATAAAAACTTGCCCTTTATTAAATAAGAAAAATACAAAATATGTCCATAAGCCTATGTCACCGATTGGCTTTAGGGTTTATCACTAACACAAACATCTTCTTCGGTCTCAACATTCTCGAGATTCTTAATATGCAGTCTTTCCCAAAGCTGTGACAAATCTTTCAATTCGCCAATTCTATGCCCATCCTTATTTAGGACTTGGAACTACTGCAACTCTTGAAGAGAAGTCAGCTTCCCAACCTTAGTTATCTTGGAAATCAAATTTACTTCAACATCAAGATATCATAGGTTAATCAACTTTGTAAAACTTTCAGGAAACCTCTCAAGTGAACACCCATATATTCAAAACTTGTAGATTATAAAGGAGACACAGCATTTCAGGTAATTTTTTAATACAGGTCCAAGATATATCAAGATACCGAAGATGTTTTAAGTTGCCAATACTCTCAGGCAGCTTATCAATTTTTCAATATCTCAAATTCAACAAACGAATATAATTGAGCCGACCGAACCAGTGATTAATTGCTACATTCAAATTTGGCACGGTATTTTCGAAAATCATAAGTGATCTCAATTTATTATTGTGGCCTAACTCTTTTTAATTTATTCAGTTTCATATTTTCTGCATAAACCGAAAGATGGTGAAATGTAGAGGACAAACTGTAGAGGGCATTGTGTGACGGCATTTGCCTTGTAGTATGAAGCATTCCTCCTTGGAAACCAAGTGTGCCAGCTCGTGCATCAAATTAGGGATTACATATTACCGATGGTACCACTGAGTATACTCGAAGAAAAGCCGGCTTATCAAGTCGTGAAAAATAGCTGGCTCCTACATCTTCCATTTGTGTATTTTCTCGAGGTGCAAGTTGCCTTGTGCCACCCAAATACTGACTAGTTCACGTTGATTGAATTGATACGACCAAAATAATGTGATTACTGACATTCTATTATTGTCGAACAAAGTCTAAAAAATACTGCAAAAACTATTAGTGGATTTAGATTTTAATGTCGCTTATATACGTATTGGTAAATCTGTTACTGACATAGATCGCCATTGATGTTAGGTTATTACTAACATTTAGCCAATGCCGTTATAGAGATATTTATTACTAACATTATTTAAATGTTTGTATTTTTAATTATCTCCGGCACTAGTAAATATCGATAATTATTAATTATTTTATAATATTATATAAATATTGGTATTCTACTATTGATTTCAGTATTAGTTAATATCGATAATTCTAAATTATTTTACAAATAGAGATACTATTTAAATTATAGCTTGAGCATGTAAAAAATAATAAAAATGCTAATTTGCACTATCATATAATAATTAATTTTGTTTTATAATATTTATAGGCTAAGTAATTTTTCTAAACCCATAATAGTAATAAGTGTATAAATAATATATCCAAATATAAAAATGGCCACATGATATAAAATAGAATATTGCGCCAGATATATACAAAAAGTAGAACATGCTAAAAGTTAGTTACATTGAGTGAATAGTGTATATTAGATGGTAAAATCATACTGAATAGTGTATATTAGATGGTAAAATCATATGACAATATTAAATTTTCCTAATTAATGATATAAGAATTATCTTATAATAAAATATAACTGAAAAGGAACCGTTTTCCAAATTTTTCACTAAAGGATGGCACGAATCTCGATGCTATCCAAGGGCTAAAAAATAGGTGGCAAAGTTGGGCCGGTGCTATCAATAGCATTCTAGCCCAACTCTATCTCTCTTATATATATATATATATATATATATATATATATATATATATATATATATATATATATATATATATATCTATTCTTATTATTATAAGCAAATATGTTTGTTGGTTTCGTCTCACCCCTTTGTTTTGTCGGTACTATCAAAATTACCAAAATACCCTTCACAAACTAATTTAATCACGAGTTTTTTCTTAATTGAATAAATGATAAAAAAAAAAATTTAAGCTCTTTAAGTTCATAGTTAAACTCACTTAGTTTAATAAAAATTAGGTAAAATTAGAGTCCTTTAAAAATTATTTCTTAGAGTACCTCACCTAGAGTGGCTTTCTAAAAAAAATTATATTGTTTTACATTTATATAGTATTAGATATAGTATTAGTGTATTTTTAATTTTCAAAAATTTAATTTTAATCATGAGCTTGATTTTTTAATTCAAAGAACATTTAAGCTCTTTAAGTTCATAGTTAAACTCACTTAGTTTAATAAAAATTAGGTAAAATTAGAGTCCTTTAAAAATTATTTCTTAGAGTACCTCACCTAGAGTGGCTTTCTAAAAAAAAAATTATATTGTTTTACATTTATATAGTATTAGTGTATTTTTAATTTTCAAAAATTTAATTTTAATAATGAGCTTGATTATTTAATTCAAAGATAAGTTTTTTCTTAATTGAATAAATGATAAATTTTAACTATAATTGAATGTTCTACTAAAAATACTTTGAATTAAAAAAATTTAAGCTCTTTAAGTTCATAGTTAAACTCACTTAGTTTAATAAAAATTAGGTAAAATTAATTAGAATTAGTGTATTTTTAATTTTCAAAAAATTAATTAGGTTCTTGAGATTTACATAAATACATAAAATACATTTTATTTGCTTTTTATTAGATTAAACTTATAGTTCAAAATCTTCAACTCATTTAGTTTAATTACATCTTTTTAAACTCACTTAGTTTAATAAAAAAATAGAAAAAAAAAATAGAGTCTTTTAGAAATTATTTCTTAGAGTACCTCACATAGAGTGTCTTTCTATAAAAAATTGTATTGTTTTTAAATTATATAGTATATTGGTGTATATTTAATTTTTAAAAATTTAATTAGCTTCTTGAGATTTACATAAATTACATTTTATTTGCTTATTATTTCAAAATTTTAATTAGCTTCCTGTGATTTACATAAAATAAATTTTATTTGCACCTTTAAAAGTTAATTTCTTAGGGTATCTTACATAAAGTGACTTTTTTTAAAAAAATGCATTTTTTAGTCTTTGATTCAAAGAATTAATTTTTTATAGACTTTATACTACTAAATATTAAATTTAATGTTAAATTTTTTATTATGAGACCAAAAAAGTAATACTTTAAAAAACATGTGACCACACATTACACAAGTAATGGGTAATTAAAAAGGAACATACACCAGGTGTATTATTATGTGTTTAAATTTGATAGTAAATAGTTTAAATTAACATTTAATTTTATGAAAAATTTCTAAAAAGAATTAGAAGTACCTTATTTTAATTGTACTTGTTACATTTTTTCCAATTCAATATTTTAAAATATATATAGAATAAGTGTATTGGACCTGTACACCGTATACACCAGGTCCAATGAATAATTGCACAACCTTTTCACTAATTTGGCCCTTCTTCTTCTTCGACCTAATGAAAACTAAAGGGCGGCAGCCGTTATCGCTGGGAGCCGAAGCATAAGCCACTTCGGGAAACGGTGGTTCGGAGCGGAATCGGCGGAGCGGAATCGGCGGAGCGGAATCAGCCCTACACAATAAAGCGTTCCGTTTTAGAGAATAACTGTAAATTATTAGTATTTATACAGATTCATTCTTTTATCATCTTCAAATTAAATAAATGTTCCGTTTTTTCTCTTCAATTCCAGGTATTAATCCAGGTAAATAATTGTTATTAAGTATTTTTATGATATGGGTTATTAAATTCACTGATTTAATTTTATTTTTTTCCTTGTATAAAAAGCCTTTGTTGCCATGGCTACTCGTACTACTGTGGCGATTGAAGACAAAAAAAAATTGCTGTGGGTATTTTCGTATTGGACCGATCTCTTCCTACAAATACTGGACAGTAAGTTTATTCTTATGTAATTATTTTTTGCCATTTGCTTTATTCTTTCATTTTTATTTCTATTATTAATTTTTATATATTATTTAAAATTGAAAATTAATTTGTTGTATACCCTATTTGATTATGGTGAGAATTATTGATATAGCTGTAACAGTGAAGTGCAGTAGATTTTAATGTCTATTTGAGTTTATTATATTATAAATAATAAAATTATAAACTATTATCTGTCTTTTTTTTCTCTAAAGTCTTTTTAATGAAAATTAATCAATTTAAGCAGGCTTCAAAACTTATATGTTACAAATTTTTGCTTAATTTCTGATTGTTAAATAAACTCCTATTAGAATCTACCAATTTTTAAAAGTCTATATAATTTTTGCCCTAAGGTTTTAAAAATAGAAAATAAAATGCTACATATTTTTGATTTTGTAATGTGCCCGATCCTGCCAATGTTCAAAAAACTATTGAAGTGACCACTCAGTTGGCAGCAATTAGAGGAAAAAAAATTACAAAAATATCTTGTGTTATAGAACATTTTCTATGTAGGAATGTACGTAATATATCTTGTCTTCATGTTATTATAATTATTATGCAATAATTTCTTTTTTATTGGAAAGAATAATTTGAAAAAATATACTCAATGCATTTATGAAATTGAATTGGTTTTCTTCTATAGTTTCTGATTCTATAATTTTCTCTATTTCATTTAGAAGATGTCCTTAGCGTATAGTTATTTTCAACATTGGATTGAGGAGGAGGAAGATGTACACTTGCCAACTGATATATTGATGGAGATTTTTACTAGAGTTTCTTTGTCGACTCTTTACACTTGCCGAGATATCTCTTTTTTCTTCAACAGAGCGACGTACACTTATGAATTTATATTGGATCGATGTAAAATATTATTTGGAACTTTCGGGCTGTTTATGCAACAGTTTGCCATAAATTTTTCTGCTGAGTTTGTCCCAGCACATAACACTTTGGTTATGGAAGATTTGAGTCTAGGATATATGCCGGAGGCAGTTCATATTCTTTCTTCATCGAACGGCTCTCTACTGTGTTCAAATAATAATCTTCAACATCCAAGGTTCTATATATGCCGCCCCACTAGCAAAGAATGGGTCAAATTACCTAATCCTAGAACTAGGTACCACTCTAAAGGTTTTGCTCTAATTGTGCATGGGTCGTCACCTCACCACTATCAAATTCTACGATTATGTTGGTCAAATATCCCAAGATCAAATTTGGTTAGTGAGCTATTTGATTCAACGCTATGGAAATGGAGGTGGAGTGGTGAAACTTGCCTAAATGCCACTCATTCTTTAGGTTTGGAGGGACCAATTTCATTTGACGGGTTCCTATATTGGATGGTGAATCATTCTAAGATCTTTGTGTTTAACTTGCACACATTTAATTCATATTTCAAAGTGCTGCCAAATAGAGCTCGCTACTGTACTACATATCCTTACAAGAATGAGTTAGCGAGCCGCGATGGAGGTCTTGATTTACTACATACTTGTCTCCACATAATGGATATTTGGAACCTACCAACACACAACTCAGCTTGGGTATTTGTTGCTAGAGTGCATCTTAGTTTCTTATTGGGAAGTGATATGTTTTACAGTACTACAATTTTCCGAACATATGATCGGATGTTTGTGGTAACTGTAGACGGCATTTATATGATGGATATATATAGCCGTATTGTTGAGACTTTGAGTCTGAGTGGTAATCATCCACTTGGGGCAGAAATTTATATATACAACTCCGCTTTTTCGGATGAAAGAATTGTTTGGAACGAAAGAACTCCTTCGAGCTACAATGGCAACTGGGTTATTCAAGATAATCGCATTCGCTCACAGTGATAAATCAGTCACTACACCACTGATAATCAATGTCTATAAAATATTGTTATGTTGCTTACTGTTTTTAGGAGTTTTATTTTTCTTTCTATATGTTTTGGTTTTCTTATTTTTTCTTTTATGATATCGATGTATAAAGAAGTTTCCATATCAATGAGAATATTAGTTTTGAGAGAATTTTGTGCACCGATTTACTATTCCATTTAATATAAATTGTCATGTTGTATGATCTTTTGTGATCTTTTACTTTTACTATTTTGAAGTTATTGAGAATGGATTATTTTGGGAAAAAAAAAGAATCTACTTTTGCTTAAAAATTAGTTATTAAATCTATTCTCAAGAGGGTTAGAGATATTTGGATTGATGATCTTTAATGCTTTTGTTAGAGATATTTGGATTGATGATCTTTAATGCTTTTTTTGATTTACTAATTTATTTAGTAGTCCACCTCACAAATTCTCCTGCATAATATTCATTTTATTGCATTATATGTCTCAGTTAATTAAATGCTAATAAATCTCATTCTGAACGGGCCAGCACTCCAGCATGTAGCTTTTTACCGCATGTAGTGCTTCGGAAAATATAGTTTTTTGATCCTTTATTTTGGATTGTAATTTCGGAAAAGAGAAAAGAAACATAACCAGGCTCAAATACAGTTTGATTTAAACAGTTAATTTTTGAATATCTAGATGTAATGTTAAAAATCTAAACATTTAAGCATTTAAAAATTAATTTAGTTTATGTTAAACTCTGCAGCCATAAGTCAGTGCTTCAGGAGGGAAATAAGAAGAATAATGGTCTCATTTCTCTCCTTGTCCTTAAACCCAAAAAAAAAAAAAAAAAGCTTGATAGTTATCTGTGTTCGTTTAATTGTTTTTCTTTTTTGACCTGTTTTCATTGGTGTGATCCAATTCGAATTCTTTGATAGAGATGAATACCCCTAATATAAATGCTATGTAAATGTAGTATAGTTCTATTTACATCTTGAATGCCATGCCTTTATTCTATTTATTGTCACTTTACAGATTATACAATCTGTTATGCTGCTGGCGGTGTGATTCCAAAGGTGCGGGGACGAGCAACCTTGCAGTTAGTACGTATTGCGTTTTCAAATTTTAAAACTTAATAGTCCATAGGTCATCATGGATTCTAATAATATCTTTTGGCTAGGCTTGCAATGCATAAACTCCCAAAGGACAAAATAGATATTTTTCTGTTATAATTATATTTTATAATTTGTGAGGTTTATGATTATACTAAATGTTTCACTCTGCTACATTGCATTTTTATTTCTTACTAATTTTTTTTTTTACATTATTTCCCAATAGTTACTATGCGTGACAATTACTCAATGGCGGAAAGAATTTCTGAGGATCAAATGGGAAAAGATAAAGGTGAAACTCTATTCATATTATTTTACGATTTTCATTAAACAATAGTTAGTTAAAAATCAATCAATTTATAGTTACAAATTTATTATTCAATTTAACTATTAGGGTTTTTTTTTTTGCTTACATACTCCTCCCCTGCTATTCAAAATTTTCTATTTTTTCTCTCTATTTCCAAAATACCCTTTCCAAACCTCGATTCTCATGAGAAAATCTTAGAGTTGGGGGGGATATTTGAAGGAATTTTGAAAATAAATAAGGGCTTTTTGGTTCACCAATAAGTATATTACATGTAGATATTGTGGAAGTTTAAAGGATATATTAGAGATTTTTTTAAATATTAATATTACAAATATAATAGGCAACTTACAAATATAATGGGATTGGGGCTTAGAAAGGTATTTTGCTCCATTGTTATGAAGTTTATATAAGCAACAACTCCTAAACTAATGTCATACTTGCATTTAATTGTTGTTTCCAATTTTCGGAAGGAAAAAAATTTACATATTCATTATTATTTTGAATATAAATATATTTATTTTGTTAAATATCATTTTATTATATAAAACAATCTTTCTTCATAAAAGCTTAGGATATTAGAGTATCTTGATATTGTATTCAATGTTAATGACACTAACAGTTGACATTTCTTTGCAGAACAAAATGAGGATAAAAAATCGAAAAGGAGAGATAGCTACGCTAATATGCCTAAAGAGAAAAAGGAGGCACTTTTAGCGAAGAAACGTGAAGAATATCAGCGCAAGAAAAAACAAAAGTTACTACTAGACAGCTCCAATATCAACGTAGGTGGTTCAGATGGGAATGCTTCTAATGACGTTGATATTGCGAATGGTAATTTTAATATAATAATTGAATTTTACAAACTATATGTTTGATGTATAATTCTATGCAAATTAAGTTCGTCATAAAATTAATTAGTTAAATTGGTGGCATGTAGTGTGCAATAGCAATCAAATTGCTACTCTTGATGTTGTAAAGGCCGCTCATGGAAAGTCAGTTCAAGTATCCAATTCATCAGAGGTTGAAGAAGGTGATTTTGTATGCATTTTTTTAAAAATATTGTTAACTTGCCTCTTAATATTTCTTGCATAATTTACTCTATTATTTTATTATAGAAATGGGAAATATCTCAAGACGGGACATCACACAAATTAGTGAAGTTGCTGAAAGCTCAAATTTTCAAGAACTACCTGAGCAACCGCATGCCTGTAATGGTTAGTTTTATTATTATATTTAATATTATTCATTTTTTCCATCCAATTAACACAATTATAATAATTATAAAATAATGAGGGTAATTATATGGGGTGTACAAGTCTTTCAGCTCTATCTTTTATTCATTTTAAAAAAGTAAAAGATATCTTAAATTTATTGATATTTTCACCTAATATAATCATTTTAATTGAATACTGCAAACAACAGTTAAATAATAGAGTTATGAAATTTAATAAAAATTTTAACAAACTTATTTGAATAACTTTATATTCTAAAAATTTAAAAATTAAAAGAATCTCATCAAAAAAGTTAAAAGTAAGGGGACCAATACGAAATGGCCTATAATTTAGAAAGTCTCCGTATATTTTTATGTAGAATATTTGATAATGCCAACATACATTCCAAAATCATAATTATCGAAAATGGGATGAAAGTGATGTTTGCACGGTAAAATTTAGAAAAATTTGACACGTCTCCAAAAAGAATAGGATTAACAAAATGGATAGAATGGATATGGTAAAAATATATGGAGACCTCAACTACATCCAATTTGAAATAGCCCCTCAACTTCATATTTTTTGATTGACATTTATTAATTTTTAATTTATGCGGACCAAATTATTCTACATAGTTTAGATAAAAATTTTATTAAATTCATTGCGGCCTCTACTAAGTGATTAGTTGTTTTGGTTTTATTTACTGAAAAATAGTTAAAACTATAAATTTTGGTAAAACTAATGATGACTTCAATAAAATTAAGGCAAAAGTTCAGGTATAAGCAGGAATTAGACTAATTTTGCATTTGGACAAAATTGCGTTGTTCCTAAGAATAATAAGGTAAATAGTGTTTGGATTGTTATATTGGAATAGAGAAAATAAGAGTTATAATTTTAAATTAAAAATATTTTATCTAATTAATTAACATCAAAATATTAATTAAAAATAATTTAATAAATTAATAATTTTTTTTAACTATGAATACAATAGTAAATTGATAAATTAATAAATATAAATATTAGCTAATTAATTAGTTAATTAATTAATTAATTAATTAATAAGTTAACTTTTTAATTACTGAGTAAATTATTTTAGTTAGATAATTAGTTAAAAATTAAATAGATTAGTCAAATTAATGGTTGTTGAATAAATTAATTAAAATATTATATTTAAAATAAATAATAATTATTGAATAAATTGATTAAAATATTAATTTTAATTAGTTAATTAATAATAAATAATACATTAATTCATTACTTTACTATTTAAGTAATAGTTAATGACTTAAATACATTAATTAGGTTAATTAACAATTTAATATTATAATTAAAGTTAAAGTTAAATTAGACTTAATTAATCATGTTCTCATTTGAGAACAAGCTTGTTCTAAAGGGGAAGGGTGGAACAGCTGTTCCAAGATTATACCGGATTGTATCAAGCGGGGATGATGTATTTTTAGAACTGCTATTTTCAAGTGAATAAAATAGCGTTTGGGAACAAATGGGGAAACAAGAGCTTATTTCCGGGCTTATACCGGAACCAAACCGGGTGTGAGACTTATGTCCCATTTGGTATGGGGGCCTATCAAATGCTCCTCAAGAAGTGAGAGGGTAAATATATAGAAATATATTTATTTTATTTTTCTTTTGTTAGGAATACATAGGATATATCTCACTCATTGAGATATATGCAATATAAGATTATATATTAAGACAAGTATAATATTTTTTAATCATATCTTCTCACGGCATGTAACGCAGGCTTATTATAATCTTAAATAAAACTTGGAAAGAGAGCACTATTTTAATTTTGTTTTTAAAGAAATGTATACAACAATCGTGAACTTTAGGTCATTTGCTAACAACTTCTCAATCTTTAAAAAATTTAGTTTTAATGCCTAATTTTTTTACTTTGTTTGATTTGAATTGTTTGTTACTTATAAAAAATTGTTGTCTGCACTTGACGTATTTGTACATTCACTACTATACTTTTATTGGTTTTTTATTTTATGTAATTGTTTAATCTCTACTATCTAATAAAAAATAATTTTTAGTTAGGAATTAAACTATTGAATTAACAACAACAAATGCAAGTATAGTGCATAATTAATTGAATTAATGCACTAGGTGCGTGCATTTACTCTTAAGAAGACAAATCAACTATTAAAAAGACAGATAGTAAAATTAAAATATTTAAAAGTTACATAACTAATTTCAAGCAATCCAAAGTTTAGGTCAGCATTTGCGAAAGTTGAGGGTCTAATTTTCAGTTTGGCTATAGTTAAGGGGTCCTTATATATTCCTGTACGGTAGACAATTGTATCAGTACATTTCAAAATAAATATACATCTTACACCAAAGTAGGTATGCATGTTACATTCTATTTATTTTTTATTTTAATGCTATCATCTATTATTCAGTAATTTTGACTATCATTTTGTTGTAGAAATGCATAATATCTTGAGAAGTCATGTCACACAAATTAACAACGGTGCTGAAAGCTCGAACCTGCATCAGCCATCTGAACAACCAGATGCCCGGAACGGTTAGCTCTACTGTTATACTTTTAAAATAATGTAGATTGCAAGGATGATTTCGACAAACTTTTCTCTTTAATTGTTCTTTTTTATTTTTTGATTCGATTCTTGATATTCTTCAATACTATTTATTTTAATAGCTTAATTTTAATGTTATAAATAATATTGTTGTGCTTGTTATTTACAATTTTTTTTATTGTAGCAAAAAAAAACGAAAAAGGAACAGAGAAATAAAAAAAAAAAAGGCAATATGCAAAATTATCATACGATGAGAAACAAATAATGTTGTCGAAAAGACGTCATGATTACCATCAAAAAAAGGCTACAAGATTGGAGAATAGTGAAAGACTCTATATCTCAGAAGTTGGTCAAGATCAGTTTAAGAGAAATGGTATTGAAATATAAACTCATCACTTATTTAATTGCATGTTAATTGATATATTAATTATTACAAACTAACAAACTAAAATGTTTAATCAGGTGGCTCTAATTCTAACTTTCAAGTTAATTGTAATATATGGCGTTCTACCAGATTGCATTCACAAGTATCAAATGAACCATATATTATTAAACAGATTACTGATTGCAAGTATTGTAAAGCAAAGAGATTAGAGTTTGAACCACCGACTTTTTGCTGCTACAATGGAGAAGTTGTTCTACATATTAATCCAATGCCAAGGATTTTATTAGAACTGTATACCTCGGATTCAGAAGAATCAAATGAATTTCGAGAATATATTCGTGCATATAATAGTATTTTCTCATTTTCATCTATGGGAGTCAAATTGGACAAGAGAATAGCAAATATGGATAAAGGCATATACACATTCAAAGTTCAAGGGCAAGTTCATCACTACGTACCAAATTTATGTCCCGACGGTGCTCATGCAAGATTTCTGCAGCTATACTTTTATGATACTGAGCACGAAGTTATTAATCGTATGCATCATATGCCTCAACTGACAAATCAATAATTGAGAAGTTGATTGGAATTCTTAGTATCAATCCATACTCAATGTTTTTACGGAGCTTAAGAAGTATACCCTCTCTAGAAGTCTATACTATTTCTATACGAAAGGATTGTGGATTAGATCAGCGCATATACAATGCACCATCAACTTCTCAAGTTGCTGCTATTTGGGTCGAAGGAAATAATATTGAAGGACGATACTCGAGAGATGTTGTTGTGCATGGGCCTTCAAATAACTCTTATAGAGTCGAGCCATACTTTGGCTGTTATGATCCGTTACAATATCCTCTATTATTTCCCCTAGGCCAAATAGGATGGCATAAGAATATACCAAGACGCAAAGGGAAGATGAAACATCGTGATGATGATTCAAAGTTCAGCAATCATCCCCAGAATTAATGATCAAAATTTCGAAGATGTCTTAATTAGAGAAAAAGGTAATAAAATTAAATATAATAGAAAATGTTTTTATAGTTTAGTCATTTTATAAGTAAAATATTAAATTTTTGTTACAATACTTCTCTCTTTCTTTATTTGTAGCTGTGGCTAATCGGAAAGAGAAAGATGTATCATGTCGAGAATATTACTGTTACATGTTACAAGTGCGTGATGATCCAGAAACATCAATTCTTTATACTGGTCGACTTCTACAACAATATGTTGTTGATATGTATATCAAAATTGAGACTACACGTTTAGATTATTTTTATGCAAATCAAGACAAGATTCGTGCTGAATTATATCAAGGAATAGTCGATAGTGTAAATGCCGGTGAAACTAGAGGTGACAAAATTGGGAAGAGGATTATATTACCTGCTTCTTTCATCGGTGGTCCTCGAGACATGCGGCAACGTTACCTAAATGCTATGGCATTGGTTCATCGTTTTGGAAAGCCAGATATATTTTTGACGATAACATGCAATCCTGAATGGCCAGAGATCAAATCACTCCTAAAACCATGGGAGATGTCATTCAATAGACCAGATACAACAACACGAGTTTTCCGTGCTAAAATTGAGGATCTTAAGAAGCAATTGTTTAAAGAGCAAATATTTGGTCGAGTTGTTGCACATGTGCATGTAATTGAATTTCAAAAAAGAGGCCTTCCTCATGCACATTTTCTTATTATTTTGCAGCAAGAAGATAAAATTACTAATTCAAAAATGTATGATGACATAGTAAGTGCAGAAAAATTCCAGATCCAGAGGAAGATCCTATACTTCATAAGCTTGTAGTAAAACACATGATGCATGGACCTTGTGGAAATTTGCGTACATCATCTCCCTGCATGGTTAACAACAAATGCAAGTTCCATTATCCAAAACATTTTTCTGAAGAATCTATGCAGGGCAATAACGCATATCCAATATATCGAAGAAGGAATAATGGAAGGCAAGTCATGGTTCGGAAAAGTTTATTAGACAATAAATGGGTTGTACCTTACAATCCATACTTGCTTAAGAGATATAACTGTCATATTAATGTCGAGATTTGTTCTTGCATTACAGCTGTTAAATACTTATACAAATATATATACAAAGGTCATGATCGAGTTGCTGTCTATATACACCCAGGTGATGAGAAGCAAAAGGTTAATGAGATAAAATATTTTCAAGATGCAAGATGGGTCTCACCACCAGAAGCAATGTGGAGAATATACGAGTTTAACTTAAATGAAATATATCCATCTGTTGTTTCTCTACAACTCCATCTTCCGAATAATCAACTGGTGACCTACTGGAAGAATAGAAATCTTGAACATCTTCTTCACGAGGAACATTCAAAAAAAACTATGTTGACTGAATTCTTCAAAATGAATTCAACCAATGCCGAAGCAACGAAGTATCTTTATAGAGAATTTCCAGAACATTTTGTTTGGAATAAGGATACACTATCATGGAGTTTAAGGAAAAAGAAACGCGCAATAGGTAGAGTAAATGCAGCAAATCCATCAGAAGGTGAAAGATATTATCTGCGGATGCTTTTAAATCATATACGTGGCCCAGCATCATTTGACGATCTTCTAACTGTTAAACAAGTTCATTGTTCCACTTTTCGGGAAGCTGCAGAAATGCATGGCTTGTTGGAAAGCGATAATGCGATTCTTTGTTGTCTAGAGGAAGCAATATTATATCAAATGCCACTTGCTTTGCGAAGATTGTTTGCTACCATTTTAGTTTATTGTGAGCCGAATAATGTCAAATCATTATGGCAAAAGTTTCTACAACCAATGTCAGAAGATTATATAATATCTGGTATACATACTTCGACAGAGACTGAAATTCAAATCTTGAAAGAAATTACTAATTTTGTTCAAAGTATGGGAAGAAATATAGCGGAGTTCGATTTACCTAAGTTATCTCTTGCGCATAGTATTCGCAATCTAAATTCAAAGGAAATGTTGGATGAATTGTCGATCATAACCCCAGATATAGATGATCAAGCTTATGAAATGTTGAATCCTTGTCAAAAAGATGCTTTTGATACTATAATCGAAAGAATCAATACCCGAAAAGGTGGAATCTTTTTTATAGATGGCCCAGGAGGAACAGGCAAAACATTTTTGTATCGTGCGTTACTTGCAAATGTTAGAAGAAATGGCTCAATTGCTCTTGCAACAGCTACATGTGGTGTTGCAGCAGCTATCCTTCCTGGTGGTCGAACAGCACATTCAAGATTCAAAATACCACTTGATATCAACCAGTCAAGTATGTGCAATATAAAAAAACAAAGTGGATTGGCCCAATTAGTACGTGCAGCAAAATTAATTATATGGGATGAAGCACCAATGTCAAAAAAAATGGCAATTGAAGCACTAGATAGAACATTGCAAGATATATTGGATTGCAATTTACCGTTTGGAGGTAAATTGATTGTTTTTGGAGGAGATTTTAGACAAGTACTTCCTGTTGTTCGAAAAGCTTCGCGTACAGAAGTTATTGACGCATGCTTAGTGAGATCATACTTATGGTCTATGATGGAAAAATTATATTTGCAAGAGAATATGCGGGCAAAAAATGATTCTGATTATTCCAACTTTTTATTGCGTGTCGGCGACGGGACAGAACCTTATATATTTGATAATGTCATACAAATTCCAAATGATATGGTGATTCCCTTCAGCACTTTTGAATCCTCAAAGCAAGAACTAATTGAAGCTATATTTCCACTACTTCTTGAAAAGAGCAATTGTATAAATTATATATCTGAGAGAGCAATATTGGCAACCAAAAATGAATATGTCGACGATTTAAATGAAATAATCATCAAGAAATTCCCCAGGTGAAGAGCATGTTTTCTACAGTTTTGATATTGCCATCGATGAAAGTAATTCAATGTACCAACCAGAATTTTTGAATGATCTAACTCCAAATGGTTTACCGCCTCACAAATTGACTTTGAAAGTAAATTGTCCAGTTATGCTATTGAGAAATTTGGATCCTTCAAATGGATTATGTAACGGGACAAGATTGATATGCAAACACTTTACTAAAATGTGATACATGCAAAGATAGCAGTTGGACAACACGCTGGTAAAGATGTTCTACTTCCAAGAATTCCTCTATGTACG
The DNA here is from genome assembly GCA_016920855.1 of Puya raimondii. Lineage (NCBI taxonomy): Eukaryota > Viridiplantae > Streptophyta > Magnoliopsida > Poales > Bromeliaceae > Puya > Puya raimondii. The sequence goes on along the minus strand of JABWPP010000050.1, from coordinate 102,100,950 downwards.
GCTGAAAATGAAGGTTATCCTTTTGCATTTAAAAGGAAGCAATTCCCCATTAGATTAGCTTTTGCTATGACAATCAATAAGGCACAAGGACAAACAATACCACATGTAGGGATATTTCTTCCAGAGCCCGTTTTTTCACATGGGCAGCTCTATGTAGCTTTGTCTAGAGGAGTTTCTAGATCAACAACTAAGTTATTAATCTACCCGACTGATGATAACATCAAGAAATGTACAAAGAATGTAGTATATACAGAGGTTTTTGAGGAAATATGTACTTAAATAGCGCAAGTACATGAGCTATAAGGTATTATTGCATTTTCTATATTTATTGTTTTTATATGTGATATTTTTTAATAGCACTTTTCGTTGCTAACCTTTTTTCTTTTTTGTTGATCAGGAGAAAAGATGGATCAAGTTCAGAATTCAAGGTTTTACACAATAAGAGCATTAAATCAAATATCGAAAGATTGGGTGCTAAAGTGTCAAGTGTTACAAATTGGAAATACTCATTTCTACAATAATAAGAATGGTTTTGGGTCAGTTAAAAAGATTATATTAGTTGACGAAGAGGTTAGTTTCTAATATATCATTATGTAGCTATTTATTGCTTACTATATTTATAATGGGATAATTATTTTTCTGTATGGTTAATGAAATAATATTGTATTTTTCTGTAGGGTGCACGCATACAAGCAATCATGTTCAATGAGACGATCAAATTCTTTGAAGAAATATTAAAGAAAGATCACAATTACTTTCTTTCTTTCTAATGCAAGTGTGAGAGAAGCAGTTGCAAAATATAATAGTGGAAGTACAAAAAATGAAATTATTTTGGACAAAACGAGTACATTTGTTGTAGTAAATGATTTCAAGTTCAAGCAACCAATCAAGTTCAAATTTGTGCTATTGAAATCCTTGGGTGATTATGTTGATACTGCTAATCTAATAGGTAAAGAGTGAAATTATTTTTAATTTCCATAAATATTTATTCTAACATTATTTTTATTTTCAGATATTATTGCTATAGTAATTACTGTCGGGGAACCAGTTGCTGTCACAAGAAAATCAGATGGAGAAGAAGTTGTGCGCCGTGATGTAACAATTATTGATCATTCGTATGTGAAAAGAAATCTTAATAAAAGATTTTACATGAGAGTTTACATATTATATATAGTTTTATTTGTATATCTTATATTTTCATATAAATTATTAATTGTATCTCATAACTTTATGCTTAGATGGTCATCCACTGTACAACTAACTCTTTGGGCAAATTTGGCGACAAATGAAGGAGATATTATAAAGAATGCACTTAGCGAGAGACCAATCTTAATTGCAACTTCTTTGAGAGCTCAAAATTTCAAAGGTATCGAAATATTTTCATTTATAGTTGTAACTATATATAAACAAAGACTCTTGTCCGCAAAATTTTATAAAAAGTTTATATTTCGCACTAACCTACATATAAAATATTTATTATGAAATATTCTAAAACTTACATTTCTTCAATTTACAATCGCAGGAATTTCCTTATCAACAACAACAAGCACAATACTAGAAGTCAACCCAGCAACAAAAGAAGCTATTGATTTAAGAAATTGGTAAGTTATTGGTAAAAATGTTTAATTTGCAAACTTACTCTATACATTTTTGAAACATGTGATGCAGGCTAAAAACCAGTAACAATGAGGTGGATATATTGGCGAGTAAATCAAGCGAAATTAATTTCATGAGAGTCAAATATGAAAAAACAACTATACAAGAACTACTTGCAAATCTCACTATTGCAACAAAACAGGTAAAATTTTTGAGAATATGTTCATTATTATTTGCTAAAATAAATACTAAGTATGTAAATATGTACTATATAGATATGGCAAATCGACATCAAAATAGTGGAGTTGAACAAGAAGCAAGATCCGTGGTACATTGCTTGCAAAACTTGTGGGAGAAAAACTGTGGAGCTTGATGGTAATATAAAATGCAAGATGTGTGTCAGCTCAAAAATCTTCATTGATTATAGGTATTTTTTTTAATAATTTTTTTTTTCATATTACAATATTAATGCACTATTTTAGATATTCTAATAATTTAAATTCAAAATTCTTATAGGTTTATGTTGCGGGTGAAAGTTGCCGATTATACGGGTTCAATATGGGTGTCACTTTTTAACAAAGAAGTTGAAAAGTTATTGAACTGTAAAGTAGAGGAACTTCGAGAAATAAAGGTAAAATACTATTCTCAAAGTTATCAATATACACACACACTTATTACTATAAATATGCTTACATCTCTTTTTTAAATTATATGATGACAGGATCACAATATTCATCAATTTCTTCAAAAGTTAGAGAATTGTTTGGGAAGACGACACTTATTAACTTTGAAAATAGCAGAGATCAAGAAAGATGATCTTGTGAACTACAACTACACTGGAATTTCAATTGAGAGTATTGACAATATTGAGCAAAACAAAGAAAAGCAATCTATTCAAGAAATTGCTCAAGACTTGGAAGACTCTCTTGAAGAAGATAAAGATGTTTCTGATGTCGATCTTAGCAAGTCAACGATTTCTCTTCTTCAGAAACGAAAAGTGTTCATTGACGACGAAGATGAATAATATTTTACATGCTCATTTTCATAATAAAGTTTAATGAGAATTTCATAATTTGGTGAGACTCTTATGTATTTATTGGAAAGTCACTTTACTATGTGATGTTCAACTCTTTTAGTTTAATTTGATAATTAAATTTACTTTTTTTAAGGAAAGTTCATTGTTCCACTTTTCGGGAAGCTGCAGAAATGCATGGCTTGTTGGAAGGCGATAATGCGATTCTTTGTTGTCTAGAGGAAGCAATATTATATCAAATGCCACTTGCTTTGCGAAGATTGTTTGCTACCATTTTAGTTTATTGTGAGCCGAATAATGTCAAATCATTATGGCAAAAGTTTCTACAACCAATGTCAGAAGATTATATAATATCTGGTATACATACTTCGACAGAGACTGAAATTCAAATCTTGAAAGAAATTACTAATTTTGTTCAAAGATTATATAATTATGTCTTTCTTTTAATCATTTTTGGATTTAGAATTCATACCAGCTTCTATACATGAGAACCGATTAACTTTGAAATAATCTTTAGACTATTTTTTACTTATTATCTTCTCAAGTATTTTTTTTCTTTTTTTTTTAATTTTTAAATTATAATTCTTATCAAGTTTCTTAACACGTGCAACGCACGTATTTAGACTAGTATATATATATATATATATTATGCTACTATACTATCGATAGTACCAAGCGCTTGGTACTATCAAGTTTTCAGCTATTGGATAAAAGGATCTACGGTTAGGATGATAGTGGTCCCCTAGGGTTGAGTGGGTGGTTGGTTGAATAGTATAATCTAACGGGTGAAAATAATCAAAGCGTAGATCTGACGGCAGAAAACTCGATAGTACCAAGAGCTTGGTACCATCGATAGTATAGTAGTCGGACTATATATATATATATATATATATATATATATATATATATATATATATATATATATATATGTAAAATTGAGCTCCTGTGCTTTTAAAAGTACTAAGTCATTGGTGCTCGTGGGTTTTTGGCCTTTGGATGAAGATTTATAGGGTTAGGATAATAGTGGTCCCCTAGGGTTGAGTGGGTGGTTGGTTGAATAGTATGATCTAACGGGTGAAAATGGTCAAAGAGATAGATCTAACGGTGAAAAACTTACAAACACCAAATATTTGGTGCTTTTAAAAGCACATAGCCGGACTCTATTTATATATAAAGAGTTGAGTTGGAATACTATTAATAGTATTTGGGCTCTTTTGCTATCGGTCTACACTTTAATCAATTCCACCTTTTAGATCATACTATTCAACCAACCACCCACTCAACCCTAGGGGGACCACCACTAAACTCTAGGGGACAACTATCATCCTAACCCTACAATTTTCCATCCAAGTGTTAAAAACTCGATAGCAAAAGCGACCAAATACGTTCGGAGGTCCCTTACCCCACTCATGTAGCTTAATTCATTCTTTAATGAATGAAGCAGGTAGCATGCTGCCTTTCTCTCTAAAAAAACGACCAAATAATATTAATAGTATTGCAGCCCAATTATATATATATATAGGATTTTTTTATCGAAATGACCTTACAAAAATTCATATTTGGATAAATAACCCTCTGGAAAAAAAAATTGGCAGACCAATTCTCTTTTTGCCAACTAGGCGCCATGATGAAATTTTCTCTTAAAGGCGGTGAATCGTTCACCGTCTTTATGAAGACGGTGAATGATTAGGGTTGCAAACGGGACGGATCCGGGGGCGGGAGTGTTCCCCCACCTCATGCTCCATTTCTTGTCGGGGCGGGGCGAATTCGGGGCGGGTTATTTTTCATTTTATTTTTTGGCTCCCACTTACCGCCCCATTCCGGCCAGATCGGGGCGGGAGCGGATTTTTGACGGATTTTTGACGGATCGGGACGGATCGAAGGAAGAAAAGGGTCTCCCACCTCCCACTCCATTTACTTGGCGGATCGGGGCAGATTCACGGCGGGTTATATTTTTCTATATTTTTTGTTCCCACTTACCGCCCCATTGGGGGCGGATCGGGGCGGGAGCTCCACCAACCCGGATCCATTTGCATCCCTATGAATGATTCACCGCCTTTTTATTTTTCATAAAAGCGGTCAATCATTCACCGACTTTTTCTTAATATATGTCTCTCTTTTTTTCTATTTTTCATATATATCCTAACAATCACATAAACATTTCAACAAATTAATACAATCTTAACAATCTAAATTTTTTTAATAATCCATTCATACAATCCTAACAATCAAACAAAAACTCTAATAATCCACATACAATCCTAACAACCTCACTTTTTTCTATTTTTCATATATAATCTTAACAACCATATAAAAATTTTAACAAATCACATTTTTTAATTTTTTATATATAATCCTAACAACCATATATAAATTTCAACAAATTACATATAATCTTAACAGCATAAAAAAAAATCTAAGAAATAATCTTTAAGAAGACAGTTAACGATTCACCGCCTTAGTAGGATATTATAAAGACGGTGAATCGTTTGCCGCCGTCTTCTTCCTAAAGACGGCGAACGATTCACGGCTTTTAAAAAAATTCCGCTTTCAATCTAACTTGGCAAAAGGAGGATTATTTCGCAAAATATTTTTTTTAGGGTTATTTAGTCAGTTATAATATTTTTGAAGGTTATTTTAAAAAAAAGTCCTATATATATAGGTAATATTTTATATTTTATATTAATATATGTTATTATATAATATTTTATTTATAAATATACAATAATTTATTTTATAGTATTAAATATATAATATATTATTTATTATATTACATACTTATTATATAATGTATTTTAAATATATTTTATTTATAAATATAAACTATAATAATAATATATGTAGTATGATAATTATTATATATTAATAATATATAATATAAGAAAATATATATAATAGTTTTCTATTTATCTTTCTTTTTTTCCTTTTAACCAAATAACCGTGATGAAAAACTATATTTTTCTTTGGCCTTTTTGCAAAAAAAATTCACTAGTTTTGGGCTTTTGCAAAATTGGGTCGCTATTTTTTATTTTGCAGATTCGGTCCGAATTTTCAGTAAACTTATCAAAATACCCTTCTTACTTTTTCTCTCTCCTCTTTTTTTTTCTCTCTCCTCTTTTTTTTTCTCTCCGAAGAAGGCGGCGGAGGTGGAGGCGGAGGCGGAACGCCTCGCCTCTGCCCCTCACGCCCTCGCCATCGCCCGCGCACCCCCGCCCTCCTCGCCTCCGACCCCGCCGAGGTTGCGCCATTTTTTTATATATTTTTAATTTTTTTTTTACTTTTACCCTTGGGTAAAAATTAAAAAAAAAAAAAGAAAAAGAAAAATGGCGCAGGGGGCGCGGCCCCCCGCCGCCGCCCCGGCCCCGGCCCGGCCCGGGCCCCCGCCCCACGCCCGCAGCCCGGGGGGCGCAGGGGGCGCGTCCCTGCGCCCCCCTGCGCCCGCGCCCCGCGCCCCCAGGGGGCGCGTCCCTGCGCGTCCCCTGCGCCATCGGGGAGGAGGCCGCCATCGCCCCCCGCCTCTGCGCGCCGCCGCGTGCGCGCTCCCCTGCGGCGGGGGCGGAGACGGTCGCGCCCTCGCCGCCGACGCGCTACTCCCGCTCGCTTGGTGCAATGAAGGTATAAAATGGTGAAAAATGGTGCAACGAAGGTCAAAATGATGCAACTAAGGTGCAAAATAGTGCAACGCAGAGCTCGTTGCACTCTTCTTCTTCGTCCACCTTCATTGCACCATTTTGTACCATTTTACACCTTCATTGCACCATTTTGCACTTTCGTTCCACTCTTCTTCTTCGTCCACCTCCTTGCGGGCAAGGATCTCGAAGGCGAGCGGGAGCAGCGCGTCGGCGGCGAGGGCGCGACCGTCTCCGCCCCCGCCGCCGGGGAGCGCGCACGCGGCGGCGCAGAGGCGGGGGGCGATGGCGGCCTCTTCCCCGATGGCGCAGGGGACGCGCCCCCTGGGGGCAGCCCGGGCCCGGCTGCGTAAGGGACGCGCCCCCTGCGCTATTTTTTTTTTTTTAATTTTTACCCAGGGGTAAAAGTAAAAAAAATATATAAAAAAATGGCGCAGCCTGTGCCGCCCCCGCGACTACGGCCGCTCCTCCTCCTCCGGCTTCGACCGCACTGGCTCAAAATTTTTTTGGGAGTGTGAGGAAAGAGAGAGAGGAGAGAGAGGGGGGATGAGGATGGAGAGTGGAGGAAGAAGGAAGAAGAAGAGGAAGAGAAAAAAATAGTACAAAATTCTCCTAAATACTGTAATTTTGTCTAAAAAGTTAAATTACAACCCAAAAGAGTGTAATTACTCTCGTAAATAGTGCAACATTTATTAAAATAGTGCAAATTTTTTTTAAAACAGTGTACTTTTTTTTAACAGTGCAATTTCATCATTTTCTTTCTTTTTCTCTATTTTCTGTTCTTTTCTGTAGGGAAATAATATTTTTATTTTTTATTTTTTTTCTCTACAATTTTTTTTTGTCACGACCCACCGCCCTCGCCGGAGTGTAACTATATTTTTTTCCCTCCCTCGCCGGCGTGCTTCTCGGCCCCAAGAAGCACTTCTTCTTCGTCGCCGGCGGTGGCGGCGGGGACAGCGGGTGGAGGAGGGTCGGAGAGGGAAAAAAAAAAAAAGAGTCGCGGCGCGGCCTCGGCGGGGTCGGAGGCGAGGAGGGCGAGGGTGCGCGGGCGATGGCGAGGGCGTGAGGGGCAGAGGCGAGGCGTTCCGCCTCCGCCTCCGCCTCCGCCTCCGCCTCCGCCTCTGCCGCCTTATTCGGAGAGAAAAAAAAAAGAGCGACAGAAAAAAAAAGAAGAGGAGAGAGAAAAAAAAGAGGAGAGAAAAAAAGTAAGAAGAGTATTTTGGTCAGTTTACTGAAAATTCGGAACGAATCTGCAAAATCGAAAATAGCGATCTAATTTTGCAAAAGCCCAAAACTAGTGAATTTTTTTTGCAAAAAGTCCTTTTTCTTTTCCTACAAATCAAACACTAAAAATCCTAAGATTTGTTTTCCTTATAAAAAAAAATTTCTACCAAAAATTATGTTTCACAATTTTACGTGAAACCAAACAGCTTATATCACCATCTGAATTTTAACGTGCTAAGAACATACCTTATTAACAATCTAATTATTTCAAAAGTTGAGCTAAAATATTATTACAAATAAAACAATTTCCTTTCTTTTCGTATTTCTTTTAATAATAAAGCATCCAAATCAATAACCGATAATCTCAAATAAAGTTAAAATATGTAAATTCAAATTAAAACGAGCTGACAATTTCTCGACAATGTGGATCAGACTCCAACTATTGGGTGTAGATCGGTCACAACCAAGGCTCCAATTATTGGGTGAACATGGGTCACAACCAAGATTTTACGACGACAAAGGTACAAAATACATGCTTAAGCTATTAAAACGGTACATTTTGGCACCCTGTAATTTATAACTAAAATAATACATACTCAAAATCACAAGATAGCAAAGTGAAAAATACAATAAATGCAAATGTAAGTTTCTACTGCATTAAAACATTGCGGATGAAAACCTGCCTTAAAAAAAAAAGAAAACTGGACATGAAAGAGTGCTCTGTCAAAACAATACAAAAAACCGAATTGCATGATAAGTAGTAACTTGGGCAAGATGAAACTTCGACGAATTTATCTTTCATTATCATTCATTAATAAAACATGTATCCCAGCGAAGAACGACAATATCACAAATCATATGGTCGAATATCGGACTCGGCGTAACAACAACTTGGTAAGCATTCCCTTGTTCTTATAACAATAATTTTAAAACACAACTACTTCGAAAAAACGTATACATCCAACATCACAAGGTTTTCACCGGAATATGTTCACTCTGCTTTTTCTGGAATGTGATTACCGCCAGTAAAAATCTTGTACAGATAGAAGCCTGACATAAGTGCACTGCAAGTAGATCGAATGAGTGAAAAGTAAGATACCACATTACCAAATTGTCTCGGGTAAGAAATCACGTATCTCGATGGTAAAAGCAGATTATAAATTATCCACAGCCCTTTAGGGCCTGTTTGGATGTTAAGGGAGAGAAATTCCATCCAAACAAGCTAATAACTTCCTAGAATTAGTAGGGCAAACAAGATGCAAAACTTCTACATTAACGATACCAGGCTATGCTGAGGTATTACAGGTACACACCACAAGACATTCTGAATTGTTTGAATTAAGAGAAGAGGAGATGAGCGAACCTGAGAGCAGCGACTAGCCCAGCAGGCATTATCTTCGAGGTTTCGAGGTATCTTTGCCCCATTATAAATGTCAATGTCAGTGCACATACTGTTTCCAAAAACAAGAAGCAATCAAAAAAATTAGATCAACAGAGGAAAATCAATAAAAAATATATTATATCACTTCAGGTAACCCTTGATTGACAAAACAGTGGTAGAACAGCAACCAGAACATAAAGGAACCCAAAAAAAAAAAAGAAAAAAAAGAGAGAAAAGATTAGAAGAATAACTACTTGATTTGATAGGAAGACTGTTGAACTAAATAACAACTTTTCAGAAGAGCAAGAGTTGATCCAAAGTGAGTTAACAAAATAAATTTATCTTTCAGTTTTGAAAGTTAAAAAAAAATGAGATTTACCTACAGTGTAATCGAACTGAAAGGGTGAGATAGATCAAAACAACACAAGAATAGCAGAAATTCTTTAGGATCTAAACAGCAAGCCATATAAATGGTTCTAAATGTTCTACCTGCATAAAAATTATACAGGAAAAGACAGGTGCCTTTTATGTCAAGAGAGGGGGGGGTGTGTGTGGGGAAGCAAAAGAAGGGAGAAGAAGAAGAAGGCAACACTACAAAGTTGACATGTGAATCATGATTAATTTAGAGAAAAGTGTCTGCTCTGTATTCTTGCCTGATATTATACAGGTAAGTAATAAAGGTTATTCCTACTAAAGGATCTGAACAAATTTCACAGAGCATCAGATTGCCGGTGCCAGGGTAACACAATAGACAGATAATATACATGCGGCCAAAGACTACCATCATTTCTTGCATTCCCCTCTATCTTTCACATGAAATATGTCCCGAGTTAATGCAGTCAGTAAAACTTTCTGCATAACTTTCAATGCCCTCCTTTTACCCTTAGTTGTTACATCAACTAAAATACCATTTTACTTGGCTCAAAACGGATTGAATCATATGTACACAAAAGCATCGACCAAATAACGAGAAACTTGCAAGAAACATAAATCGTGTTTAAGAAGAGAATGAATAACTTAAATGACCTTCGATTAAGATAAAATCAAACTATAAACACCCAATGCCAGATTAAACTTCTGCGGATGTCATTTCTTGGCCCGGCAAATTTAATCAAGCAGTTGCAACAATTCCAAAATCTTTATGGCGTGACAAACAACTCAATCCAATTTTAGTTATCGTCACACTTAAATGAGATCAGATATAAGAATCCTTAAAACATAGTAGGATCTGAGATATAAAATAAGCCATCAATCCCTCTCTCGACTTATCTCCATGCGAAATATGTAGCTCCTATATTTTTTCAAGCCACCTCTATCAATGTCATTTTTGGCCTCCGTTTATCTCATTCCACTTCGGCAACTTGCAACAGTAATCAAAACCCGAAAACATAGTTAGGAAAGACTTATCCCAACCAGGAATTATCTCATTGGCGTCAAACAACTCTTCTTACTCCTACCAAGAAAATGTTCTTTACAAAGCTATCAACTCAAGAACCACAAAATGCACACCCAGTCGTCCATACATACACACGAAGAGAGGCAGGTGTAAAAACATTAGAAAATTCCTTGAACAAGAACAGAGCACAAGCAAATGGATTGTTTCGCACATAAAAATGGATAGAAAAAAGGGAACAAGAGCGGGAGGAAGTCAAAGATAAAGCCGGGAATCAAGCAGGAAATGATTAGTATGATTGACCATGATTGACTCTTTATATGAGTCATTCACTAGTTTCATGGGGTCGAACAATACGAATGAATTAAACTATTGTTGATAAATTCTTTCCAATAGCTAGATTACAATCAACCATCCTAATCTCAATTTCCGTAAAGTTGTTCGATTTCGACGGTCTCGATCTTGAACATTTCCTTGAATTTTTAAAAGTCACAAAGTTCAATCTTCAAGTCTAACAACATCGATCAAGGATTCAAATGCCGTGGCATCAGAAACGACTTAATAGCAAAAGACCACCGTCCTTCTAAATCGGATAGTAACTAGACTCGGAATATTCTACAATTCATCTTACATAAACCACTAATTTCTCACAGAAGTCGACCCAAAAAAAAAAAAAAAAAAATCTAGAAGAAAACTTAATAAAATCAAAATAAATACAATAGTAGGCAGTAAAATCAGAACTTCTCGAGCTCAGCAGCCATTTCATAATACGGTGAACTTTGACTTAAGATTACAGAGAAGGGAAGGGTGATTTCGATGTTTATACTGGGGAACACAAAACGCGACTGCAGGTGAGATGGAGATTTGATGAGACGCGAGCGCGCGCGTACGTACCGGTCTCGAGGATGAGGGCGAGGAGGGAGTTGCGGCGGTGGCGGAAGGCGGAGAGGCTGAGGAAGCCGGCGAGGAGGAGGACGAGGCCGGACCCCACGCCGCCCGCCAGCGACGCCGTGCTGCCCCGCCGCGCGTAGCCGACGACGCCGCCCGCCAGCACCGCCAGCCCGTACGGGATCGTGAAGCAGAAGTCGTGCATCTCCTCTCCCCTTCTTCTTCTTCTTCTTCTTCTTCTAATTACTCTCTCACTCCAGAGTTTAGATCTCAGAAAAGGATCTGATCATCCGATTGTATTTAACTTTTTTTTCTTTTTTCTTCCTGAATTGTTTTTAATTTTCTATTGAGAGAAAGAGAGGAGAGAAAAAGTCAGAGAGAGAGAGAGAGAGAGAGAGAGATTCCTTACAGTGCTGCCAGTATAGTGGTTAGATCAAAAGCACACCAACAAGAAAATTAGATCTAACATTATTAAGTTTTAGAGTCCGACAATAGTGCTTCTTAAAAGCACCACTTATATGATGCTTTTTATTTTTTAACTCTTGAATTAACTTATTTGATCATTTTTAATATTTAGATTAATATTATTATCTTAAAGAATTATTTAATTCTGAGAGAGACCACTATCGCTCTAATCTTACAATTCTTAATTCAAGGATCGAAAAGTTGAAAGTAGTAACTCTTTTATATTTTCGAAAGCATAGTAGTTGTATACTTAATTTTTATATTGCATAAATATAAATTATATATCCCAGCATTAAAAGATGGGCAAACTTCAAATTGACCTTATATTTCGCTTTACTCAATTTCACTCTCGCACCCGGCTATTCAAAAAATTATATTTTAGCCCTCTACAATTTAATTTTTATTTTGTCAAAAAAATAAATACTACATCAAATATGGTGGAAAGGTAAAATTTTATATTTTATTAAAAAAATTTGTATCAAAGTAGGAAGCAATTTGAAGTCTACTCTTAAAAGATTCATATTTACTGATTAATTTTATCAATTTTTTAATTTTAGCATGGTAAAAAAAATTTAAAAAACCTAGGATGATAGGTTGTATAAGATTAAAATTTGCTATAATTTTATTAAAATTTTGTCTAATATTTATCCAAATCCTAAGTTAACTCGAACTCCAAAACTTAGTAAAACGGGTCGTACCCGACCCGTTCTCACCCGCCTCCCCTTCAAAAACCCTTTTAGGGTTTTTAAGCTCGCCCATGGCGATCGCCTTCTCCACGGGCACCCACCGCCTTCGCGCCTCCCAATATCGTCCCCTCCGCCGCCTCCCCGAATTCTTCTCCCAAAGATCGAGCCTTTTCCCAGCCCTAGCTCCATTCATGGGGAGCCAGGGCCCTTCGAGGAGACCTGTTTGCCCTAATTGCTCCAAACCCTCCAAGCTTTGCCTCTGCTCCCGCCTCAAATCCCCACCTCTCGACAACTCGATCGGTGTTACGATTCTACAGCACAGTTTGGAGGCGAAGCACCCGCTCAATTCCGCTAGGGTTGCGAAGATTGGGCTCAAGAATGTTTCGGTGATTCCTGTTACCGATGTCAATTTCCAAGCCCGGTTCTTTATACGCCCTCTGGGTTCGGATTCATCTTCTGGGGATTCTTTGATTGATGGGAATCGCTCTGAGTGCTCGGATTTGGGGGAAAGTTCAGATTTTGCGACGACCCATTCGTCCATATCGGAAGATTCTGATCGGGGAGTTGTGAATTGTTACAACGGTGATGAATGTGGAGATGTTTTTGATGTTTTGTGTAGAAATACGTCTCCAAGATCATCAAATAAAGAGATAATTTTGACACCTCTAACGTGTCGGAAGGAAAGATTAGATTTTGATGAATGCATCACAGTCACAGGGACTAAATGCAAGGTAACATGCGCTCAAAATGAGCTTGAAATTACTATAGAGCGCTCTGCGAAACCGAATATCGACTGGGTATTAAGAACTCCGATCGGCAGATCATTGATCTCAAATGGTTTTGTAGTCAAAAAATTGCAGAGGAAGCAGTTGAGTGGCACTGAGATATATCAGGACTTTGAGGAGTTCGAGATCACGGTGCCTGCAGGATCAACCCTCCTCTTTCCTTATGAGAGGTCGATCAATTTGGATTCTGCGGATTTTGAAGTGAAGCATTTGGTTGTTTTGGACGGTACGTGGGCGAAGGCGAAGCGGATATACCACGAGAATCCGTGGCTAAAGCTTCTGCCGCACTTGAAGCTGGATCCAGGGAAGGAGAGCTTGTATAGTGAAGTGAGGCATCAGCCGAAAGCCGGGTGCTTGTCTACTATCGAGAGCATAGTTTGCGCTTTGAAGGGACTAGGGGATGATATGGAGGGATTGGATGAGCTTTTGGATGTCTTTGAGTCTATGATTGGTGATCAACGGCGCTGTAAAGAGGAGAAATTCAGAGCTATGTCGCAGTCGTTACCGGGGATCTGATTACTTTTTCATTTATATTGTTATCTTAGATTTATTGCAGAAAGTTTTGACTGAAGGTGAAGTTGAGATTCCGTTCGATGGAATGGCAAGATTTTGCGACCTTTTGGATGCGTTTTCAGTCCAGAGGTTATGTTAGGGCAGGAGAATTCGGACAAGTGCCTAAATTGTAGTGGCCTATTCTTTAGTTTTTTGATTAGTAGACTGATGTGCATTTTGCCAAAGAGCCAAAAGTTTTCTGTAGTTTCCACATAAAATTCAGATTTTTGTAGTTTATAACAATTGTCATTTTGGGTATCTTACCTATTATTTTCATTTTCATTTGGATGTTCTAACATTTGTTTCATTTAGTGTTGTTCGAAGATCAATCTTTCAAAGGATGAGTAGGAATGTAGCATAAATGCTTATGTAGCAAATGCTTATGTAGTTTGCTATTCATATTATAAAACAATAAATATATTAGAGAACTTCATGGAGTATTCTTAACTCCACAAAAAACGAAAAAAAAACCCTTGCTCTAAAAACTTCAATTATATCCATCTGAGAACCAGAAAAATAAAGCCTCTGTTTCCAAAGATAATGTATATTTAACACATTTCTACTTCAATATCTTTATGAGCATCCAAAAAATATAACCACATCCAAAAGAGCAAAACTGGTAGTCAATAATTCCAACCAGGGCTGATTAAACAACAACAACAACAACAAAAACCGTTTTTAACAGTTTAGCTGCATTGAGCAAGATAACAGTTCCGAATAGGCGCGACGACCAGAACAACATACTTCTGCAACACCAAGTAAATTATGAGAATTAAAATACTCTCACACCTGGGAATTTGGATAATACTCTCACACCTGGGAATTTGGAATGAGAAAATGCGAATTGAGGATAAAAAAAGGGGATAAAGTTTGAGCCAATGAGGTAAATCAAATGGAACATACAGCCTCCTCTATTGCTCTTGGCAGTACGAAAACATTTCGGTTTTACAAAATAAAACAGTAAACAGAATGAATACAAATATACAAAATATATACCATTACATCCCTTTCATTTGCTGTAACGGAAAGAAGCAGCAGAAACAATTAAAATCTATCAGATTGGTCGTCATGATTTCAGATGATTCCATCACTTATTGAGTGGCAAGGAACAAAAGGATTTACATACCTAAATGACGGTGTTGGAAGGACCTGCCGCAAATCTATGAGATCGACGCTGCTGTATCACTGCTTTGTGCATTTTCAGCTGCTCTGTCAACACTGAATTGCAGTTGGAAAAATATAAGTATTCCAGGGTGGTAGGCAGGCTCGGCAGCAAGTCGATCTCAGGGCAATCATATATTATCAACTCTTGCAAGGAAGTCAAGCCGTGCAACCAAGCCGGCAGTGATTTGAGATAAGAACAGCATTCAGACGATAAAGATTGAAGCGGTTTGAGGATTTGTGCCCATTCCTCGTCCCCTCCAACAAACATCAGACTTTCAGGGGATCTCAGGATTTCAAGAGACATGGTGGAGGCCAACAAAGTTTTGAAAAATGAAAGTCGGAGAAGCGCAGTGTTGTCAACGACCAACTCCAGCGCCGATGTATCTTCCTTCCTCCTTACTTTTTCGACAGACATCAATGGCTCGGATTCCGTAAGCCCAGGGCAGTCTGAAATGTTCACAATTTTGAGTGATGTAAGTGCCTCTGATCCGCCTAAAGACCTTAGCTTTGGACAGTTCTCTATCTTTAATAACTTAAGAGCTGTCAAGTTACGAAACACATTTCCTGGCAGGCATTCTATTTGCTCGCAGTTGCATAGGTACAAGGAGGCGAGAGAGGTCAGATTTTGTAGGAGGCGAGAGATGTCAGATTTTGTAGGCAACAGGGAAGTGAATTGTCTAGAACACCGCACGAATCTATTTTAAGTGACAACATGGATTGGGGCAATTTTGTATGTCCAACACCTCAAGAAAGGAGAATTCTTTAAATCTGTCATTCGGCAGCGACTTTAGCTCGTTATAATTGACTATATTAATTGATTTGAGTACCGGTAGGTGGAGCGGCAACAACCACTCTTAAATTAGTTTAGACAAGTTTACAATTTGCAAGTCAGAGAGGGATGAGCGCCTGATGCTTTTGCTGCTTGTGCCTTCTACAGCTGAATCTTCATCCCACAATTTGGGAAGTCCCTCCACGCCCACATCTGCGAGTACCAATGATTTGAGGTAGTGAGGGAGGGACAAAAATTTGGTGGGCACAATCCCCAAACTAATAGTTTGGGGATGGTGCACATCCCACGGCGCCCATCCCACCCAAAAAAAAAAAAAAAAAAACGCCCATCCCACCCAAAAAAAAAAGAAGTGTGCCCTGCGTTTTAGAGAGAGAGAAAATAGCAAGGGGAAAGGGGATGGGCGCCGTGGGATGTGCCACATGGCGCCTTGGGCATGGTGCCCACCAAATTTTTGTCCGTGAGGGAGGTCGAATACATCCTTAATATCGGGGCAATATTTAATTTGGAGTGAGCTTAGAAAAGGTAAAACTTGTTTCTGCAGTCAACTTGAATATTTAATTTGTCCCACTGAAAGGCATAACCATATTATCTCTCGCTCTAAACTCTTTGACCAAATTCTCTCTCGCTCTAAACTCTTTGAGTGCTCTCTCTCTATTGCTGTCTGTCGCGAGGAAGAAGGGCAGGGCATCGATGGGGTGGCTTCTGTCATTCGCAAAGGAAGTGGTCCAGTCAGCCGCGGCTTCCGTCGCCGCGGACGAGCTGGTCAGACTGCTTCCTTCCTTGGATCACGATCTCGAGGTGCTGCAGACAACCCTGCTCACGACCCGCATCCGCGTCGACAAGGCCGAGCAGTGGCGCTTCAAGAACCCCCACTTCGACCAGCTGCTGATGCAACTGAAGGCTGCCTTCTACGACGCCGAGGACCTCATCGCCGAGTTCGACTACGTCGAGCTGCAGCAGAAGATCGAGGGCGGCCAGGCAAGTCTGCTCCTCTCTTCTCCTCTCGATTTCGTGAAGAATTTAATTTCCCGCGCTCCGGACAAAGTTCGGCAGTACCAGCGCAGGCTAGATGATGCTGCCGCCGCGCTGGAGAAAGTAATTGTGGATTTAAATTTTCGCGATGAGCCGAAGCGGTCTGACGTGCTACGGAGACGGCAGACGGGCTCGTTCGTCACCGAACCGGAAGTGTTCGGCCGCGACGAGGAGCGGGAGAAGGTGATTGCCCTGTTGCTGCGGCCGGGCGATGAATCTGGCGGCCCCAGTAATAGTGAATCTGTTCCTGCTAAAAGAATGAAGAGAGACAATGTGTCCGTCCTGCCGATAATCGGCATCGGAGGGATGGGGAAGACTACTCTTGCTCAAGTCGTGTTTAATGATCCGAGGATCCAACACTACTTCGAGACGCGAATTTGGGTTTGTGTCTCCGAAATCTTTGATGTTAAGAGGCTAACTAAGGAGGTAATAAACAATGTTGACCTGAGGCACCAAACTGACAGCAAGAATTCAAGTTGGTCCCGAAGTAATCACAAGAATTTAAGTTTGAACCAAACTGGTGGCAAGAATTTTAGTTCTCTTCAAGTGGTTCTCAATGAGATAGCAACGTCAAAGAGGTTTCTTATCGTTCTTGACGATGTGTGGAATGAGGACAAAATGGAATGGGAAAAGTTTTATGCGCCGATGAGGAATGGGTATCGGGGAAGCATGATCTTGACGACCACCCGGTCGTCGAAGGTCGCTGATATAATGGGCACCATGGATTCCATCTTTCTGGAGGGCTTACCAGATGATTCTTTTTGGGAATTCTTCAAGATATGTGCATTTGGTTACGGGAATGAAAAAGTCGATCAAGAGCTGGAGAGTATTGCTAAGAAGATTGCTACCAAGTTAAAGGGAACCCCATTAGCGGCAAAAACTGTAGGGGGCCTATTGAAGGAGAAAATAGATGCCAAACACTGGAGGAGTATCATGAATAGTGAAATGTGGAAACTTCGACAAGGTGAAAATGACATATTTTCCGCCCTGCAATTGAGCTATCAATATCTCCCGCCACATCTAAAGCGGTGTTTCTCAATTTGCTCCATTTTTCCCAAAGATCATGAAATCGATGAAGTCTCTCTAATCGAATTATGGGTGGCCCAAGGCTTCGTCACATCAGAAGATAACATGCTACCGGAAGATGTAGCTACCAGGTACTTGAGTGAGTTGACAAGCCGATCCTTCCTTCGACTGAGTAACCCAAATAAAAAATATTATGTGATCCATAATTTAATGCATGACTTGGCGCAATCTGTTTCAGCGCATGAAGTTCTGATGATACAGAATGATAAATGCGAACGAAGCAGCCCTTCTACTGTTCGCCATTTAGCAATATTTGCCTCATATATGGAATCAAGCATGTTAAAGGAAATAGGTAGGTATGGTAGGCTGCGGTCAGTTTTGAGTGGAATCTTTTGTGGACTTGCCCCAACATATTTGTATTTCAATTTGGCTCCTGCAACTGGAACCTGGTTTACTCAACTCAAATATATTCGCTTACTGGACATAAGCAGATGTGCTATCAAAGAATTGCCTGAGAGCATCGACAACTTAAAACTTCTCCAGTATCTTAATATATCTGAGACGGCTATTGGAAGGTTACCCAACTCACTTTGTTGCTTGTATAATCTACGAGTTTTGAATTTGGATGGCTGTCCACTTCAGAGCCTTCCTAAAGGCTTTATCAAACTGATTAACTTACAGAATCTTTATATGAAAGAGAATTTGTTTTCTGAGGTAGCTGAGATTGGGAAGCTAACTTCTCTTCAAAATTTGCCACATTTTGAAGTTCGGAAGGAGAATGGATATAGGATTGCAGAACTAAAGGATTTGACTCGGCTTCGCAAAACGTTGTGTATTAGGAGTCTTGAAAATGTTGAAAGCCAGGAAGATGCTTGTCAAGCTAAGCTATTTGAGAAAAAAAATCTAGACGAATTGGTTCTGAGCTGGAATTCGAACAGAAACACTAATTCAGTGTTTAATGACTTTCCTCTCCATGAAGATGTGCTTGAAGGCCTCTCTCCGCATCCAAACCTCAGAAAACTGGAAATCATATCCTATTATGGCAACAAACATCCAAGTTGGCTGCAGAGAGAAATGTTACCTTCCCTAACTTCAGTCGGAATTCAAGATTGCCCTAATCTTAAGGATATATGCTACCTTCCTCGTTCCCTTGAATTATTGGTACTTGAAAATGTGGGCTGGGAATCGCTTCCCAAATTGTGGGACGAAGATTCACCTATAGAAGGCAGAAGCAGCAGGAGCATCAAGAGCTCATCCCTCTCTTACATATCCGTTAACAGCTGCTCCAATCTAACAAGTCTTTACAAGTGGTTGTTGCCGCTCTACCTACCAGCACTCAAATCAATAAACATAGTCAATTGCACTAAGCTAATGGCGCTGCAAATAGAAAGATTTAAGGATTTCTTGTCTCTTGAGAGAATAGAGATAAAAAATTGCCCCAAGCTCTCCAGCCAAGAGGAACTGTTCTTGCCACCATCCCTTTTGTCACTGCATATAAATTCATGCGGTGATCTAGACAAGTCATTTCCCAGTTGCCTACAGAATCTAACCTCACTCACAGACTTGGACTTGTTCAACTGTCAGCACATAGAATCCCTTCCGAGTAAGGTTCTTGGTAACTTGACTGCTCTCAAGTCATTACATATCGTGAACTGTCCAGAGCTAAGGTCTTTAGGCGGATCAAAGGCACTCATATCTCTCCGAGAGCTGACTATTTTAGAGTGTCCTAGGCTTACAGAAACAGAGCCGATGATGTATGTCAATAGAGTGTGGAGGAAGGATGATACGGTACCGCTGGTAGTGGTCATTGACAACACCGCCCTTCTCCAACTTCCATTCTTTAGGAATTTATTGCCCTCCACCATGTCTCTTAAAATCCAGAATTCCCTCGAATCTCTGATATTTGTTGAAGATTCTAACGAATGGTTGCAAATCCTCGCATCAGTTCGATATCTATCATTTGAACACTGTTCTAACCTCAGATCACTGCCGGCTTGCTTACGCAGCTCGACTTCTTTACAGTTAAGAATAACGGATTGTCCTAAGATCGACTTGCTGCCAAGCCTGCCAGCTGCCCTATAATACTTGCACTTTCTGATTGCAATTTGAAGCTGACACAGCAGTTGAAAATGTGTAGCACAGCGATAAAGCAGCATCAATCTCATAGATTTACAATGGATCCTTCTATCGCTACCATTTAGGTATGTAACTTTTTTGTTCCTTGCCATTCAAATCCAACTATATTAGATGATGATTACATCTAATTAATCTTAGTGCTTTAGTTGATTGGATCATCTGAAATCATGATAACATATGACATTCATTTTTATTACTTTTGCTGCTTCTTTCCTTTACATCAAATAAAAAGGGGGTAATGATATTATTTTCTTTTTTTCCCTCTGTATATTGTTTTCTTGTCCTAGTTGGTTAGATTCTTATCGCAGTGTTGTGATGATGTTCATGACAATTCTTGTGGAAGACACCCTTCTTTACAGGTGAAAACAAGGAATCCGATATACGCTTTATTCTATTGGTTTATATGTCGCTTGTTTAAGACATGATTAACGCAAATAGTTTCTCAGTGTTATATAGTATATAGCACCTATTAATACATGTATCAAAGACTAAGGTGTTTGGTGTTTTCGGTCCATAGTTTACATTTTAGTTGAGTTGCTTACATGGCAATCTCTTCTACTTGCATGTTTAACCAAGATATAGCCCAAAAGATTCTCTAGGATTAAAAGCTAGATGATCAAACTATACTTTAGAGCAGTATGGTTACATTAATTTAAGAGGCCATTTGGTTTAAGGTTTGTCATATTTCAGAAATGTTGTATATTTTATAACTAGAATGATAAGTTTGTTACTGACTTATCAAGCCACTTGGGTTGGAAGGTTGTTAAAAACTAGTATATTCTTTTAATGGACTACTAATTATTTTCATCCAGCGTGAAAATAAAAATACCTCATAACCCATGATGATCTAATAATTCCTACCGACTAGGAATCTATAGTGATTTCACTACTTTGTTAACACTTTTTATAACTACCCAATTTGAATTGACTAGTAATGATTTGAATATTTTTAATAGAAAATATAGAGGATTACTGGAATGTTACAAAAGGTTAAAATGCGTGGAGACCCCAACTGTTCTTCTCTCTGAAGTAGTTGCTATACATATTTTGATTGTTGCTATAAATATTTCATGTATTTTATTCTTGTAGACTATATATAGCTGGTGCTGAGCACTTCATACATATAATTGGACATGCATGTGCAACTGCTGCCATTAATTAGAATAACTATTATTGTCATTAGATTCAATAAAGTTCTAACAATTTAAATCAAACATATAAAAATTCAAAGAGCTTTCAACCCAAAAAAAGATCAAAACAATACAAATGAAAAATTATTTTCTTTTTATTCTTAGAAAAATAAAGATTCTTACCTTTCTACTTTTTCCTAAAAAAAATACTTAGGTGTGTTTGGTTAGTCGTAAAATTACCTTGAAATTTTTTTTTCCGTGGAAAAGTAAGATTCCAACGATTATTTGCCCGTAAAAAAATTCAGAATTTTGTTTTTACGAAAACGCACGTTTTCGTTTTCGGCTCGAAGCGAGCAGAAAACGAAGACGGACACCCAAAAACCGCGGCGTTGGGAGGGGAGGGAGGCAGCGGGCACGCGGTCCACGAGGCACGCTCCACCTCGTGGACCGCGAGAGAGAGGTCCACCTCTCTCCCCTCTTTTCTTTCATTTATATATATATTATATATATATATATATATATATTAAAAGATAGTATTTTATTTTTAATATAAATATATTAATATATAATATTTTATTTATAAATATCTAGTAATTTATTTTATACTATTAAATATTAAATATATACTATTATATATTATATTATTACATATTTAATTATTGTATAGAATATTTTATTTATAAATATAAACTATAATACTAATATATGTAATATGATAATTATTATATACCAATAATATATAATATATATAATAAAAAATATATATATAATAGTTTTTTATTTATAACTTTTTTTTTCTTTTAACCAAACAACCGTAACGAAAAAAAAATTTCTTTCCTACAAACCAAACGCTAGAGAGCGTAAAATTTATTTTCCCAACAATTATTTTTCCACCGAAAACTTTTTTTCATAATTTTACATCGAACCAAACACACCCTTAGCATTCAAGTCTCTGACAAGAAGCCAAAACTTTGGAAGCAGGCTCTTGAAACTTTTTTTTATTCTAATTGAAATATTTTCAGCTTTTATTTGTTTTGATATTCTGAGTCAGATATAGGGTGCACAACAAATTGAAACTTAAAGGCCCCATCTCATCCATTTGTCACTCTTTAACTATAAAAAGGAGTGATGTTGGCCGTCGCACCGTCGGAACAGCCAGAGGGAGACGCTCGACGGATGGCGGTTCATCTAATTCTAACTCCGACGCCTCCTGGAACTCATCTGAAATCCGCGATAGAAGACGCGGCGCTCTCCCCACGGGCTTGGATTTCTCCGCCCATGACTCTTCTCCGCCGCGGCAGGTGGCTAGGCGGCAGGCGTCTCCTGCCATCATCTCTCCGGCCGACGGCGGAGCGACCGCCTGGATGGAACACTTCTCACTTTCAAATCTCCCTCCTGTTGGCCTTTCCATTTTCGTGCAACCTGACACCGCCTTCACCCCCTCCTCGTTCTCCCCGAAGGCCTTCTGCTTTTTCCTTGCCATTAATGCTCTCATACCCGAGATAGGAAATCCCATGGCCAAACCTCGGTATCTGCACCTAGCTGCCACTGACAATGATGGATTTTGTGGGATATTCAACTCTGTGGCGAATCGATGGTGCATTTATTTTGATATTCGGCCATCTTTCTCGGTTTCCTCGCATACCCCCACTGGGTTGGACCCTGCACCTATCTCCTCCAGTCTGCGGTGGACCCTCACCTACTTGGTTCCCGGTCCGGGCTGCTTCGGGTTCGGACCCGACCTCACACCTCCCGTTTTAGGCAGGGTTCTGCTCCCTCCCAGCCGCCTTGGGCCTGGGCCCAGCAAAGGCCTGGTTTCAGCCTTTTACGGGCTGGAATCTGGCGGCCCACCTCTGGATGTCGAGCACATGCCTACCTCCGCCAGCAAATCCTTCGACTCGCCCAGGTCGAGTGCACGGCTTTACACGCAGAGGAAGGACTCAGCGCTATGCAGGGCGATGCGCAGGAAAGCACATCTCCTCGAGGGGGGGGACTATCAAACCTGCAACTCCAGCGCGCAAGTGGTCCAGGAAGAAAGTCAAGGCGAAGAGCTTGCTCTGCGGGGTGAACCTCTCTGATGCTGATGCTACGGAATTTCACAAATTCCTGTGCGCGGATGCCTAGATGTCCGACGTTTTTCGTATCTGCGCTGTTTTCTGCTGTGCATCTCGTTTACTGATGTTTAACATTTTAAGTTGGAATGTTCGTGGTCTTAATGACCCGACCAAGCGTCGTAGTGTCAAGTCCGTGGTGTCTAATCTCTTTGGCACTGTCGTCTGTATTGAAGAATCTAAAGTGGATTCAGTGTCCCGCTCTTTCCTCCGCTCTTGTTGCGGCTCTAATTATGATCGGTGCCATTTTATCCCTGCATCTGGGGCCTCCGGGGGTTTATTTACGTGCTGGAGTTCTAAACTTTTTTCGTGTAACGAGGCCTTAGTGCGAGTGCACTCGCTCACTCTCAACCTGACCCACCTTGCCAGCGGGAAGACCTTCTATCTCACGAACGTTTACGGGCCTCCAACTTGGGACGGAAAGGAAGATTTCTGCTCTGAACTTCTTTCTCTTAACGGGATCTGTTCTAACAATTGGGCTATCTGCGGCGACTTTAATTTTACCAAAAATCAAGCCGAGAGGAAAGGAAACCCATGGAGCACTAAAGCTATGGCTATGTTCTCTGATCTCATCTGTAATTTAGCGGTCATCGATCTACCACTGACGAACTAAAACTTCACCTGGTCTAATATGCAACATAGACCCACCCTGGCCAAACTCGACAGATTCCTAGTCTCAACAGAATGGGACCTTTCCTTTCCTCATAGCAAGGTTAAGGCTCTCCCGCGGATCACTTCTGACCACACCCCGATCGTTCTTACTTCGGGACTCCATCCCACGCAGCGGAGGTTTCGGTTCGAGAGGGTTTGGCTCACCAAGGAGGATTTTCTTGCAAAAGTGCCGACCTGGTGGAACGAAGTCCCCCCTAAGAAATCGGCCATCCTCTGTATAACTGCTAAGCTCAGGCACTGCAGAGCTAGGATAAAGGAATGGTGCAAGACCAACTACCACAGCATATCCAACGCCAAGAGGCTCCTACAGGAGGAACTCCAAACAATTGACCAACTAGAGGAACAGCTTAACCTGCCTCAGGAAACTCTGGATAAACGGGCCGATCTCAAATCACAACTTCAGCTTATCTTAAAGGAGGAAGAAATCCTCTGGAATACTAGGGCCAAACAACTCTGGCTTAAGGAAGGTGATGGTAACACTAAATTTTTTCATGCAGTGGCTAACGGTCGGAAACGAAGCAACGCGATCGAAGTTATCGAGGACGACTTCGGGGGGCAAATTACCAACGAAGAACATAAGAGAGCTTACCTCTTTCACACTTTTAAACGTCTATTTGGCTACGCAGAGGAAAGTCTACCGTCACACGGAGATTGGAGTGGCCTCTACCACTCTAACAGATTGCTCAACCCTGATACCCTTACGACCCCATTTACTCTCGAGGAAGTTAAGGCAGCTACCTTTCAACTAGGCAGTGATAAGGCCCCCGGGCCAGATGGCTTCCCCCTTATTTTTTTTCAAACCTTCTGGGAGACGGTCAAGGAGGATATCTTCAACATTTTCATTGACCTGCAGGCCGACAGACTATTAACTGGTCCAATTGATTACTCTTTTGTGTGCCTCATCCCGAAAAAAGAAGGACCGCGCAAGGCAAAAGACTTCCGACCGATCAGTCTCATTAACGGAATCCAAAAAATCATCTCCAAAGTCCTTGCCAATAGACTTGCACTTATTCTACCGTCTATTATCACCTCAACTCAATCGGCCTTTCTCAAAGACCGGTTGTTGGCAGACTCATTCGTAACAGCATGTGAACTTGTCAACTGGTGCTCAAAATCAGGCACAGAATGCGTAAGTATTAAGGCAGATTTTGAAAAAGCCTTTGACAATGTCAGATGGACCTTTCTACAAAGCATTCTGAGATGGCTTGGATTCAGTGATAAATGGTGGAACTGGATCGAACAATGTATCTGTAACGCCAAAGTGGCAATTTTAGTGAACGACACCCCAACAAGGTGGCTGAAAGCAAGAAAGGGTCTTAGACAGGGAGACCCCCTCTCCCCCTATCTCTTCTTATTGGTGGCCGACTGTCTGGCCAGGCTGACCGAAACTGCTAGGGGTAACAATCTGCTACGCGAAATCGGCCCAACTGAAGACTGCCAGACGGCGATTATTCAATACGCTGATGACACAATATTTTTTTGTGAGCCAAGAAAATATTTTATGCGGAACCTACAATTTCTCTGGAAAATCTTCGAATGGGCCTCTGGACTCAAGATTAATAAGGACAAATCGGAATTGTACTACTTGGGCTCCAATCCATGCAAAGCCGACAGGCTGGCCAACATCTTAGGTTGTAAAGTAGGTAATCTACCGTTCCGCTACTTGGGGTTACCACTTTACAACAAGCAACTACGTAAGGAAGATTGGGCCTTGGTTATTAATCGAATTAACGCGAGAATCGAAGGATGGAAAGCTAAACTTCTCTCTCAAGGAGGAAGGCTCACTCTTGTCAATTCGGTTCTCACCAATTTGCCGCTTTTCTACCTATCCATCTTCAAAGCACCGCACTGGGTACTGCACCGGATAGAAGCCTTGAGAAGAGCCTTCTTCTGGAAAGGGACTTCCAAAATCTCAGGGGGACCATGTCTCGTCAGCTGGAAAACTATCTGTAAATGTAAGAATGAAGGTGGGTTGGGGATCTTAGATATGGACTCTATGAATACGGCTCTCTTAACCAAATGGTGGTGGCGTTTCTTTAATGAGCCTAACCTACTTTGGTGCAAGCTAATAAGATCTCTCTATTACACCAGACGAATGCCGTTGCACGAGGACAGACCCTTTGTCCCATATTCGCAGTGGTGGAAAAGTGTGATACGATGCCGCGATGTGTTCAAATGTGGTATATCTTACAAGCTTGGCGATGGTAGTAATATCAGGATGTGGTCTGAAATTTGGATTGGAGAAACCCCTCTGCGCACCCTGTTTCCAGAAATTTATGCCAATATTAGGAACAAGGAGGTCCGAGTATCTAATTGCTGGAATTCAAACGGATGGCGATGGCGCTTCATCTGCAGAGGTTTTGTGGCGACACAATCCATCGAAAACCGTAGCCAGATGATGAAGCTTAAAGACTTACTCCTGCACCGGAGCCCAAGCGCCAGTCGGGACTTGCTCAATTGGCGATGGGCCTCCAATCAGCTGTTTACAGTTAAATCCCTTTATCGATTCCTCAGCGACGCAGGACAGAGAGACCTGATGAACCAACATATATGGCGATTAAAAATTCCAGTCAAAATCAAAATCTTCATCTGGCTGTTACTTCGAAAGAGATTACCCACCGCCGACAGATTGCTCAATAGGGGCATGTTTGTAGAACAACACTGTGTTTTCTGTGCTCTATTCCCGGAAAGCTGCGACCACCTCTTCTATAACTGCGTTTTTGTTCGGTATCTACTTCTCCGTGCGGCAGGTTCGGACGCACCCGATAATTCGGGCGACGTTCGAGGTCTTTGGACTAAAACTAGTAACATCTCTGACACCGCGAATAGACCGAAAGGCTTAACCCTTCTAGCGGCAATCTGGTGGGTCGTCTGGACGGAAAGAAACAACACTATTTTTCGGTCGAAATCTCCCAACGCTACCCAGGCTCTCGAACGTGCCAAATTTTTGACGAACACATGGATTGAGCTCCTCTGATCTGTCAATTGCTCTTTCTCTACTTTTTTATCTCTCCCTTTTCCCCCCTTTTTTTCTCTTTTTTCTTCTTCTTTTTGGTTTTTGGTTTTTGGTTACCATCCTTTTTTTTTTTTTCGGAGGCCTTAGCTGCTTCCACCCTGTACGCTTAGTTCATTTTACTTAATGAATGAAGTAGGTAGCTTGCTACCTCTTTCTAAAAAAAAAACTATAAAAAGGAGTGACATTAGTGGCAAAAAGAAAATTTTGAATTATGCGCCCTTTATCCGAACCGTGTTGTTTTGGCACATTTTAGATAATTAAATTGAAGATTTTGTAAACTAATCAATAATTTCATCAAGTTTGACAACTCCAACTATTTTTCAGCTAGAGAAGTATATATTTTGATTACTAGTTAATGACCCAAAGATAATGAAGTCACCAACTTCCTTTTAAACAAATCCCAAATTCAAAGCAGTCTATTTTTGCTCTGCTCGGAGGAACTTTCCTAGTGATTTCCTCGTTGCTGTCATGAACCTCGCTTAATAGTAGCTAGGTCAATACTAAGTCAAGTCGCTATTTTCTTTTTTCCTATTATTTTTGTGGTGCAAATCATTCTTCTTACGTATGCTTAATTAATCTACTGTGAGGAAGAAGAGAGGGTACGCGTCTTGATCGATCTCAACTGGAAATGGAGTGGCTCCTATCGACCCTGGCCTCGACCGCCGCCGGCAACTGGCAGCAGCACTCCGCCATCGCTGGCGACCTCCGCCGGCTGCACGACAGTCTGCCCGTGATCCGCGTCCTCATCGACAGGGCCGAGCAGTGGCGCTTCAGCAACCCCAACCTCGAACAGCTGCTGACTCAACTCAAGGATGCCTACTACAACGCAGACGACCTCATCGACGACTTCGCCTACCACGAGCTGCAGCAGAAGATCGACGGCAGCCAGCACGGCCAGGCAAGTCGTCTGCTCTCTTCTACCGTTACTTTCTTAAAAAAATTTATTGCTGCCGTTCCGAACCAAGTCAAGGAGATACAAGAGAGGCTGGATGCTGTTTCCGCTGAGCTGCAGAAGATGATCGTGCTGCTGAATCTGCACGACGATCCGAAGCGGTACGGCGCGTCCGCGGAACGTGGGACGAGCTCGTTTGTTACTGAATCAGATGTGATCGGCCGCGACGAGGAGCGGGAGAAGGTGATCGCATTATTGCTGCAGTCGGCTGATGGTTCTGGACCCAGTGATGATGTTAGTAGCAGTAGCGATAGGGTGTCTGCCCCTGCTAAGAGGAGAAAGAGGGAGAATGTGTCTGTTCTGCCCATAGTTGGCATCGGAGGGATGGGAAAGACTACCTTGGCTCAGCTTGTGTACAACGATCCGAGGGTGAGTGAACATTTTATGCTGAAAATTTGGGTATGCGTCTCCGACTTCTTTGATGTGGAAATACTGACTAAAGAGATCATAGACAATGCTGAAAGTGGGAAGCAAAGTAAAGAGATAATCGAAAGCGACATAGACAATGCTGAAAGTGGGAGGCAAAGTAAAAAGATAATAGAAAGCGACAGCAAGGTGTACCGAACTGACGGCAAGAACTTAAATTCCCTTCAAGTGTTGCTGAATAAAATGCTGGTATCGACGAGGTTTCTTCTTGTCCTCGATGATGTGTGGAATGAGGATAGAACGACATGGGAAAAGTTTTATTCACCGTTGAGGGACGCGCATCGAGGAAGCATGATCATTGCAACCACTCGGTCTCAAGAAGTCGCCGACGTAATGGGCACGATGGATTCCGTCCATTTAGGGGGCTTGCCGGATGATTCTTATTGGCAGTTGTTCAAGAGATACGCCTTCGGTCGCGAAAACTTGCTAGTCAATCAAGAGTTGGAAGGCATTGCTAAGAAAATTGCTGCCAAGTTGAAGGGATCTCCGTTAGCTGCAAAAACTGTGGGAAGCTTGTTGAATTCGGACATGGATGTGGGACACTGGAGGACGATCATGAACAGTGAAATATGGGAGCTGCCACAGCAGGAAAATGGCATCCTGCCGGCCCTCCGATTGAGCTATCAATATCTCCCGCCACATTTGAAACAATGTTTCTCACTTTGTTCGATCTTTCCCAAAGACTATAAATTCCTTGAAGATGAACTACTCCATTTTTGGATAGCACAAGGCTTCGTTGCACCTAAAGAAAACATGCCGCTGCACATTGTGGGAACTAGTTACGTGCATGCGCTAACAACCAGGTCCTTCTTTCAGCCATATCTACCAATAGGCTTGAATAAAGATGTAATTCAATATGTAATTCATGATTTAATGCACGACCTAGCACAATTAGTTTTATCGAAAGAAGTTATCATGATACAAAATGATAAATGTCGACGAAAAATCGCATCTACTGTTCGGCATATGTCAATATGGAACCCCCCTAACCTGGAAACAAGTTGGTTAATGGAGTTAGGCAGCTACAGTAAATTGCGGTCACTTTTATTAATCCAAAATAATTCTTCCGAGTACTCCCAAAATTTACAGCCTAACTTCAGTTCTGCAATTAGATGCTGGTTCGATCAACTTAGAAATATTCGGGTACTTATATTAAAATATTGTAAGATCAAAGAGTTGCCTGAGAACATTAGCAATTTAAAACATCTTCGTTACCTTGACATATCCTACAATGGTATCCAAAGGTTACCGGAATCACTTGGTCGCCTGTATAATCTACAAGTTTTGGCTGCATATGGGAATGACTTCGAAGGTTTTCCTAAAGAATTTACGAAGTTGACTAACTTGTCGAAACTTTATATTGAAGAACATAAGTTATGTATGGTAGATGAGATTGGGAAGCTGGCTTCTCTTAAAAGTTTGCCGGCATTTAAAGTCTTAAAGGAGCACGGCCATCGGATTGGAGAACTAAAGGATTTGATGCAACTGTATGGAAAGTTACGCATTACATGTCTTGAAAATGTTGAGAGTAGGGAAGATGCTTGTCAAGCCAAATTACACAATAAGGAACACTTGGATGAGTTGGTTCTAGAATGGTCTGCTATTGGAAAAAGAATCAAATTACACAATAAGGAACACTTGGATGAGTCCGTTCTAGAATGGTCTGCTATTAGAAAAAGAAAAAGAAGCTTCATGTATGACAACTTCTCCTCCCATATGGAGGTGCTTGAAGGCCTCCAGCCGCATTTGAATTTAAAAAAGTTGGAAATCAGACGCTACCGCGGTGAAAAATCTCCTACTTGGTTGCAGCCACAAATTTTACCTTACCTAAGTGTACTGCGCATTATAAATTGTCCAAATCTTGCGGAACTATCGTTTCTGTATCCTTTGCTCAAAGAGCTATATCTACAGAATTTGGGTCTGGACATACTTCCCAAATTATGGGATGAATGGTCAATTGGTGTAGCCAGAACTGAACAAGGTAATAACGATATAAAGAGCTCATCTCTTTCTACGTTATCCATACGACGGTGCCCAAAAATAAAAAGTATTGAAAATCAGTTGTTGCCGGACTACTTACCAGTTATCAAAATCTTATGTATCGAATGTTGCGAAGAGCTAACGTCACTTCCAACGGAAAGATTTAAAGACTTTGTCTCTCTTGAGAAATTGACAATAATCGGTTGCCCGAAACTCACCTGCCAAAGGAGACTGGAATTACCTGCTTCCATCAGATCTTTGCAAATAGGATCATGTGGTGAGCTCGAAAAGTCACTTCCCAACTGCCTAGAGAACCTTACCTCTCTTGGGGAACTAGTAATAGGCGATTGTCGGCATTTAGTATCCCTTCCAGGGCAAGTGTTGCGTCGCTTGACAACCCTCTTTTCTTTGTCTATTTCGAGCTGCCCAGAGCTTAGATCTTTAGACGGACTGGAGTTACTCCCATCTCTAAATTTTCTTCAGATTGTAAGTTGTCCAAAGCTTGCAGAAGCAGGGCAATTAAATTTTGATGCTACAATGCAGGGAAAGAGTGTGTCATTATCTTTTATCACCATCGACAACACCTCCCTTCTTAAACTACCATTCCTAAAGAATTTATTATCCTCAGCCCTTGTGATGCTTAAAATTTATCAATCTTCTGAACCAGCAATGTTTGTTGGAGAGGACGAGGAATGGTTGCAAATCCTTGCATCACTTAAATATCTATATTTTTATTGGTGTCCCAATATCAACTCGTTTCCAACCTGGCTGCATGGCCTGACTTCCCTAGAATATTTAAGCATTGACTTTTGCCCTGAGATCAACTCGCTACCAGAGAAGGGTCTGCCTACCTCCTTGGGAGAGTTATCTTTCAGCGGATGCCATCCAATGTTGAAGGAGCAATTAGAAAAGCTCAAAGCAGAGAATAGCAGAATTGATATCAAGGAAGTTTCTTGGTACTTTTTCAATCTACCATCTTTGTTTGTTATTTGTTTCATTCTTGTCTCTCACATCAAACTACACTACATGCCTTCTAACGTAGTATCAATTTTATTTCTTGAGCAGAGACTAAATTAATTGGACCGGTTGAAGTTGCGGTGACATACCTTTTGCTGTTTCCATTAACAGCTATTTTAGGTGAGCGGCAGCGGTTCTCCTATTTCTTTCTCTCTCTTTTTTTTCTTTTTCTTTTTTCCCTTCCAAACATCTTTTTCTTGTTCTATATTAGATGATTTAATCTTGGGAAAGCTTCAATTACCTCTATGTGGTTTAGCGCGCTTTCACTCTACTGCCATATGGTTTGAAACGTGTTATCTTTTTTATCCCGTGTTTTTATTTTTGTTTCACCATAAAAATTTGATGTTAGAAAATCTTCCATGTGTTGTTACTGTTAATAATCTTGCTATTCCTTTGCTTTTAATCTTGATAGCTTGCTTGCTGCGTGTAACAATTTTAGTCATCGTCCAACTTCCTTTTCTTTTATTTGATTGATTTTGTTGGTATTTTCCAAGTTTTTCCATAGATTCTGAGTTTTGGCATAGTTATATCTTTGATTATTCAATTTACCATTTGCGCTCAGATACCATGTTCTACGTTTACATTTTTCCTTCTGTGTTTGGATTATGGCACTGCCAGATCTGTGTGAGAAAGAAGGCATCGGAGCAAAGCGTTTCCCGCGAAGCGCCATCTCGGAATGTTTGTTGCTAAGTTGTTACAATTGTAACACAAAGACAAAGTGCTATGAAGTGCACAGAGGTGCTCAAGCCCCGGTTAATTTCTTGTACTCGCAAAATTTGTTTCTCATGTATTTGTGTAATCTATTTGTCATAATGCCGCCAAGTGTGGGGAGCAAATTAATAATGATGATTTGAGGCTTTGTGAATGCAGTACTTGTGGACTTGTGGTGTATTGTTTGTAACTCGAACAGTTCTCTGTTGTTCTTGGGTTAATAAATGTCATTGTGAGTTTGGCCTTTTGGATAAGATATGTATCTGCTCCAGATTTTTTATCTCTTTTTTTTCACCAATTATCAGTTAATTTTAGTTTTTACTTGGTTTTGATATAGAAATCATTCACCAAACTGTCATTCACAGCGAGTATTTTGTATGCGAGTTGTATTCCATCTGTGCATTGTACTCAGGAGTTTCATTTGCACATATTGATAATTCACACAGGAAATATTATTTTCTGCTAAGTTCGATTCCAAACACGCTTTAGCTTCCCAGAAACACTCACCAAAAAAAAGACAAAAAGTGAAAAAAGAGGTCCAAATCCACAATATGCATCTGAAAGTTTTCAAGAAATTAAACATTCATCTAAAGTAGTGACTCTTTGCCATGAAGAACATTATTCGGATGTTTGAAATGCTTCGCGACCCTTTTGCGCACAAAAAGTTTCACTCCCTGAATGGCGAGCCTCAGCCTCTTCAGCCTCGAGCCGATCTTCACCCTAACTTTAAACACTCGTCGCCTCGAGTAGTATTGCCTCGAGAGAGATTCAGCTTCTTCCAACACTTTATAGATGAGATATTGCGCCTTTCGGTGCCGAAGCTCATCTGGGTCCTCCTCCTCAACCCTTGTGTATGAAAATGGTGCCCTTAGAAGGATCATTATTAAATAGAGAGGTGAAGAGAGAGGTGTTCTATGTTATCATAGTGTCAAAGAGATGTAGAAAGAGAAATATATAGATGTCTCAACTGGTCTTCATATCAAACTTGTCTACAAACATAAGAACTGAGGGAGGCTCATTGTGGCCTTTCCTATACTATTTTTAATACACATTTACTTGGATAATGTGAAAGTTTATGAGGTATCCAAAAGCCAAAATGTATGTCATGTAGTAATTGATTGTGTATTATATTTAGACTTTGCAGTATAAATGGCAGTTTCTTATTGGCGCTCGACCATTCGATTGAAATCTGACAGCTGGAATTGAAAATATGTTGATAGTGTGACACACAATGCATGCTCTAACATATATATATTAACTTAATGAGATTAAGGTCAACTTTGATGATGTAATAGAAAATAATATGAGCACTAATTTAAGAAATATTACTCTTTCTATATCTAGGCATGCCTCCACCAGATGCTATGGAGTGATCAAGGTCAGTTACTGATCCCTTTTCAAGGAAAAATTTGCCTACACCCTGTGTATCCGCAACTATCAGGTGCAGCGCATGAAGATGTTTGCGGATAGTTGCACCTGATAGTTGCGATATATATAATATCTAAAAATCTATGTATAAAACATTATATATATTTGAGAACCTAATTATGTGCTTCAAATAGTCACATATATGATTTTTGACATATAGGCCTTTTGCATCTTATCAAGTGTATCTAATTAGTTAGATTCTGATTTTGAGACGTCTATTATATAGTTGTAGAGTCCAGTGTATGATATATATATATATATATATGTATATATCAGGTGCACCCAATAATTTCTCCTTCTTAGATGTTACCTATATATCAAGTAGTGAGTTCATGCCACACTGTGTGAGGAGTCAACTCCAAACATAAAAAGCTTTAGAGAGAGAAATTAAGAGAGAGAGAAGGTGTATACCTAAATATGATATAAGCAATAATAGACATCTTATTAATAGCAAGATAAGGAAAGGACAGCTTTGATTGCATTTCACTTGAGTTGGTCAAAGGTTGTTGAGGTTTGGATTCAATTTTTTTTCCCTTGGTTTTTTTATTTTTTAGTCAAATATTTATTTAAATTATTTCCTTTCGTGCATGCATGAAACTTAATTGGGAATGGTGATCAGATATTATTTAATTTTCAGCCGGCAAAATCTTCAACAAGATAAAAAAGTGTAAATAATTAGAAATAGTAGATCTACATGTGGGGTTTCCAAGGGTGAAAGATACCTTAAAAAAAAAGCAAAATGTTAATTCCTAATTAAAAATGTAAGGAAAAACCATTATGGTAGTAGTGTCCTCTTGGTTATTGTTGTTCTTTAAAGAGGGTAATACTGTAAAAACAGTAGATTTTAATATTTACAGATAGATTTATTCAATATGATTATTACATACGCCCGATCTACTTTTATTACCAGATTCCGGCCATTTTTTATATGTATATGCCATTACTTTTTCAATAAATTGTCATTATAATAATGAATCATAGTCATCTTTCAAAAGTTTGTGTGTCCCCGCGCGCGTTGGTGTGTATCTTAATTTCTAAATATCATGAGTTGATGAAATAATTTCTTAAAGTCTTAGGCCTCTTGGAGGGGCCTTATTTTGTTAAAATTTTAGGCCGAAGCTCAGCCTCAAATTTCATAAACAATTTTGGCCCAAGCTTAGGCTTAGGCTCCACTGAAGAGTCTCTTAGACCCTTGATTTTTTATTTTTATTTTATTTTTTCGGTTACTTGGACTCCAACTCCGTCCAAAATCTTAAGTTTCACTAAAGATCTCTTTATTAGAACTTTTGATCTAGATTGATTGTTCCTAACACAAGTGACAAAGGACTTAATGGTTGATATCCGAGATTCAAATTCGAAACCTAATTATTTTACATTTTTTTAAAAGAAAAAACAGTTCTGACATCGGTGTTCTTTATGTCTTTTAGATAACATGATATTATAAATACTATTTTAAACTCAACCAACACTTATATAAGTTAAATTTTTATATTATTTTCTATCATATTATTCCGTACCTTTCATGATAACACTCCTTATCAAATTTTTGTTGTCCCATTTCCTGCGTTCTTCCTTGATGGCTTATACTTCGGGTTTCGGGCCCAGAAAGAGGTTGGATTTCCTTCTCAGTTCATGCCTTTAGCCGTCAAGTATGACTGCAAAAATTATTATTCCAACAGCAGGTCTACAAGCAACGTTTACAAGCCCTCTCAAATCAACGTAGATGACTCAGTTTCAATACCTACTCGCTTCCACGCAGGCCCACACACGTCATGCGTTTTGGACTCCATTCCATTAGCCCAATAATGCTGTTGAAACTATTATTTTTCTGACACATAAATTTGTAGGGAACTATATGGTTGCTTATGATCTGCTGCTCTAATACCATATAAAATTAGCTAAATTTTAAAAAAATTTCTTATCCCCTTAACATTTCTAGTTATTGCATTTAGCTCAACTCCGTCAGAGTTCTATCACTATTCTGTCCATTTCTTATAATTTATACTGAAAATATCCTTTAAAATGACAGAAATATGTTAAAAAAATATTTTTTCTATAGAAAAAGTAAGGACAATTTGATCATTTTGCCCTCTCCATTAACGTCTACCTCTCGATTCTGAAATTTTAAGAAGGCAAAATGTAGATTTTGAAAAGTCAGAGAAAAAAAATAAGAAAACAGATATTTATAAAAGGGTTTTTGTAATTTAGTCTATAAAATAATATTTTTTAGATAAAATTAAGTTGCTTGAAAATCGTACTTTTAATATTTTATATTGGCTAAATTACATAAAACTCCCATGTCAATACCCGCTTTTTCACATTTTCCTGTCATTCAAAAATCTATATTTTGTCCCCTTAAAAAATAAAAAATATTCACAGGGGAGTACGGTGTGATAAAATGACCAAAATGCCCTCATCTTCTTCATCTCCTCCTCCCCAATCTTGCTCATTCCGCATCCCGCACCCTCGCCCACGCCTCTCTTGACTCCAACTCTGACTTCGTGCGAGGGCGAAGCAACAGCCTAGGGCATATGTGCGGGCATGGATGAGTGTTTTATGGATATTTTGGATATAAAAAATAAGATATAAACGAAACCTAACGGAACACTGACGGCGGGGACGAAGTAAATATTTTTTATTTTTTAAAAAGGTAAAGTGTAGGTTTTTGAATGACAGGAAAACAATAAAAAAACGGATATTGATAGAAAAATTTTCTGTAATTTAGCGTTCTTATATTTGCTATGCCATCTATTATACTTCTAAACTTATAAATACATATTATCCATTAGTTGTTCCTTCATTCCCCTTCCACTTGCTACTCTCATCATAGTCTCATCTCTCTCTCTCTCTCTCTCTCTCTCTGGAAAAGGAAAGAGAGGCATGAGCTTCTTGAGGTGTCACTCTTACTCCAGGTTGGAGAAGGAAGACCCAGATGACAGAAAGCACAGAAGAGCACAGTTCTTGATATACAAAGCTCTGGAGGAAGCCGACGGCCGCCGCCGGAGACGACGATCGCCGCGGATCATGAGGTTGGTGATCATACCCAAGTTCAAGAGCATCAAGATTGGTTGGCATATGAAGAGGGTGAGGAAGACAATGTGGTCCGCCTTTATGTCAATATATATAGCTTATAATAATGCATGAGAATGTATATGAATGAAGGTATAATTAAGAGACCATATTCTAGATGAGACTACATATATATAAATGTTTGTTTCTCGTCATGTTGTGTCATATCTGTTACGTAGTTCATTTTTTTTAATGAATGAAGCTGTTAGCTTGTTCAGTACCTTTTCTACTCGCAAAGAGAGAGAGAGAGGAGATTAATTGGCCAATGTAAGCATTATTAGTATGCTAGTGTTCTCTACAATATGTATGATATGATATGTTGTGTAGTTTGAATGTGTTGAGTGTTTGTTCAAATAAAACCCAAAAAGTAGCATAGTGTTCTCACTTTATTTGTTTTTATGGAGTTCTATAATACTCCCTTTGCTGCCCAATGACCAATTTTGGTTTCAAACGGTTGGCATTCGGTTAAACCGAATAGGATGTGTCCATGATCGGGCTCGATCCGACGATTATTATGTTATCTAATTAGATTAGACTTAATTTCGCTTTTAAATTGAAAAGCTAATTAGAGATATATTCTAATCATATTAGGATAAAAATTATAAAGCGATTAGGCATAATCTCTTACTTATCTATTAATGTTTTGGGATCCCTTATAAATATACGGACTATCACTCATAAGAGATAAGAAAAATAGAAAAAAATACTCATAAATTTGTGAGTAATTTGTGAGCCATCTTGTTAAGAGAGAGAAACCACATTCTTCATTAAATTATTATTTTAGAGGGTCTTGAACGATGGATTTGATATCGTGCATATTTATAGTTCGATTTACTGCGGGTTTGAAGCGATAGAAGACCTTTATGGACGATATGAGGACATGTGAATCAACCTCTACGATTCGAGACTCATCGCGTTCTAGCGCGAGTCGTTTCCGCAAAAGGTACGGACGAATATTTCCGTTGAGTTCTACACAAACTATATCCAAAAGTTTCAGAAGGTGGAAATACTTGGCTACATTATGTTTCAACAAATTATATCAAATCAAGTAATTACAGCAAAGCAATATGCGCCTCAATA
Organism: Puya raimondii; assembly: GCA_016920855.1. Lineage (NCBI taxonomy): Eukaryota > Viridiplantae > Streptophyta > Magnoliopsida > Poales > Bromeliaceae > Puya > Puya raimondii. Next base: position 102,063,578 of record JABWPP010000050.1, on the reverse strand, counting down.
ATCCAAATTATTTATCACATTGAAAGGAACTTAACATGTGCTTTAGCCCCTTCACAAAGATATATAATCATGGGTGGTTTGAGTAATAAACTTACAATAATGTGGATGTGTAGACTCCATTGATCGACGACGACTGTGTGATCCGGCAGTAAAACAATCTCATCGTAAAATTTATGTCACGATTGGCGACGACGAATGTTGCTTAAATCTACTATTCATGATCATCAGCTAGAAGAGGCCGCTTCTTATCCTCCCACTTATTTAACCTCTTTTGGGCTTCTTCTACCTGCAATAAGGCCGTATAGTATATTGATTTTGGCCCCTTTTTATATTTCAGATACAAGTTATATATGACTCATTTTGTTCGAAAAAACAAAAAAGATGTTAGATATGAATTAACATGTTCATATCATCGAATACCTCTCGAAAAAAACAGGGGATGTTAGTTAGCAATCGGTCGAACGCAAAAGTGTGGAGGGAGGAACAAATCTTTAAGACAAAAAAGGAGGCTTCATAACTCTTCGTTTTTTTCCGAGAAAAGCGAAATAGTCAATTCAAGATTCAGTTACATAAAGAGATCTTTCAACATGGTATCAGAGCAGCAAGTTCTAAAACTGTTCCGATGATATGCTCCATAGCAGAAACAAACTTCTATCAACTTCCGTATTTGAGGGCCGAAACAACGAGGAGAAAATTGATGCAAATTAAGAAGGAAAGAGCAATACCTCCTTGTTCCAGTCGGTTCGGAATGTCACCCAAAGTAGTATGAGAGTCTGCATGAATGTCCCTCCGAGCATCCCGCCCCAGATGCCCTACAAGTATATGAGCAAAAAAACATTTCAACATACATGTTTGCTGTAGTATCAAATTATATATAGCTGATACAGTGAAGAGTTTGATATTGATAATGAAATATAAGATAGTAAATAATTTACCTTTGCTCCTAAGCCAAACTTGAAGCCAAGAAGAACACCTAGCGGAACACCGACGACGTAATAACATCCCACATTAACGTACGCGACGAATGTTTGCCATCCACACCCCACAGCCACACCTTCATGCAACATCCAATTAACAAACCTGATTAATTTTAAGAGTTTAACTTCTAAGGCATTTTATCTCATCATGAACATTCAGAAACAGAGAGAAGTTATAGTTTTTATTGTTTAAATTGTTCATATACACCAAAACAAAAGGTAAGTTCATCATCAGAACACAATTGCAAGTAAATTTCCTGAATTTGTTGATATAAAGGATGGAGTATTTACCGGATAAAACGGGCTGGATGCCGTTGAGGATGAGGGTGGTGGCAAGCAAAGGGCACATATCGGAGACCGCACGCGACACCGTCTCGCCCTCGGTGAAGATGTAGCTTATGTAGTCACGGCATAAGAGAATAATAACTGCCAATGTTACCGATATGATGAACGAAAGCGCAGTCACTACGATTACAGAGAATTCTGCCGCCTTTGGGTGGCCGGCCCCGAGCTCATTGCCAACTCGAACACTGAATGTAGAGAACAATTAAGCAGTGGTTATATTTCAATAATTAATTAAGTAAATCCATAACAAAAGAAATTCCATGTAATGACCTTACAGGGAACAAAAAAAAAGAAAATTACGAAATTTACATTACTCAGAAAAAGAACTACGAAAGAAGTGTAATGTCATTGAGTATTAACTCAACTGATTTTGATATTGATAAATATATTTATCGAACTTGTTCACCATCTGCGAATAAATTTGAACAATTTCATGAATATGATACAGACCCTGATAAAAATGGCTCTGTTAGTAACACTTCTGATGAAAGAATTGTTAATATAGTACAAAGTGATGAAGTGGTTGGTACTGATTGTTGCTGCCGAATATAAAAAGTAAGGTAATATCTGTTCTTCTTAGTCTCTCCACTTGAGATTACAAAATTGAGTAAGAGAGAGAGAGAGATTGTAAACCTTGCTGCAGCATTAAATCCAACAGAGATCATGAAGACCCACCCAGAAAGTGTAAGGCTGCACCAAGAAACATGTAAGTAGTACATGTCAAACAAAAATATCAACAAATGCCATTATTACACGTGTGTTCTAAATGCCTTTATTACATTACATATAGCAATAAACTAATAGCATGCTATGGTGAAAAAAAGAAAAAAGGAAAAAATATTCTGACATGTTAATTAATGCGTCATGCATACGTATACTATAGCTAGACCAACACATCAGCAGATATCGGGAACGGGACGCCTCAAAATTTAAATATAAAGCTTACCACACTGTTAAAGCATCGAGAGCCAACTGCGGGTTCTCGAGAAGCCCAGATATCAGTATCAGAATCTGGAAATACCACGTCTCCAAGCACAGCATGACCGCGGACGCCGTCGACAGCTTCAGGAACTCGAGCAGGCCGGTGAACGCCTGCCACGAGAACCCGGTCCAGCTGAGCCGGCACCGCGGGCTCGTCACGATGTAAACGAACTGGGCCCCCACTATGATCCACCAACTCAGACTCAGCACCAACGAGGCCCCCAAAAGGCCCAGGCCTACTTTGTACACCACCACCCAGCTCAGCAGCAGGTGCACGATAAGCGTGGCCGCGCTAATGTACGCGCTCGGCGCGACGATGCTCTGCGCCTGCAGAAACTTTTGTATGGGGAAGTTTATGGCGTACGCGAATATTTGGGGGATGAGTCCGTATACGAAAATTGATGCGGCCCCGGCGATCTCGGGGGACTCGCCGAGGAGGAGGAGGATCGGGCGGGAAAAGGCGTAGACTACGGCGAGTGGAATCCCGGTGGCGGTTAGTAGGACGGTTGACCGTTGGAGGTATATTCCGAGCATCTCGTATTTATGCGCCCCGTACGCCTGTCCGCATAGAGTCTCCACTGCGGACCCCATTCCTAGCTGTTGCACCATCCATATTATACATACATAGTACATAGGTGTTTAAAATTAAAAGGTTAATTTCATACAGGTCCCTACAAATATAGTGAATATCAGAAATATTCCTGCAAAGTCCAACTTTCATTAGTTATCCCTGCAAAAGTCGTAATGTATGCAGATATGTCCCTCTGGTTTGTTGCCGTTTGAAATCTGTTTATTTTTTAACAGTAGGGATGTGAAATGACCGTTTTGCCCTCACAAATATGTCCCTCCAAAAGGAGGATACGAGGAAGAAGAAAGAGGTGGCGGTGGCGGCGGCGGCGCGCGGCGGGGCTCCCGCTTCCCCGCGGACGGCGGAGCGGGCGGACGAAGGCGGAGCGGGCGGACAAGGGCGGCGGGGAGGCGGCGGCGGCGGCGGAGGAGGGGCCGAGGAGAGGGGGGGCGGACGAGGGCGACGGGGAGAGGAGAAGTAGAGGAAGAGGGCGGCGGGGAGGAGGCGGAGGAGGGGCCGGGGGGGCGGATGAGGATGAGGAAGATGGAGAGGGTAAGGAAGATGGATGAGGAAGATGGAGAGGGTGAGGAAGATGGAGAGGAGCAAAAATATAATTTCAACTTATTAATTAATCATGGTTAAGCATTTTAACTGTGGTTAACTAAAATTCTCTAACGGTGACTAACGGTAGGGACATATCTGCATACATTACGACTTTTACAGAAATAACTAATGAAAGTTAAATTTTGCAGGGATATTTCTGCTATTCACTATATTTGCAGGAACATGTATGCAATTAACCCAAAATTAAATTGACCCCAAAATAATGAGTTTTGGGTGTTTTATAGATTTTATTATAATATTTTTGTATCGATTCAATTAATGTCCTTTAGAAGTAAAATGCAAATTGCATCATGGCCAGAATACTCTGTTTCCACAATAGATTTTGAATCCAATAGTGCGTACAGGTCCTTTCGTACCTGCTATATTTGGTCGGAGTACCACTTTCTAAAATTATTGATGTGTTTAACTATATACAAAACTATTAAAAGTTTTAATTAATCCATTCACAAAAAGTAAAAATGTTTTATACTCTAACATACTAGTATATATTTATGGGGCAATTGCTTAATTTATAAGAAATATTTTGTGGGATCAAAGCATATTTTGTATTCCAATTTTTTTTTTCTGAGCTTAGTACTTGTTTCGATTGGATTATGAGAATCACTAGGTCGAATGAATGGAATTGTGCAATTATATATGTCTCTTCCTCTTTAGATTTTCTTTTTCCTATTCAAGTGGTCATTATAATCCTCTTGTTGTAATGTAGCTAGGTGTTGTATATATCAAGGTTTACTAAATTTGTCAACGAATTTTTCCCCTCGAAACAAATATTTAATTTGTTTGATTAGTTCAAAGAAAAGGATAGGCTCAATTACACTATATTGCATTGTAATTTACGGATTTGTTTCATACTATATACTGAACTATTCTTTTATTTTTCTAAGGCACCACTCAAATATTTTTTTTAAAAATCTCTACACTTTATGCAATAAACTATAATTTTATATAAAAGTTGTTAAAAAATACTAATTAAAAGTGACAAAACTTATATTCAACTCATTTTGACATAAAAAATAATAAAATGTATAAAAATAACAAAATAATAATCGAAAATAATTTGATAGAAGTTTTTAATGATTCTATCATGGAGATTTATTTTATATTTTTTCTACTATTTAACCAGTTTCTTTTTCTAAAGAATTTTCTATAGAATTTTCTAAAGAATAATGCATAACTTTATAATCGAATTTAAGAAGGTAAAATATCACATGTGGCATAGGATTCCTCATTAATAAACCCACCTAGATGAGGAGATGATTCTCTTATTCTGCAACTAGCTAATATGCCAAAAGAGTCTAAATATAAAAAATTGCAAGTTTTGGAATAATAGTTATTATTTAAGCATTAAGAAATTTTTAAAATAAGATAATATAGAAAAAGTCACTATTTGATTTGTCGAAAAACTACACTATTTTACATGTAAACCTCGTAAATATGTACACACCACGTGCATGCAATATTAAATACCAAAAAATTAGGCTTCTCTTTTTTTTAATTTTTGTTTTTGCAATCTAATCTTCAACGCATAACATTTTTAATTTGTTTATTTTATTGAACAACGGCCATAGACTCTCCTAAACTTTAGAATCCCAAAAAAAAAAAAAAATTTTTGCCCCAAACAAAGTTGAACCCGGGATCATTACTTCTAAGTGAGGTTCCATAAAAGCACTTACACTAACATGGATTGGTACGCAAAATTTAATCCTACTATGTATATATCTTGATTAATAGTGAATTAATTAGGACATTCCCAGTGCTTGCTTAATCACTTATACTGTGATAGTACTTGAATACTATATGAATCATATCACATACACTGACTGACGAAAAAAATAAATAAAGATGACTCTGATATGTTACCATGTTACTGATCAGATATATAGAACGATACAGTAGGAAACGATTCAGAATTAGTCTTACCATGAGACCGTAAGCGAAGACCTGGATGCCGTTGTTGCCGAGGGAGGAGGCGGCGAGCTGGAGGTTGCCGAGGTGGCCGGAGAAGATCTGCGTGGATATGGAGAGCACGTTGTTGAGCATGTACACCACCACCGCCGGCCCCGCGATGGGCGCCAGCAGCTGCAGCTCCGTCCCCACCGCCCTTGCCCACCTCCCCCGGTTCGGCGCCGACATCGTCGTCGTCGTCAGCATCCCCTCCAGCCTCGCGCTCAGCGCGTACGCCCTCCCCTCTCCATCTCCTCCCTGCTGCGCCATGGAGAGAGAGTAAGATAGGTTCAATTTGTTATAAGTGTGTGTGTAATAGCGTGTTGCGAAGTGCTTTTCTTTTTCTTTTTTTTGCAAGGAATTTATTTACCTAGCATATTATTGATGTGATGGCCCACTTTTCGGGGGGTCATTGATTGTAGAATTATTTTAGTCCTAACATGCAGTCACTGTTCAAAATGCTATAACTCTCTTTAAGTTCTGACGTTCTCATCCGTTTTAAAGTATATTCATAAATATCAGTCGATGTGAGACTCATCTCGTTAGCATTTACCCCACATTGTGGGAAACCACGCTCCACCAACAAAAATAATCAGTCGGGATCCATGTCATATTACTTATGACGCCCTATTTTTCAGGAGTTTATCCATTTTAAAACCACTCTAATCTTAACACGCTTAACTCTCTTAACTTTTTTTAGTCTAATCATCACCCAAAATATTATAGCCGAATTAAGAGGTTTAGTCATTTTATATCTCATATATAAAACTGGGAGCGTCACAATCGACATTATTTATTAAGATAAATAAACTAGATTGGGCCAACCTCTTCTAAAGTTTTGTATTAAAAAATATATATAAACATATTTTATAAAAAGAAAATTGAAAAGATCTAGTGTTAGTAAACTGGCTTTCAGACGGATATGTTATAAAATTATAAAACTTCTTTAGGACTGTAAACTTACCATTGCTCCTGCGGGTTTTGGTGGGACCTGCTTTGATGTTGTCATGAACAACAGCATCAAATCAAAATTTTCCATATTGAAAAAAATATATAAAACTAAAATTATATTTAAATATTTTTATAATACAATATTATCGTTTTATTTATAACTATATTATTTGGTATGAAATTAATTTAGTACATATTTTATGTGACGTAAGTGTTACCCAAAATCTCAAAATAACTTCGCAAGACATATATAAATTATCATTTTATTTTATTATTTTTATTGTTTATGAATAGGCCGCATAAGAAAACTAAAATTTTGTAAGCATTTTTACAACAATTTTATTGGGTTTTTTTTTTCGAAGGTGAAGCCCTAGGAATTTATTATAATTTAACTTGTCCTTTGTATGTCCAAAAACCATGATTAAAAAAAAAAAAAAAATCCGAAAGATATCCATCCGTACGGGAAAAAGCCGTTCTAAAAATAAAGCCGGCCCATGGGGCTTTTTGTTGGCTCTATATACTGGTTAAAAAGCCGGCTTTTTTTCATAATAATTAAGTACTCTAAATAATTAATTAACTACAAAGGCGTTCCTTAAGATCTATTGCTAGGGTAGTTAATTCACTTCACATAATATAAATAAATATATATATATATAAGAACATTAAACGATTGATGTGAAAATCAAAATCAAAATTGCTTTCATATGTACTATATTAATTACCTATCAATTCTTTTCTTACTGTCTCTTCTAATTTGGTGATCCAGGTAAACTAACCACCCAAAACTATTATTTTCTTTTAAGCATTACTCATCAATTCAAGTAGGTTGGCATTAATTAAATTTTAAGCAATATATGGCTTAAGCTGATGAACTTTGGGAAAAGACATTTAATTTGTCCTGCTGCTGTATGTGATGCCATGTGTTTTTGACTGCGAAAAAAAATATGCTTTGTAGGAAGAGAACAGCTAGAAAAAACTGGGGAGGAAAAGCACATAGAGATCTAGACAACAGGAGAAAAAGGAGAACTAAGTGAGTGTGACATAGCAAGCACAACAAATCAATGATGTACACAAAGTGATAACATTTTGACAGGTGATACTAACAATTGATGCAAGAGGTCAAAAATTAAAAAATTATAATGATAGTACAGCTAGCTAGCTATGTGCTTCACCTATAGATGAAGGTGATCTGTAATATCTTTGGCCAACACTTTACATACACATGTGAAGTAACTAGGATCATTATTTTCTGTCCATACCTTTTATTAATTTTTCTGTTATTTATGTTCAGTAGGGCTACTATATTCTTATGAGTATAAATTTTTTTGTTCTTATAAATTATTTTTAATGGAGCTTCCGAATTAATCGACGATCTACACCGTTAAATATGATATAGATTATTTGAAACTTCTAAAAAATAAATTTCATAATTTTTGAAATTATAATAAAATCTATCAAGCGGGCATAAAATTAATGGTCAAATTTGAACGACCTTTTAAAAATAGAGTATTAGGTTTTTCAATTTAAGATCAGAGTTATAGACCTCTATCTAGATAGTGAATAAAATTTTCTACCAAAAATTCAACCGATTCTGATTTTTTTACACCGTTAAACTAGCAAGCATCCCATATCAGCCGTTAAAAATTATTAATTTTGAGATCTTTTGATCGTAAAGTAAATGATGTCGAAAAATTATAAAATTTGATTTCTAAAAATTTCAAATGCTCTAAATCATATTTAACCGTATAGATTATCGATTCGAAAGATCTATCATCGAAAACGACTTATGAGTACGAAGTCGATCGTAGTAGCCGAACTCATTTATGTTAATGCTAGACCATAAGATAATTCATGAATTATTTTCTATCTGATCAATATTTTTAAATATATAATAGCATCTAAAGAGGTCATAGAGAAAAACGCTAGATTAAAATATAAATTGAAAAGTAGTATCAGTGAGGATGATGCTAATTAAGGTACTAGGCTATTAATTAGCTCTAGGAACAAGACAAAACAGGCATATCAAACTCAAATTATACAGTGCATGTACACTTGACCAGGTGTGATGTATATTTTATACTAATATTAGAAAATTCTCTATGCATTTAATAAGTAATTTTTGGGGAGAGTGTGAGTCCATTATCTTGAGGATGTTAGAAGTGTGGAAGGAGTTGAATGCAAAGTCAAAATCAAGAATCTAACTTTTCAAATTGGCATGCACATACTTACAAAAAACATTGATTAAAGTTGGTGATGAGGACAAAGATGAAGCTACAAATTAATTTCCCCCTATGAAGGCAATTATTAGACAAAAGAGAATTAATGAAAAAGCAGCAGCAAATAGTAGCTTTTCATGTAGAAAAAGATGTGTCACCATTCTAGGTATTTAGCTTCACATTGAATGTGCTAAAATATGATGTTTCATTAAAATTAATTAGAAAATAGAAAAAGGAGATATTTGATTTACATATTTCCTTTTTCTGAAACTAACATGTCTTTACATGCATGTAAAAGATCATCAAACTTTAATAAAACTCAGTGGATGTTTTGGTACACATTAAAATTTGCTTAAATAAATGTCTCTTGTGACTTGGGTACTCTTTGCATCTGTTTCCTACTAGTAGTATTATTTCATGAGCACACAAAAACTCCCCTTTTTAATAGAAGAATTTTATAGATCAATATTTGAGTCCCTCTCCACATTATTTTGCCTTTAAAAAAAAGGCCAACTTTTTGAATTTTTGAATCCTATAAGGAGCTTCCCATGGTAATTTTTGCTCATTTGCACTATTATTCTGATAATAATATTATATAAAAAAATGAAATGGATGCTTATATTAGATTCTTGAAATTTGCAGTAGAGCTGCACAAAGTGCGAACTCTAATAATTCTCATGTTTAAATCTCTCGTAGACCAATAATTCTCATGTTTAAATCTCTCGTAGAGTATATATATATACTCCCCTTCCTTCAAGAAAATTATACATTCTTTTCCATCCAATGTGGATTCTTGAAATAGCCTTCAAATATCACTTTATGTAACTACAATCTCCGTCTCCGACGATAGTTCGATGGTGAATGCCAAATCGAAGAGCTCGATCACACTGATCGATTAATAGATTATTAGTTCTCCTCATTTGATAGAAGAGGTTGTTTCTTGTCCTCCCACTTGTCCAATCTTTTTAAGGCTTCTTGCACCTGCAGAACCAAATATACGAAACATATCAATTTAATGCAAAAAAACAGAAGATATATTTCTTTTCTATACTTTTCCCTTGTGTTATAAAATTAAACAAATAGGTTTTAGTGTTTCTTTTTTCCTTAGTTTTATTGTATAACACTAAGCAAATAATTAATTCAACAGTTTTGTGTAAGAAAACAATTAATTCAATGAAAACTTTCCAAATTTTTATGACAAACATTTAATATATATAGAATTATAGTGTAGAGCTACTATATTTTCGAAAGTATAAGTGAGTTCGTGCCTCCGACTTTTTGGCCCTTAGATCAAAAATTATACGGTTGGGATGATAGTGGTCTTCCCTAAGGTTGAGTGATCCCCACAGGATATTAATACTAATCCAAAGATTACAAACGGTCAAAAGGATTGATCGAATGGTCAAAAAGTCGAAAGCACTAATTCCTTTATACTTCCGAAAGTATATAGTAGCTCTACTCTAGAATGACATGGTTCATGAATAAAATAGAGATTATTAGTCAAATTGTTGGATCAGGTTAAGTAATCATTGTCGTCGACGATTGTCAAATTTTTGCAATAAATATATTTTGAATAATTCGTCATCGGTGATCGTCGCGACGTGACATGTCACACCAACTAAGATTTGGTGAACTAATGTTTTCAAACGTGTTCGGCAACCTAATTGATAAAACATATGTGTGGTCACGCTTTCGTTAGCTTGAGATAAGTTTAATGATGAACAATTAACCCACCAAATCTTACTTTGTACCAATTAATTATGCATGAAAATTAAGGGAATTTAGAATTTACCTCTTTGTTCCAATCAGTTCGGAACGTGACCCACAGCAGGATAAGGGTTTGCATGAATGTACCTCCTATCATTCCTCCCCATATTCCCTATACAAAAAAAAAAAAAAAAAGAAGAAGAAAAAAGGTGATTTAGTCGATGATTTTATCTAACTCAGAACAGTGATCCTTGATTCATTTTCATTATCAATTTTGCTCTCTATGGCATTAGAGATATTAAATTTATAGGGGAGGATGGTAAAAACATATATAATTTTTCATGAAACCATCAAGTTATTAGATCATGGCTTACATGTTTAACTGAAAATAATGTATATATATATATATATATATATGATGGATCAAATTGTGCATTAATGGCCATTGTAGTACTTCATCAAGTTGTTCAAGTATTAAAAAGTTTTGTATATATATTTAGCAATATTAGTAGTGCAAATATATATATATATATATATAGAGAGAGAGAGAGAGCTAGGCTGTTATACTATCGGTAGCACGGAGCCCTCCGTGCTACCAAGTTGTTTTCGATCATGCAGCTTTCGAATCGACGATCGGCTTCGTTAGAGTTGATTTACACTATTGAAAGTATTTGGAAACTAAATTTTATAATTTTTCGACATCATTTATCTATCAAACGAGTAGTCTAAAAATGAACGACTGAAAATAAAAATCTCATAAAAAGTGATGATAAAAGACTCAAATTCAAGATCATAGGTGATGATCTTATTCTAAATAGTGAAAAAAAAAATTCTATAAAAATTTTATCAGATTTGAATTGTTTTACACCGTTAAATTCACAAACGCATCACATCGACCATTAAAATTGTTAATTTTGAGACCTTTCGATCACTAGCCAAATAATATCGAAAAATTATGAAATTTAGTTTCCAAATAGTTTTAACAGTGTAGATCAACTCTAACGGAGCCGATCGTCGATTCGAAAGCCGCATCATCGAAAACAACTTGGTAGCACGGCTCCGTGCTTCCGTGCTACCGTGCTACCGATAGTATAACAGCCAAGCTATATATATATATATATATATATATATATATATATATATATATAACTAGGCTACTATACTATTAATAGCACCAAGTCATTTGTGCTATTAGGTTTTCGGCCATTGGATTAAGGGATATGTGGTTAGGATGATGTGGGCCCTCTAGGATTGAGTGGGTAGTTGGTTGAATAATATGATCTAACGGATGAAAATGGTCAATGGGGTAGATCTAACGGCAGAAAACTTGGTAGCACCAAGTGCTTGGTGCTATCGATAGCATAGTAGCCGGACTATATATATATATATATATATATATATATATATGAGTGTGCAATTTTTGTAAATTAGTTAGTTACCTTTGCACCCAAGTTAAATTTGAAACCAAGGAGAACTCCAAGGGGCACCCCAACAATATAATAGCATCCAACATTAACATATGCCACAAATTGTTGCCATCCACACCCAACAGCCACACCTACACAATATTTATAAGAATCAAATTAATTAAAATGTGAAAGAAAAAGCAAATACTATTTATCCATGCAAATTCTTCTAGAATAATAACCACTTTTAAGGCTATAATCTCGGAAATGTGTTAACTTTTAAATTTTATGAAGAAATTTTATTTCGGCCTAGATTTTTTGTTGCTAAGCATAGTTAACTTTTCAATTAGGATACACATTCTAGAAGCTCTAGTGAGACCAAACAAGCTAAAAGTTTGTCCATGAGTGCTTTACAGATGATCCATATCGGAGAAAGGTTTTCTCACCGGATAAGACGGGTTGGATTCCGTTGAGGATGAGGGTGACTGCGAGCAACGGGCAAAGGTCGGAGACGGCACGGGCCACCGTCTCACCCTCGGTGAATATATAGCTGATGTAGTTGCGGAAGCAGAGGATCACTATTGCTAGTATCACCGATATTATAGACGATAGCACCGTCACCACCAACACCGAGAACGCAGCGGATTTAGGGTTTCCGGCGCCAAGTTCGTTGCTCACTCTCACACTATTCAAAAGTTTCATCAAAGTTCATGATAATAAGTTCATGCTAATCAAGGGTACAATAAAAACACACTACTAACAAACTAAAAGCCAAAAAAGGCTATAATAGTGAGAGAACAGGAACCTTGCAGCAGCGTTAAACCCGACCGAGATCATGAACACCCAACCGGATATCGTCATGCTACAAAAAAAAACACATTAATATTAACAAAATATATATTACATGGGAACAAAATAATTTTTCCTTACATTAACAAAAACACATTTTTATTTTATCCGAAACCAAACTTAAAAGAGCCAATTGAATTGTAGAGCATTCACTCCCCTATTCTGTGCCAGTGAAAACGTAGGAAGACCCCCCTTGATCAACTATAAGTCATTTTTTAAAAAAAACTTATGTTCTTTTAATTTCAATTGTTTTGATCAAACTTATTTTTCTTGATTATGTAGAAAATTAGTCAAAATTGATTGCTCTGTCGGCTATCAACCATTATATCAAAAGTTAATAAAATTTGTATTTCCAAAAACTAGCGTGACATTCCTAGAATTTAAAATAGGCTAAACCTATAAATCCGGTTATAGTATTTTTGGTGATGACTAAATTCAAAAGGTTAAGAGGGTGAGCTATAATTTGTAGAATTGCTATCAATTTTATGATATGGTTCTTTAACTTGAACAAAAAATAAAAAAAAAGAATGAATGAAAAGAAAGAGATGTAGTAGAGGATCTTGAAATGTCAACTAAGGTGGTCCTTTGTACACCAAAGAAATGATAAATTGTACTTATTTCCAACTATATATAGACGCGTCACCACTTAAAATAGTATATGATTCAGATCCCTCTACTTGTTTCCCTCAATAGTCCATATCAACATTTATTTCTTACAAGGAAATGGTAATTGAGATGCTACTTGAACAGCTGTGATTCATAAATACTGGTGTACAGTCCACTACTTTTGTGCCAGTGTGTAGGTAAGAATCGTGGGCTTATCAATTAGTCACCAACTCGATCGTGAGCACACAAATACTAACTACCACCATGTTAACGATTTTTATTTAGGATGTCGCTTTCCAGGTCAGAGATTCGATATCTACATTTATATTTCAAAGTCCAGGCTTGAACCTCGACCTTTTGAACCAATCGAATCGACAGTTCAATCATCAACCTCGTAAACCAGTCTGATTTCATTAAATTGGCCCGATTTTTTTTTATCAAGTAATATTAAAATCTAGCGGCTTCAAATTAACTTAGCTAATATTATTTTCTATTAGTACATATTAATCTTATAAAAAGTAAAACTTGTAAACTTATATCTATTCAATTTGGTCTAAAAATCAGTGAGTTTATAATTAAGTATAATACTAGAATAATAATAATAACTAAATAGTTATGATGTAATGCTAACGTCACTGATTCATTCAGACCTTGATTCAGTATGTATCTGTTATCTAGTGCTCTATCGAAACTACTGATACTATAAAAGTAAAAGCAAAAGCAGGACGAAACAGGTCAACGTACGACTAGATACCATAAGGGGATGCGCGCACTTACCACACGGAGAGCGAATCGAGCGCCAGCTCCGGATTCTCGAGAAGCCCGGCAATAAGCACGAGCACCTGGAAGTACCAGGTCTCGAGGCACAGCATCACCGCCGACGCCGCCGACAGCTTGAAGAACTCTCCGAGCCCGGCGAACGCCTGCCACGAGAACCCGGTCCACGTGAGCCGGCACCGCGGGCTCGTCACGATGTAAACGAACTGGGCCCCCACTATGATCCACCAACTCAGGCTCAGCACCAACGAGGCCCCCAAAAGGCCCAGGCCCACTTTGTACACCACCACCCAGCTCAGCAGCAGGTGCACGGCGAGCGTGGCCGTGCTAATGTACGCGCTCGGCGCGACGATGCTCTGCGCCTGCATAAACTTTTGTATGGGGAAGTTTATGGCGTACGCGAATATTTGGGGGATGAGTCCGTATACGAAAATTGATGCGGCCTCGGCGATCTCGGGGGACTCGCCGAGGAGGAGGAGGAGCGGGCGGGAAAAGGCGTAGACTACGGCGAGTGGAATCCCGGTGGCGGTTAAGAGGACGGTTGACCGTTGGAGGTATACTCCGAGCATCTCGTATTTATGCGCCCCGTACGCCTGTCCGCATAGAGTCTCCACTGCGGACCCCATCCCTAGCTGTTATATTTTATTTTATACAAGGAAATTACCGATGGTGAAAATTATTTAAACAATAAAAAGAAAAAAAAAAACTCTATTTTTATATACTAACCAACTTTATTTATTTTATCTATTAATATCAAAATTAGATCATCTGTCGATATCATAACTCTTTCTTTTACTTACAAAAGAATAAAAAAAAGGTTAAATTACAGCTAATTTTCCTACAAATATCTGTTTTTTTACTTTTCCTTTTTAACTTTCAAAATCTTAAATTATGCCCCCTTAAAATTTTAAAAATATTTTCAGGAGAGTACGGCGTTAATGAAGCGGGCAAAATGACCAAATTATCCTTAGTTCTTCTATAAAAAAAATAATTTTTTAAAAATATTTCTATAATTTTGAAGGATATTTTCGTTATAAATTAAAAGAAATGGATGGGATTAATACAACAACTTGAAATATTTTGAAGGTAAAATATAAATTTTTAAAAATTAGAAAAAAAAAAGTAAAAAAAATAGATATTTATAAGAACGTTTTCCATAATTTAACCACAAAAAAAGTTCTGCGCACGTTAGAACAAAGTATAATTTTATTAAAATTGCCTCAGAAAACAAGGCAAATAGATAATTAAAGATTAAGCATCTGTAATATTTTATATTAAGATATTTTCAATAATTTCTGTTTAAGAAAATATTATAACTGAAGCATCTGTATTTCTTTTTGTTTTTTTAACTCACAAGATAAGATTATCTAGATTTTCTGAGTTGTCTAGATATATACCCACATGTAGACAAACACTTACGTTTTAACAAGTTAAATAAGGGTGATGCTTAATTTAAACAAAAATAAATTTAATATGAACTGATAATTTAGTAAGTTTGACCAATAATTCATTGACCAAATCATAATAAATTTAACAAAATCTGATTAATTAATTTCAATTAATAATAATAATAATACTTCCTCACAGAACTAAGAACAATTTGTCCCCCAATTTGTTTTACTCCATTTGTCCTCTCATGTCTCGAAAACACTCAACCATAATTATTACATAAATGAAAACAATAAATAACTATTTTTTTAACTTTAAAAATTTTAAATGAATTATCTGGTTGTTTCTAGAACATGAACAACTGGATGAAAAGACAATGCAATAAAAAAAGTAGGGAGTTAAATGCCAACTTGATATCTCCAATTCCCTTTTTTAATTCTCCCTTGCTTTGAGGAGCTTTCCAGTTACTCATTTTTGGAGTGGAAAATTTTAAGATGTTTACTTCCCAATCTGATCCTTTTTGTAACTTTATTAGAAATTTTCCGTAATTTGTTATTGAGTATATATATATTTCTGTTTTTGAATAAAAAGTAATGGCATTGTTTTCAAAATAAATTTTAAAATATAGTTCAACTTGTGTCTGAAACCTAAAAAAAATTGCTCATCAAAATCTCCTTTGAAATCATTATTAGTTATTTTATTTTTTTCGTAATTGTTGATGATTAGCTTGGGATTCACTGTGACTGATGCCCAGTGATATTTTTTTCAAAATAATTTAGGAAATTATTATTTAATTTTGTTTTATTTTTTTTGTCAAATATGATTTTACAACATGGAATTTTTGTTAAAAAAAATAAAAATAGAGGCCTAGTTAATTATTGCCCCGACAAAATTGATTTATCAGTTATACCTACTTTTATGTAGGTTCAAAGATATATCCTCAGCAATATTACTCTTAAAAAGATTAATTTTGGTACTCAATCTTTTTAATTTCTAAAGTTACGTGTTGGTAGGTACAAAGTACCAAATCTACTCACCCATTAAAGAGACCTTACATATATGGAGTATGCAATATTAGAAATTTGGAAGTATTCGAATTCAGAATCTCGAGTTTCAATAGTAGTGTTCGAGAAAAGTTTATTATTAGAGAACGGTGTTTTTATATTTTTATATTAAAGAGGTAAGATACTGGTAGGTACCATAAGGCCGTAGGCGAAGATCTGTATGCCGGTGTTGCCGAGGGAGGCGGCGGCGAGCTCGAGGTTGCCGAGGTGGCCGGAGAAGATCTGCGTCGACATCGACATGACGTAATTGATCATGTACACCGCCACCGCGGGCGCCGCGAGCGCCATCAAGAGCCGCAGCTCGATCCCCGCCGCGCACCACATGCGCCGCCCCCACGGCAGCGACGCGTCGGTGAGGATGCTCTCCAGCCGCGCGTCCACGCCGTGCGCTGTAGCCGACGTGGACTGCGGGGATTGATCGTGGTCATGGTCATGGTCGTGGTCGTGGTCGTGGTCGTGGTCGACAGTGGAGGGTGTAAGGAGAGGGGAGGAGGAGGGTTTCTCTAGAGAGCCCATGAGGTGTTGAGAGAGAGAGGGAGAAAGATTGGGATAGGAATAGAGAAGCAAGGGTAGAGTGTGAATGTATTTATTTATATTATAGGGTGTGGAAAATGAAAAATAAGGTTTAATGTAGAGAGAGAGTTACTAGCTAGGACCACCTAAAATGCTATTGTTGTGTTGAGAAACATTATATGAAAATTTTACTTGATTCATGCATATAATTCAACTTGTTTTTCAGTTAGTTTTTGAATTTGATACCCATTTTGTTACCTAAAAGATTAATATTATATAAATAGATCATTCAACTTATCAGGATTAATGGAAGAGACAACAAAATAATAAGCGATAATGTTAGCCATAAATCGGTGATCCAGAGCGAGCTAAGGGTCAACTCTAATATCATGTTAATCATAAAATCAATTTTATTGGAAATGATCCATAAATCCAACATGTTACATTGAGAATTCCGACTTATCAACTGTATTTGAAGAGATAATGCAACCGCTGCGTATAAAATACTAGCTCATCAGCTGTATTTTAGTGTGCGTTTTGAAAAAGCCCTTAGCATTATTTCAATATATATGTTGGAAAAGTAGGAGAGAGAGTTGGGATTGACCATAGCAGCATCTTGAGGCTAGCTTTAGACTCCAACAAAAGGTGAGGCTACATGACAATTAATCCTTGTTGGTTTCTCCCAACTCAATTATTTGGGGGTGTATCTTTGCATGCTTTAATTTATTTCAAAACAAAAAAAATATTATTGATCTTCCTAATTTGAATCTTTCTTATGTTCTCCAACAATACTGCTAGATCAGCTGTGATCAGAACTATTTAAAGAAGCACGAATATTTATTTCGTTATAATATCTTTTCATAGTTTTTATCAAAATTTTTATTTGTCGAGGTTAGTATGTATAGCTAAGTAACTAGAAGTAATTAATAGAAATTTTGATTATTGAATACTTTTATATTATAAAAAAATTATAAATAGAAAAATTGTTTTAGATGCGAGGCCAAAGAGAGAAAAGTAAGAGTTTCTGAATTGGATTAGGAATCACAGGGGATAAACAACTCTTATCTTTTCATTACTCAAATATTATTTTGTAGAGGTTTTAAGTACTAATAACATATATAAAATAGCTTAGTTGAACTGTAATTGAAACGTGTAGCCTCATAGATAAGGACTCCATATTTAAAATTACATAGAAAATGCTCCACAAAGAACTTACACTTATCTTATTAATTTATTTAATCACATTATTGTGCAAACAAATAAAAAAAAATCAATCGACAAATTGAAAAGAGATATAGTTGGACTATTCATTCCTTCCACGCAAAAAGAAATAATGTTGAATATTACATAATATTGGGTCACGCCCAAAATGTTAAATTATTATGAAGTAATCGTTATTCTCCAAAACTTTAAGTTATATGAGAAAACGCTGGTCCTCATGTCAGATCTTGCTATTCTAATATTATATTAAATTAATAGAAATTGACTGTTTTTCTTCAAAAATTTAAACTATCAAAAAATGATGTTTTGAATTTATATATTCAACACAAGAACTCTCTTAAATTTTTATTTATATAAAATCTGATGAAAATACATGAACTCCTTACTTAAGCATCTATGTATATATACCGCAAAGTCCACTATATCTTATCATTAGACTAGGAGATCCTGATCTTAAAGTCGATGGACTAATACCTTACTATTAAACTACTAGTAATTTGGTGAATAATTATTAGAAAAGGCTTGGTTATGTCAAAGTTTGATTTATTTTTTTTTGGTTTAAAAAAATAAAAAAATAAATTGAGTACTCTAGATAACTGCTGTATGTGAAGTTGAGGTCATGGCTCTCATCACCAAAATTGTCCATATTAATCCTCCACCACATATTAATCCAAATTAACCTAACCCCATCCCCTCATTTCCCTTTCGCAAAACTATATATTATATATATATATATATTATATATATATATATATAATATATATATATATGTGTGTGTGTGTGTGTGTGTGTGTTGTAAAATTCAAGGTGTGTTAAGCATGAATATTAGAAAAACAAACAATTACCCTGTAAACAGCTATCAACATTGGTATTATCAGCACCTTATTTATGATTAGGCCTTTTGATGCTTGCAAATTAATCGCTAATATATATACAAATAGAGATCTAAACTGCTATACCAAATTGTTTTCAATGATGCGGCTTCCAAATCGATGATCGGCTCCATTAGATTTGATCTACACTAGTGAAAGTATTTGAAAACTAAATTTCATAATTTTTAGATATTATTTGGCTAGTGATCAAAGGGTCTCAAATTTGACAATTTTAATAGTCGATATGATGCGTTTGTGAATTTAACAGTGTAAAATAATTCAAATCTGATGAAATTTTTATATAATTTTTTTCTTCACTATTTAGAGTAAAATCAGTACATCTTATCTTAAATTTAAATCTTTTATCATTATTTTCTATAAAAGTTTATTTTCAGCCGTTCATTTTTAAACTACTCGTTTGATAGGTAAATGATGTCGAAAAATTATGAAATTTAGTTTCTAAATACTTTCAATAGTGTAGATCAAATCTAAAGGAGCCGATCGTCGATTTGAAAGCCGCATCATTGAAAATAACTTAGTAGCACGAAGGCCTCCATACTATCGATAGTATAATAGTCGGACTCTGTGTATATATATATATATATATATATATATATATATATATATATATATATATATATATATATATATATATATATATATATATATATATATGCCGAAAATATTAAAGTAATATTTTTTAAAAAAAAAACTTTAAATATCATTTATGTGGTTTGGTACTTTTTTACTTTAATATTCTATGATTTAAGATGTATCACTTTAGTATTCTGTGATTTTATTTTTCTCTTTTTCTTATTTCTTTCGTTAATTATTTTCGTTAAATCATATAGAAAAAATTTCAGATAACTCATCTCTGATTTATCAAATATTTATTTTAGTATCATGTGGTTTTAACTTTCTCACCGATTTAATAAAAAAATTAACAAAAAAATAACGAAAAGAAAAAAAAATGAAACCACAGAGTAGTAAAGTGATACACTTTAAACCACAGAGTAATAAAGTAAGAAAGTGTGAAACTATATGGATGGTATTTGAAGTTTTTTTTTAATAATTTGAAATTTTAAAAAATTAGCAGTTATTTTTTTTATGGTATTAATTAACTGAACGAGCTAGAAAAATAGCCGCACTATATAATAATATACGTACGTTTTTATACTTCACGTGGATTCGCAGGATCTTTGCACATGAGCCTTATATGTTACATAATTAACTCTTTTTTATTTGTGGCAAAAAAAAATTGTAACTTTTGTTAAATAATGTGGGATAAATATTATTCTTCACAAAATTTAAATTGTAAGAGAATAAATTTTTAATTTATATATTTAACACTTTCTCTCACATTTTGATCGATTCTAAATCCTTTCTTTATGTGAGATCATATATTTGATCCCCATCTTTTTGTATTATATTTAATTGGTTAAATCTCTATATTCTACCTCATATGTCAATTTAATTTAGCAATAATAATTTAAATTTTTGGAATTTAGAGTCCCAAACAAAAATGGTCCTCAAACATGTGTACTATGCGGTCCATTTCCTTACAAATTTGAGATGAGATGAGATGAGACAAGAGTTCGAATAAAGTACAAAAGTTTAGCGATGCTTAAAATATATTATTCCTGTAATTTTGTTTTTTGTATTTTAGAAAATTATTTAACTGTACTTTTATTTTTTTAAAAAACGTATATATTTCTTGGATCCCTAGAAATCTTAACCACTGCATGTTCCTAATTATGATGCGACATGTATGTTAAAATTAAAGAAATATATATTTGGTGAAGTACTATTAATTAAGTAGTTAATTATGTATATATATGTAGTGGTTAATTTGGCATGTTCCAAATGGGGACAAATATTAAAATACTAAATCTTTAATTTAATGAACCATGTGATAGTTGTTCATACATATGTTGGGAGGTTGTCTAGTTCTGCTGGATGCAAAAATGCTATATTCTATTTAAAATATATTTTTTAAAAAAATTTATATTAAATTTGTTTAATAATTTTTATATTCAGAGAAAAAAAAATTTAATTTGAAGTTTTTGATTTAAGAAGTGAGGCTAAAAAAGCACTAACTAAATGTTTGTTTAATATTAAGGTCTGCTTAATGCTACTGCACCTCGTGAATGTATATCGAAGTATATATATATATGTTTCTTTATTTTTTGGCAAAATTGCATAATCATATCTTAATCAAATAGTACGATACACTACAATGATTTTATTACGGTATGATTTTTGCTGTTCTATAATTTCTACTATTATATTGAAAATAGAAAAGTATACCTCCCGTCAGCTCAAAATACTTTTGTTATCAACGATAATTTCTCTGAGTTCATGATCATGATAATTAATAAAAAAAAAATTAAACTATTATTTTAGAGTATTTATGAATTGCTGATACGCTAATATCGTGTTAACTATGTATTTATACAGTATGAATTAATACATTTGGGTCCATAGGAATAATGTTTTGGGCGACAAATTCTACGTTTTAAGTGCTACTAATTACCGTTCTTATGAATTTATAAATATATTATTGAAAATTTCGATTGGATTATGCGAAAATTCCAAACTTTTCTTTTTCTGTTTTTCATTTTCTTTATGAATGGCATTTAATGCCATCAACAACATAACCAGTGGATATGATCATGCCACGTGGCAGAGTAAGAACAAAATATATCCGTACACTGCACGTGGAGTTGCCACACATCAGCCTCGTGATTATCCTCCAACAAATTTTTATTTTTAATATTTGATTAAAAAAAAGAGAGGTTAATTTTTAAATTTGAAACTAAAATTAAAAGGGTTGGGCCGAACACAATTATTGGCCCAGTAAATTGGGCTGTAGTTTAAGTTGATAATGGGCTAATTACGGCCCAATTTAATTAGTTAGCCCATTTCTCAAATTAAACTCCGGCCCATGTCTTTACGTACTCGGTAAAATAAAGAGCCTGTTTGGTCGTGCTGTAGGTATAATTTTGTTTTACTGAAGTGCTGCTACGAGAAGCGTGGCGGCGTTGCTTCTTTTCAGGCCTCACTACTGCACTTTCACTTTCCTCCACAGCAGATGCTTCAGACTTTTTTAATTGTCAACGACTCTATTGCAGATAACTGTAACTAAAAATTAACAGAAGTAAAAGTTAGGCGAAATAGACACTAAATCTGGTTTAAGGTTATTATCGATCGACTCTCGGAGTTAGATTATGTTTATGAAATTATTGCTAAATGATCGATCATACTATGATGATGCAAAATTTTACCACAAAATCTCCTTTAAAATTGTAGGTTTTACGGCTTTCGCGGTGTCGATCCACTTGTGTTGAGATCAAGCTAGGTAGATAAATTTAATGCATTGTATTTAAAGCTAATGCTTTTCATTGCTGCATTGTATACTTGTATGCACTCTATTGCATTTAAGTCATGGTAAAGTATAAAAATGAGGGTGAATTTACTTTCTGTTAAATTAAATAATTTTTACTTTTGTTGGCAAAATAATATTTAATACTATTGAAGTTACCCGTACATTGCAGCGGGTTAATACTATAAAAGACAAAAGATTGATAAAGTAAAAAATTTTAAAATTTTTTGACTTGCCATGGAACATCAATAAATCTTCTATACCTATATATGAAAGCTCAATATCTTAGCTGACGTGGCATGCATACCTTATTTTGGGGGAGTGGGTTCTACTTTTATTCTTTATTAATAAGTGTGGACTCCACTTGCCAATATGACTTTTCTCCTTCTTTAAATTAATTTTATTTTTTATTTTTAAACTGACTTCTCTTCTTCCTTAACTGAAAATGAGACATGAATTGATGTTGTTCTCACCTTTTCCTCTTCCCTCCCTGCAACTTCCATGGTCACTTCCTCTACCCTGCTCGTCATTTCCTGGAGATAAAAGAAAAGGGCGAGATTGTTCGAGGAAGAGATCAATAGAGGGCATCATCGATCTCATCCAACACCTTCCCAACGAAACATCACATTTACTTCAATAGGGACCTCACTTTACTAAAGAAAATGGATATATGATTTATATGAGAGAGATTGAGCTTTACTTTGATGGCTTTTTTTTAGTGTAGTTACTTTCATTGTTCCTCTGGTTTTTATGATATGCATTATTGCATCGAACTGAAGAAAATGATAGCCGCACCATCTGTAATATTATGTTTAACTGTTACAGATATATTTACTTCTGCTGAATCGGCCCGTTGCAACGCGGGGGTATCTTCACTAGTACAAATAGTATAAAAAAAAAGAGTATAAAGAGACCTTATTTTACTTGTTTCTTTGTGAAAGCAATTTATTTAGATGACAATAAACCATGAACGCATTAATTGGAAAGTTGTCGGGTGGGAAGACGAAGTATCGGACAGAGATGAGGGGTGGGAAGGCGAAGCATCAGGGAGTGAAAAGGGGGAAGAAGACAAGGGTGAAGGAGGAATTGTCATGTGACAAATTTTATGAAAAATAATGAATAAGTATAGATAGATATAGATATAGATAAAGTGAAAAAAAATAACATTAAAGATTTTTGAATATTTCAAAGAAAAATATTGTCAATGATATAAAACTTTTGCGTCAAACTCGATAAAGCAAAATGAAAAACCACAAGCTACAACACATCCTTACTGATAATTAATGCCCTCATAAAAATTCATCTTAAACAAACTAAATTCATGCTTGTTGTACATTTTCCACTTAAAGAAACATGCTTGCTTAGGTTTCTATCAAATGTTAGCTTTCATTTGATATATATTTTGGTTGTTATATCTATTACTATTCATTATTCCTCTTACCAACTTGCCACGTGTCAAGTTTTCCTCTCTTTGTTAATTAAGTACTGCCACGTGTCAAGTTTTCATCTCTTTGTTAAGTATGGGCTCCACAACTCTTTGATTAAACCGGCTCAAGTTCTTCAAATAATTGAACCGGCTCAAGTTCTTCAAATAATTGAACCAAATTTCTCTTTTAACCGTTTGAACCGAGCAAATAATTGAATTGAACCTAACCAATTGCTCTATATATTTTCATCTTTAAACCAAATTTCTCTTTTAACTTTTTGAACCGAAACAATAATTGGACTGAACCGAAACAATAATTGGATTGAACCGAACCAATTGCTTTATATATTTCCATCTCTTTTAACTTTTTGAACTGAACCAATAATTGGACTGAACCGAACCAATTGCTTTATATATTTCCATCTTTAAAACCAAATTTCTCTTTTAACTTTTTGAACCGAACTAATAATTGGACTGAACCGAACCAATTGCTCTATATATTTTTATTTTTATCTTTAAACCAAATTTCTCTTTTAATTTTTTGAACCGAACCAATAATGGATGAATAAAAGCTCCACCCTGAACCGAATAAAACCAAATAAAAGCTCCACCCTGAACCGAATAAAGTTCTCTGGTTGAACCGAACCCAGTTCATTTTTCTTTGGTTGAACCGTCGTTTTTCTTGCTTGAACCGAGAAGGGTCCAAAGGTATGCCCTCTTTCTCTTCCTACTTGAACCTGAACCGATGCCCTCTTTCGCTTCCTCTTCCTTGGGCTGCCACATTAATTGAATTGCATCTTCCTTTGGACACGATGCATCTCTTCTCTCACCGCCATGTCTTCGATCGTCGTTTTCTCTTCCGTTATCGCCGTTTTTTATGCCGGAATCGAAGCATCCTCCACGGGTTATTAGATGCACTAAATCAGCGGAGCGTCAAGTTTTTGATGTCGTTTCGTCTCTCTTCGTCATCAGTTTTGGTTCTAGACTAATCTACTGTGGTGAAGCGTTTCAAGCCGCCGATTCCTATACCCGCACGTTGTCCATTTGGCTATATAATGACATCTCCAATGGCTATTTTATCTGCATCTGATAACCCAATATTTTCTCTGCCTATGAGATATAAATATTTTTCTACTGTTTTGTTTTTCAATTTTATCTACCTATGATTCTATTCAGTATTAATTTTTTTTCTCTTTTTAATTAATGCCTTTTTCCAGGAAAGCGATAGTGATACCGAACGGCTGTTCTACGTGTTTTTGCTTCACGTTGATTCCGTGATACTGTAAGTATTTATGCGCCTTTTTGCTATTGAATTTAGATCTACTTGAAATGTCTATGAATATTGCATCTCTTCATGTGTTTTCTTTTTAAACTATAATTTTATTGCCTAAAGTTCGATACGATGTAATGTTACTTGCGGCAGAGGCACGATCTGTTTGTCTAAGATTCACTCTATTTCAAGTTTGATACATTTTGATTTTGTATGTAATGGCTGATGTTATAGTTTTGTGATGTAAAACCAAAATTTTTTGAGAGTTTTGATGTCAAATAAAATGGTTTGCAATTTAGCTAAATTTTATATGTTTTTATCGGGATATTTTTATATTTTAGAAGTGCTTCTGGAATTTTTTTTAGTTTTTAAAGTATGCAATTAGGTGTGTTTAGCAAAATTAAGTGCCTTAAGTACAAATTTGTTATTTTCAATATTGATTTTAATTACGCCCACTTTCCAAACAGTAGACTAATGATAAGGCTCTGAATTAGAATTCAGGGCATAGAATTGAAATTGGGGTAACATATGGAGGATAAAATAGTAAGCAAAATAAAATACTATTCCTACTAATATGTGATCTGGAATGTCATGCTGTATAGAAGATTGGTTCAACATGAAATATGTTAGTGAGGAGAGTACAAACATATGGAAGGAACTACGATTGTCGTTGAATCTGAACTTGATTTAGTTGCAACATAGCTTCTCATAACTAAGGACACTGCTAAGATGTAATGTACAAGTGAAATTTATTGACCATGAAGAATCGTTCAAAACCCGAAAGCTATGATGAATCATACTACCAATGAAGCCCAATAAGTTAAAGCTGATTTAGTTTTTCCAAGATTTGGACCTTTCAAGCTCGGCCGTCTGTGATGAAACGACACATATTCTGTTGCCATCTTTTACATCGATATTGGAGATATAGGCACCCTTCTATTATCTTGGTTAGTTGATTTCGTTACCATTGAGTTGGTTGTGTTCGTGGTGCTAAGCCTTTGAGACCGTGGGGTGTTCGCTCTGCCATTTGCTTTGATCTCTCACTGATGGATGTGTTCTCTTTCATTTTCAATAAAAATGCAACCTTTTCTGCTTCCTTTTTTGCCAGTGCCTTTTTTGAGACTATCAATCTACAAAAATATTGCTTCCAGAAATTAGACGCTACTTGAACCAGCATCAGACAAATTAATCATCCCTTTGTTTCTGCTGTATATTACTTTTTGGACAAATGCCCAATAAATGAACAGCTATAAGAAAATTATGAACATCACATCCAAATTGATTTAGAAAACATTACAAGTGACAGTTAACATCTGACTTCAACAAATTCAAACAGATTTTCACTTTCTTCTGTTATTAGAAATATTCTTGGCCAAACTTATAACTTCCAAGTTTCACTAGACACTCGCAGGTTTAATGCAAGCAAACAATCTTTTACAGTTACAAAGTTTTTTCAGATTCCTTTACTTGCAAAAATTAAAATTGAGGAAAAAGAAGAAGATGATGTAGACGTTGCAGAAGATGATGCACCAACAAGTCCTAAAGAATTGCAGAATTGTACATTGGACAAAATATCTGCAAGTACTAGGACTCATGCAATGTGAGTAAACTTATATAATGTCTATTTTTCTTTCTATACTATTTGAACATTTCACTAACAATTGATTTATTTAAATTATTTTATTTGTACAATTTTGTAAACTGCAATTATGTAAAGTTCTTTAAACAAGTCTGAGGAAACTGGAAAGAAATCAGGAAATAGAAAAAGAGCTCTCAGGTAATAATTTTATATTTTTTTTTTAAAACCAAATAATTTGTCTTTTCCATTGTTTCATCAAAAAGTTTTGATTAGTTATACTTTTTTACATGCACAACTTCTAAAATTATGTTCACAAGAAGTTACCAGTCCAAATCGGAGGAAGTTTTGAAGCAATCACGAGGAAAGAAAACAGTGCACAGGTAACAATTATTTTAAAATATTATTTATTAAATTAATAAAGTAAATTCTTAGTAATTCATTTAACAATAGAAATAAAATAATTTGAATGTGTACTTTGGTTTGTAGTGTGATCAACTCTTCTGAATCTGATGAAGATAAGAAGTGAGTACTCTGAGCAAAGGTGTCACAAGACCTAACTTTTTGTAATATTTAAAGGATATGTTGATTTTACAATTAGTCTTATTTTATTGTTGTATTTTAAAGCTATAATTTTGAATTTCTACAAAAAGATCGATATTTTATTTGAAATACAGTTTTCGATATGTTTTTTTTAAAGTTTACATTTTCATTTCAAACTTGAAATTTCTTACAAATCGGAAATAATATTTTAAAAATTAAGATGTAAAATTTTAAAAGTTAATTTCAATGAATTTATGAAAATGTATATCATCCCTGTTTTTAATTTTTTCTCTAATTTTTTGTCCGTCGCATCGCACGGGTTACTACACTAGTATAGCAAAATTTGTGTTGTACAATAAACATTCTCCTAGCCCAACTACTTCTACACTTTTCCATTGTATTCTTGTGATATTGTGTATGCAATAAAAGCTTGTAATAGTGATAATGCTTTTGTGTTATGGAACATGCCAACTCATTGAGGACTACATTGTGGCCCCAAATTTACTCATATGGATTATATTGTCTAATAAAAGATCAGAGCTCATTGTTATCATTACTAGAGGTTTTTTCTAAAAAAAGAGAGAGAAAAAAAAAAGTGTTATAAGGAAATAAGATTTCATAAAATTGTGGATGGAGTAGTCAAATGAGTGCACTTGTTTGTGAATGTACTCGAATTAAGTTTAGAATTTAGGTTTTTCTTTTGGATGTCAGAATAAGTTATCTGATAATATCATATTCGATATAAAATTTTCTATAATAGAAGTTTTATTTTTACTCTTCGAAAGGCTCTGATATCCATCATTTGATAGGATAGCATACTTCATTCGAATCATTTGACCACACTTATCTTCATAACAGATAAAATATTACTAAATAACTTATTCTGACATGGGAACTGAACCTAAAGAGTCTATTCGAATAGCAAATTGAGTTGTGCATTGATAATTATGCTTTTTTGCTTTTGAAGCCTCAAAATATTCTTCAACTTTTGGCTTTGCATTGGAATAATTTATTTTGTTCTGTCACGCTTTCAACTTTTAGTTCTCGAATAGAAAAGATGTTAGGCCAAATAAGCACTTCGAACTTATTTTTTTCCTTAAGAGCTTCTTTAGAAAAGTTACCCTGTTAACCATGTGAAGTAATAAATTTGTTTTCACTTTTACCTTCACCATTATTATCCTACTATGCAAAATGTTTTTTTTTGGCTAATAATAATTTCTACATTATTTTACCAAATTGTATTTGCGGTCAAAGTTAAAATGATAAAGACATGATTTACAAAATTAAACCAAAATCTAATTAGTAAATTAGATAAATTGCAAGATAACATAGACTTTATTTATAGTCATTGCATTACTCACCTATTAATTTTTTATTAAATATTTCATAATTACCGTACTTATTAGAAAAATTCGTCAAAAACAATGGTCCGCAAAATTTAATAAAATACATAAATGTGTCAATGAATTAACAAATTAAGAGTGTTACCCAAAAATCCTTTATTCAAGGACAAGCAACATACCACTTTAGTTCCCAAAAAAATGCAATAATTAATAAAAACAATAATAATAATAGTAATAAAAAACTAGTTGAATTATCGCAAAACTAATCAAAAGTCAAAGCATTGAGACACTTATTAATAGCACTTTGACACTTTTTTTTTTTGATAAATAAAAATTAACAAACAGTGGGTGTGTCACATAACCGCCGTATTTAATAAAACGCACCGAATTTAATGCGGGAGTGTGGAGTCTCCATCACCACCTCCACCTCTCTCGTTTGAGCTTCTCCACCATAACACTTTGAGCTCGAATTTTTTTTTATTTAAAAAAAGGGGGAAAAATGGGAGGGGGAACGATGGTTCCTCCCATTCCGAGGCTCCTTGGTGCCCTTATCCTTCTTTTATGTGAGTATTAGTTAGGTTTTTTTGATGGATTTGTTTTTGGGTTTTTTTTGCACTTTTTGTTGTTGTTGTTGTTGTTGTTTTGCTTGATCTGTGGGTTTTGTCACCTGGGTCGTGGGTAAATCGCGTAAATTTTAGGTTTTTTAGGTGATTTGGTGGGTTTTGGGAGGTGGGTGGTGGGGGATTTGGTGGGCATTGTGGGGTTTTTCTAAGTGTGTTTAAATTAGGGTTTTGTTTGCTGTGATTCGCTCCAAAGTGTTAAATTTCTAGGGTTTGACACTCCTATGCGGTCAATTTTAGTTAAAAGATGGGATTTTTCTAAGACATTTATGTTCTAGGGTTTACGGTGTTCGATCTTGCCTTGTGAGTAAATAGTACATTATGGAGCTCGAGAAGAAGAGATTAAAGCAATTAAGATATTGGATTTGGGGATTTCGGTGCGCAATGTGAGTTTACTTGTGTTTTGTGATGGTTTGGCTCACCTGTTTTTGTGCTGATTAGGGTTTCATTTACTTTAGTTGTGAAGAATTCGTGTATTGGGTACTTTCCCAGATCTTAAGTATCTAGGTCAGCACTCCTGTGCTATCAATTGTAGCTAAAAAGATGCGATTTTTAGCAGAGATCGGCCAGTGAAATTGGTTTCCATATTGCTCGCAAGTAAATAGTACATTGTAGAGTTTGAGAACAAAAGATCAACTCAATTGCGAAGGGTTTGTCGATATCAGTAAGTTTCGCATGGTGTCCTGATACTTTAGGCTATGTAGTTTTTGAGTTTCTGTAACCTGCTACTGTGGGGTAATTTTCCTTTCCTGTAATTAGTGATGAAATTGTCCATAACAGCTCTCTAGGATAATTTGTTGTTTTGTTTATATGCGCTTTACATTGTGGTGTTACTTACTTTTAAATAGATCATTTCTTTTTAGAGTTTAACCCTGTTGCAACTCTCTAAACTTGGTAGTAAGAGTCCCAAAATATGAAAATAAGTTAAGCTAGGATTTGTGCTGCGCCCATCAGAACTCCAGGGTTAAGATAAACTAGAAACACCAGAATTAGATAAACTAGAATCACTGCAACAGAAACTTACCAAGTCCCCGTTTTTAGTGCACAAGTCATCCCCAATTTGGTGCTTCTTCAGAGTTGCATAACTGGGGAATAAACTGGAAAATTAGAGAAATCAGGTTCTGTTCCATCTTGTGGTATGACGATATCTAGAAATTGGGTGGCGAAAGGATAAATGTGTTATATGGGCTTTTCTTGATACAGTAATACTGCTAGAAATAAGAGAAGATTAACGCATTGTTGAATCCCTCCAATCTTAGTGTGATTACTGTCTTTGATGTGTTGCATTCTTCCTGTTTCTCATCGTCTAGAATTGTATGTGGTCCATCTTATGCTGTGTGAGGTCTTGTATGATTAATCTATTTCTCATGGCAGTTATGGAGATATTTTCTCATTCTTTAGCTTATAAATATACTCTTAGATCACAATGGTACTTCGCTTCTAATAATTGTGCTTTTACTTACCATTCAGGTTTTGAAGAACTCTTCTTCAAATTTGAAAACACAGTTGCTCATAGCTTACCTCCACTGCATCATGTGGACTCCTCTAGAGAAACAGATTCCCCCCTTTTGCCTGAAATTTCTCCAAGCAATGCCCCTCAACCATTCATTCCTCTTCTTGCACCTGCGCCGCTGGCTCCATTTTTCAACAATAGCACACCAAAATTATCAGGTTGGGGTCATATACCGTGGGAAAACAATTTGGTAGAGTTGCATTAATGGAATTATAAAAAAAAAAGATTACAAACAAATTATTTTTATACATGTGTTTTGGAAGGAATTAGTGTAAATATCCCCTGAAAATATGTGAAATTTTGCAAGTGGTATGTGTGTACTCGCCCCTGGAAACCATAATTATTTGCATTCGTGCCTTGCTTGGGAGTATACATGCGAAAAATGCTGTTGCATAGATACCTCCGGCAGAGGCATGCACACAAATACCAACTTCGTCTAGCTATTCATGCAATTTGCATATATGCAGGGGTGTATACTCTGAAGAAAGAACCTTGTTGACATGTGAACTGACCATTATTTGCTTTTTTGTTTAGGGCAATGCTCGTTAAACTTCACAGCTGTCGACAGTTTAATGAGTACTACTGCAGTTGATTGCTACGCCTCTTTTGCCCCTTTCTTAGCCAACGTAATTTGTTGCCCCCAGCTTCAGGCGACGATAACAATTCTTATTGGGCAATCAAGCAAAAGTACAGGATTGCTCGCCTTGGATTCTACTCATGCAAACTTTTGCCTCTCGGATATTCAACAGCTTCTAGCAAGCCAAGGTGGCAGCAGCGACCTCCAAAGTGTATGCTCGATTAACTTCTCAAACCTCACGAAGGGGTCTTGCCCTGTAAATGATATTAACGGGTTTGAGAGCATTGTGGACTCTTCGAAACTGTTGGCTGCTTGTGGGAAAGTTGACCCAGTAAATGAGTGTTGTAGCCAAATATGTCAGAATGCTATTTATGAATCGGCTAAGAAACTTGCTCTGAGCGATGGTGGTTTGACGCTTCAGAATTCATCTGTTGTTGATAGTTGCAGAGACATTGTGCTCAGATGGTTGTCGAGCAGGCTCAGTGCTTTGTCAGCGAAACAAGTACTTAGGCAGATATCTAACTGTAACGTAAATGGAGGTAAATTATGATGATCCTGAACTATTGAATAATTTGCATTTACAAACTGCTGATCTATTTGTGAAGCTGCCTCAGTGCACGTAAGATTACGTATATGTCTTGTGTGAAATTGTTTATTTCACTTTGCAGTTTGTCCATTAGATTTTCCAGACACTACTAAGGTTGCAAAAGCTTGTGGCGAAAGCACCACGAACCATACTTCATGCTGCAATGCTATGAACAGCTATGTATCTCACTTGCAAAAACAGAGCTTTATAACTAATCTTCAAGCGCTGGATTGTGCCTCATCGCTCGGTCAAAAGTTGCAAGATATGAATGTGAGCACAAACATTTACAGCTTGTGCCAGATAACTCTCAAGGACTTCTCTCTCCAAGGTTAGCCTTGTCAAACTCAATTATTTGGCTTTTTTCTCTCTATAGTGCCAGTGATTTATGAATTTATCAAATTAATATACTGATTGTTTCTTCTTCTTCTTCTTTGTTCCTTTCTTTTGCGGTTGTTGCCAATTGATCGGAACTGTCAACCAGTTGGCTCTCAAGGTAAATAAAGCTATTCAAGTGTTATGTTGTCATGGATTGATTTCAGAAATTTTTATTGGTACCGGTGTTTACTTGTCATATGGTTTGCTTTTATCTTACACTATCCTTTTGTTATTTGACCATGATCCAGATTACTTAAAGGTTTTCCATGTAACACACTTCTGCTTATTCACTTTTCTTATGCAGCTCTTACTTTTTTTTTGTTTGTCCTTTAAGCAAAGTAGCTCTAACTGAGATGATTTGCCATTTGACTTGATGTTGCAATCTTATCTTGATAGAATCGCAAAACAGTGCATGTTTTTTATGATATAGAACTTTGATTGGTGCATTATATCCATGTCGTTCGTGCTTATTATATGAAACATAAATCTGGACAAATTGGGAGAAAATTTACATTTTGGGGGAAAGAATTTAATTAGGATTCTTCATAGGCTTTCTTAGCAAGAGTAAAAAAAGACGAAGGTAAACGAACAACATTGGGGCTCTTAACATGTTTTTTAAGTGTTCACACTTATATTTTGGTTTGGGAATTTTTATGAAATTCTGATGCTAAATAAGTGTATATAGTCTTAGAAGAATTCTGCGTGACTAAGTTGATTATTAGGAGATATCAGTAGTTTTAACCAAGAAATTTTCTCACGCAATTTTTTCTGAGGTCTTTAATAGTAAGTCAAAATGCCTTTCTCCAATTATTATATGTAGGTACCTAAAAGAATGATTTGACACTCTTATAAATCTTAATCCTACATGTCATTTAAATTTTTGATGGTACATCGTGTTCTTGGTTATTTTGAATAATCTTTTAACATTATTTTATTATCGAAGACGTGCTACTTTGCTTCATTATAATTTCCAATATCTTGCTCCAGAATCTGGATGCCTCTTGCCAAGTTTGCCGTCTGATGCCACATTTGACCGTTCATCTGGGATTAGTTTCACTTGCGATCTAAATGACAATATTGCAGCTCCTTGGCCCTCTTCATCTCAAGCATCTGCCTCTTCGTGCAATAAGTGTATGTCACTGCTCTATGCCTCAACTTATTTACCCCTATAACAATTGCATCTTCAAGTACAATAACAGAAAGATACCATCTTAGTGCCTATCTACTTTGGCTTCTGAATCGCTACTCTACTCCGAAAGCAAAAATTTCTGGAATCAAGGCGTTTGGCTAACAAATATTCTTGATCTTTTGTTGTGGCAAGAAGTTAAAGTAAGCTTTTAAGCCCCAAAAGTCTCCTTTTCTGGGCTCCTGCTTCTGCTGCAGTGAGAAGCTGTAGAGGAGATTCTAGTAAAAATAGTATCGGAAGGCCTACTCAAGCAAGACTACTACAGAAGCTATAGCCGGCCAAACAGGCCCCTAATTGAAAGGGCTCAGAGATTCTAGTATTCTTTTTAGTATTATTTATCATTTAAGTGAAATATAAATGGTATGCTGTTGGCATTCTCCAGAGATGTTGTCATAATTGTTGTCATTTGATATTATCTTTTTGTTGTTCTCTATTTGCTTTAAACTTGTGTGCCTAATTTGCTAGCATGTTTCATACTCACACTTAAATGTGCACAATCCCTTTTTTACTTTTAACTAAATTCCAAATTTCATACATGTACAAATCTACAGTATGCGCATGCATATATGCCTAGCATGAGTTCCGTAGGTAATAGGCATGGTTAAGAACGATGAAATCCTCTGCAGCTCTGCCAATCTTGCTTCCTACTTCCTCAATCATCTTTTTTTTCCTTTCATTCTCTCTGTCCGGGCTGTAACCTTTGATATTTCTTATCTTTTCAGCGACTAATTTACCTGCACTTCCAGCTGCAACTTCTGCACAAAATGGTAAGTTAATTACTTCGTTTCTTGAGCATATAATTTATTTTTCATATGATGTAATTTTTCTCTCACATACCTTTGGATAAAAACTTTCATGTATTTTCTTCACGTATTTTCTTCCGGTGCAACTGTAGTCATAATACTTCTGAAATTAGATTTCCATATAGAAATTTCTCTTCATTAAAGTTAACGGATCTAGGTTACTGTTCTGGAACAATTACCACCTGAAATTTAAAATCATTGCACTTAACTATTAGTTGGTTGAAAGTTGAAACTAACCTGACCAAGTTAAAGAAAGATGGAGCACATACTATGACAACTCCGAAAGAACACAATGAAATTGATTGCAAACAACCTCTGCATTTCTCTGATTTGCATATTATACTCGACAATTCTTTGTCTCGTGCTCATCACCTTACCTCCTCTTCTTGCTTTTCAGGTGTTTATGTAATGGAAATGAAGTTTCCACTGCTTATGTCTTTGTTTATGGCTCTTCTAATACTCATACAACGCTAGCTTGTGCCTCTATAATCATTACCTTATATGTGCACGAATGCGCCGCGGTATATGCAATCAAGTAACAATCGCGTCCTTTACTCGGTACATTGACGGAAAGGAATGGTTCAACATTTTGGTCCCCTTATCGGCAGTAGAAAAGGTTTCTAAAGGCCTAAAATGATCGGCAATCTCCTGTAGAAGCTCATTTGTTGTAGTCCTTAACATTCTATATCTATGGAACATGATTCTTGTAAGCTATATGTAATAATGCACTGTATAGAGAGAGAACGAACTTTAGATCTAATAGTGTGGTTGAGAGCAAATGTAAAGTGCGATATCGTGTTTTAATCGCGTAAGCCTCGTGATTTCTCCTGATCGGAAATCACTGTTCAACCGATCGATATGACATCTTCGCGTCAATGTCATTTTACTGTTAAATTTGGTGCAGAACCACTGACCATTTGCATCTGTATGGCATTGCTATGAATCTGGAAAGCCTGGTGGGCCTTCCACTGGTCTGAATTCTGAGACTGCAGCCTGCAGACATTGATTTTGACGACGATCTCTTATGCGGAGATCGGGCTCGCGCCTGTTATGTTGTTTCATTCGGAAAATTTCGCTGAGACCTTGTTAGATTGCATCAAAGTCCTTGTGCAAGTTCGCGGCGACAAGAACCCCAAGAGTGGCACCGACTCTGAAAATCCATTGAAAAGCTCTTAAAAATGGAGTTGACGAGTGACCACGTACTCAATGTGCATGAAATTTCTTCCGGTTATTAATTTCGCGGCTCATTTGAAAGGCGAGACCGATCTCGTCTTCTCATACAATGCGAGATCAATCAGTGTGTACAAATTTTCTGTACACTGAAGTTGCGAAAAATTTGTGCTGAGCGCGGAACTGTAGAAAGTTTTTGACATGACTTGTGCATCACTAAATCACCATTTAACCCTTCCATTTGATGGATATTAATATCAAATAAAGATTGAAAGTAGAAATGAGATTAAACAGAAGAGTCAAATAATAACTTGTCACGATTTTTGGAAATATGTAAATATTTGTATACTCTATACCGATCGACCTACTCTAAATGAATACAATGGAAAAACCAATTTCTCCTTCCAAATCTAGATATACGCCACCTCATGCAAATCTACACATCCACCCTCCAAAGGAGAAACGGCTAAAAAGCAGTGCTCCACAAATGCTACTAATTACAGAAAAAAAAAGAGAAAATTTTCTAAAAAGAATCAAAGAACCAAACTTATCATCATCATTACTACAATTTTTTTTTTTTTTTTTCATTTTCATTACTCTCCGATCTCCGGTATACTTTGTAACGCGGGCTTCCAATGCGGTTCGCGATGTTCGCGATCGAACTCAACGAACCCGACGAGCTCCGCCACGACCTCGTCGGCCGGCAACCCTTTGCCTTCGGCCTTTCGTAATAATTCTCGCAGCTGTTTCTTCGTGATCTTAATCTTCACCTCTCTCGGGGCTACCGCCGTCACT
The DNA here is from genome assembly GCA_016920855.1 of Puya raimondii. Classification (NCBI taxonomy): domain Eukaryota; kingdom Viridiplantae; phylum Streptophyta; class Magnoliopsida; order Poales; family Bromeliaceae; genus Puya; species Puya raimondii. The sequence goes on along the minus strand of JABWPP010000050.1, from coordinate 102,027,403 downwards.
GCCGCCGACCCCTTCTTTCCGAACAACGGTCTCCTCCCGTTCGTCGTCGTTGTTTCGTGCTCGTCCTCGTCGGAGAATCCCCACTCGTCGTCGTCGACCCAAGTCGCGTCGCCTCGGGAGTCGATACAATTCCCCATACCTTCTCTCTTCTTTCCCTCGCTAGAACGATTCAATTTGCTTCTTTTTTCTTTTTTTTCTTTTTTCTTTTTCGGTTTATTTGGTGTGGAATTTAATGTTACGGCGAAGGTTCAATTGAAGGGATCTGCTGCGTATTTATAGGTGGTGATGGGAGGGATTAACGGTCAACGCCACGTGGGACGGCTAATCGGGATCCTACGTGTCAACAAATATCTCCTAAAGACAAGTGTGACGTGACGTCACGAAGCCCGAGGCCCTTACACCGAAAGTGCCACGTCGGCGCCGCCCCGCACGGGAGATCGGGACAGGTGTGAACGGGGTTTTGGTTGCGAATCTTTGTGTCGGATGCGTTTCCGTGACACGTGCCCTGCATGTGTTTGCGCGCGCGGCGGTTTCTTAAGTTGCCACGTGGATAATTTATTAAATATATTTAAAAAATATGTTATGTGTGTAGTAAATTTAAGGGTAAAGTTTTATTTCACTTCCGTGTATTTTTATTTTATCATTTCATAGTTCAAAAAATTATATTTAAAAATATTATTATTTTACTTAATATTATTATTATTAAAGAGTGTAGCACTTTATGATTTTAAAACTTTATACTTGATTGTACTATTTGATGATAGATTTTTTTCGATCGAAAGAAAATCGAAATCATAAGATAGCAAAGTGAAAGTGCGTTATACTATATGGGAGCAAATTAAAATTTACCCTTAATTTAAATATATTAATATAATTATTTAGTAATTAGTCCATAATTCTTTCACTATAACCATGCAATTAATAATACCAAGACCATGTCAATTAATTTGAGCAAAAATTAGTAAGTGATCTTTTGATAAACTTTATTTGAGTGATTATTAATAACTCCTTTGAAAACCTCTCATTTTCTAATTCTAGCGGATTAGAATTTAATCTTTTTTTTAAAAGAAAACAATGGGCTGGATTTGTATAATTGGTAAGTGATTAACAAAACCAAGTAAATTAAATTAAGCTAAATGTAACAATGATTAATTGTACGGTGTGAAACAAGAGCCGGTGAAAGGATCTTCCTTTTTTCTGGTGAGTGTGAACATAGTTTCTTCCCAGAATCTATGATTATAACACGAAAGTAATGTTTAGTCGCACCTTGATTACGAGGGGTACGTACGGTCGATGATAACACGAATGTGGCACGGAGTACTCTCTTTGCAAAATAATTTATCGGTGCACTCTTCATCTATAATATTGCTCGTGGTATCGAGAATATTATCGATACATCAGTAAACAAGGTTACTAAGCGACAACTCCATAAATAACTTATTTGGTATTTTAATGTGTTTTAGACATTTTGCTAATTAATTAATTTGCCTAATTAAGGGTATTCACCTCTTCAAAATAAATAAATAAACTTACTTATAACCTTCTAAAACATGGTGATTGTTAATCTTCTAGAAGGTATATATATATATATATATATATACAAATAAATATCTAGAGAAAATAGAATGAGTCGGATTTGGCTAATTCCATTCGGTCTAATTAATTTTATCTTCGTGACGTACGCATAGAAGTTTCTATACGGAAACTTACAATCAACTAATTTTATCGTACGTACTTTTGTCCGCATGCAATAAACTGCGGACTAAGTCCTTAAACCGTGTGCTGCATATAGATATTTTTTTACAAAAAATTTAAACTAAAAAATAATAATAAATAAATCAATTTGTAAAAAAATTATAAAAAAATTTAAAATCTGATTATTTGTAGAGATAATTATTTTTAATAATATTACATAAAATTATATATTAGATATGGTTATAGATAAATTTAGTTATTGTATACCAAATCTCTCTTTTATTTTTATCTCTCGTTAGTAGATTGAATTTTTTTTAATTATAAATAAATATTGCTTTAAATAAGATTGCATGTGTAAATAATTCATCTTGTCACATAGCGAAAACAGAAGCTTTGGCTTAAATAAAATTATTAGGTGTTAATGATTCATCTTGCCACTTGGCGAAAGCAGAATTTTCATCTTTTTTTTTTATACATATTCTGAAGATTTTAATAACTCTGGTACTTATTTGTTTAAATGAAATTTGAGAATATAAGAAAAAAATTTTGGAGAATATAAATAAAAAAAGAACTTGATATATCATGTGAAAATCGATTACTCTAATTAATAGCTTAAACAAGTAAAATATAATAGAAATCTTTATAATATATTATATTCAATAAGAATTTTTCATACTAGATGCTATTATGTGCTGATCTATGCAAGTTCAATACTTACTAATTAGATACTAAACACTTATGTATTATCTCAAAAATCTAAATTGTCCACATGATAACCAATCAATTATATTTCTCTATATCGATCATTCTCTCTCTTTAGGTGTATAAATATTTATTTTTCATTAAATGAAAGAATCAATCAACATGGCATATCAGTGGAGAGATCAAGGTGTGATCAAATTGCCTAAGTTAGAGTGAAAAATATATTAATACAAAAGAGGTTTAATTAGTGGGGAAAATGAAAGAACCTAAGTGAAAAAAAAATAACTTAAAAAACCCTTCCCATAATTAGTTTGCATATATAGTTTTATGCACAACATTTTTGATGTGCTTCTAGCTACCTAACTATTTGATTGTCCCATCAATGTGTAAAGGGACATGAAAAAAGAATCTTCCTAGTACTTCAAATGTGAAAACTATGCTTCCAAGGTATCTTCCATTAAAATCTCTTATCATGTTCAACTTTTGTACTAGGTCTCTTTTGGTAGTTACTTGCATCTTTCCTTCTATGTATATGTAGAACTAGTCATGTGAGAAAATATATAATCAAATTATTATAAAAAGAGTAACTCTATCTGTATACTCCAAAGAGGATATAAATCTTACACCCCTTCATCCAATAGCCAATACTTGATTTTTGCCAGGTCAAATGAATGAATTTATGAATCCTAGGATGAAAATGTATGAGATTTAGATTCTTTTTGGGATGCACAGCTAGCATTTTTCTTATGATAAAGGGTACTACGTAGTTTCTGACTGCGCTAATTAGTAGCAGATATATACATCTCTTTAGTGGATGGTTATATATGCCTGAATTACATACTCCGGTTATGATATATGGCAGCGATGCCACTATTTTCACTGCTTACGTACAAAAAAGAAAAAAAGATTGAGCGAGAGAAAGACGCAATCATTTTATATTTTCTCTTTTGAGTGCCTCTTTTTGATGTGTTATATATACTAGCATTATTTTGCAAATATTTTGCATAAGGAGATATGGATAAATATAGTTGATTTCTTTGGTCAATTCTTAGCTATGAGTTTTGACTTAGAATTCTTTTCAAGAAAGGGATTATTACTAAGAAATTTGGCAATATATATCATTGCATAAAATATTAATTTTCAATGAGTTGAGGGTATTTGGTCCCCAACCTGAAGTTACATTTTTATTTTCCAACTTGGAGAAGTTGTATATTTTTGTTAAAGATTAGGCAAAAAGTGTCCAACTAGGCTACTTTTCCCAAAGCTAGTGAAGGAAAAAACAAAAAAACTACAAGAAATTAAGAAAAAGCTATTAAGATAAGGATAAAAAGCTAGGAGAATATGTGCACAAAAAAGTGAATCCATGAAAATTAATTACTCTTCTAGCAAACTTTAGAATATTCTACTTTATTCATGCATTTATTTATAACACAAATTATCTTGAGTATCAAATAAAATCACAATCTAGTGAGGTAAACTTATTTCTCAATTACTTGTATGCCAAAAAAAAATTTAAAAAAAAATCATCTAGCCCAAAATGCAACTCAAATTAACCTCTTATTTGGCTCGGCTCCGGCCCAAGTTTATACCTTGGGCCTAATTTGGGCCTAATGATGGCTCTATTGGGCCCGGCCCATTAGAGGGATGCTTTAGTTTTAGCTTACATATGAATTGCCATATGAAGGTAACAACCATTACATTTTTGTGTCATAAACAAAGAAATGGATACAAAATAGTAATTCTAGGACACTATGATATAAAAATATATTGATACATAAGTATGAAAACTCTCTATATTATATATGTCAATACATCATCAATACACAACGGCAACATTTGACGGATTTGTAGCAATAATCTGTTGTTTTTTTTTCGCATTCTAACTACCACAGGAGAATGAGTTTCATTATTTTCTTTTTTAAGATCAGTTACATGAGTTATAAGATACAACTCAAAATGAACAATGCAAAACCAAGCTAATTATCTACTAATCTACATTTATAAATGCTTAGTCTAATTCATGGCAAAAGAAGATTATGGGGTAAGAAGATTATAAAAGTAATTTATTTACTTAATCCCTTGTGTGTGAGAAACATAGTCAAATCTCAATATGGAACCACAAAGCAAAGAAAGAGAAAATAAATAACTAAAATAATGGAGCCACAATGCTCATACATTTATTTGCTTCTTCCACATCTTGTCCCCTCAACTAAGTCAAACCCTTTGAGTTGTACATGTTCCCAATGAATCCAAAAGAAAATTAATAATATTTTTGCCATATATATCAATTATTTCATGGTATCCAAAGCATCCAAACATGCACTCTTTTTTATCCTCCCAATGGCTCAAATTACTAGAAGTGGTTTTGATTAATCTCTCTCTAATCCCTTCACCATTACTTTAATTTCTAATATGCTTTGTGCAAATTAATATGAAACCCCTCACATGCCTAAGTTATTTTGCTTTTGATTTAATCCTTCCTATATATATATGCTAAATCTATGGCACATGGATTGAGTTTTAACTTCTTCATTTGGCCTTGCCATGTGAGCTAACAACCCTAGTTTTTTAGGTCATTAACCACATAAGATAGGAATGTTAGGTATGTAACCAACTATTTTAATATGGATCCGATCGATAACACGTAAAACCATTCCAAACACGAACCAGATCATTCACTACTCTAGATCGAAAACCCTGGGTCTAATAGCTAGACGATCAAATTGAATTCAAATTCAAAAATTCAAACTGTAAATTCAGCTCGAATTAAATTTATTGAGAGAGATTCAATAAACAAGGCCTAATTATAGTTATTGAGGCAGATTCAATATGTCGGCATAACACAAACCTCTTACATGACATAATATAACACGAACAACAAATAAGTATATTCCGTAAGCATTTTAAGCTTTTGTTTCAGGCATTTAGACGGTCTTCGAACAAACACGACTACCACAATTGTAAAAGCATGAACATGACTTACAAGCTCGAATTGTGAGCTCAAAATATACATCCAACCTCAAAAACACCTGAAATATAAACCATCCAAAATAGTAAGCAATCATAATAATTGCAATAATTAAGAAGTGTGACCCATATCGATCGATCCCCTCCAATTAAATAATTAAGCTAGCAATGAACATGCATGAAATAAAAGAAAAAGCCTACATATATGTTCCCTTCACGGATGAGAAGAGAACAACACACCACACCACACCATGCTATGTGCTTCTTTAATTTAATGTAATAAGGACAAGCCACCCCCTCTCCATCCAACAGGGGCAGAGTCATGTGATCACACACTCTCTCCCCCACCTCCCATGAACCTCCCCTTTCATGTGAGAATTTTCGTGTTTTCAATTAATGCAATAATAAAAAAAGAAGTAAAATTAATGGACTTTAATGAGTTAATTAATTGGATCATATGTATGCTTTGGAAATTTTTGGTCAAATCATGTATACTAATGTGTTTAAGTGACCAAGATGTTGAATTTTGCTATCTTAGTTAGTTTGCCTATTTACTAAAAAAGGAAAACAATAGTAAATATATCTCTAGTACATAGGACTCTTGATCAACCCCTGGATAATTATTATATAGGGTTATTTTTGAACTGTTAGAGCTTTACTAAGATTACTAAAAATTAAGAAAAATAATTCAAATTTTGTACGTAAATATATTCCTAAAAATATGCATATACGCGACACATGTGCATGCATATGAAAATCTTTCTTATTTGTGTGTTTGCCCTGCACTAGATATCTATATAACAATTATGTTAGATCGATATCCTAATTTCTACATAAAAATTATTAATAAGACATAAATAAAAAAGTTTTTTGTGTTGCAGGTGCAAATACCAACTTTATATATATAAAGAATAATTACGCAATTTTGCTTTTTTTTTATAATGATATGTATATTGTATGTATGTGATGAGACCCAAACAAAAACAACAATAGTAATAATAACAACTACACAAGTTGTGGTTACATTAATCCAATAATATATGGTAGTAAATATTTTTGGGACCAAACTAACAAACCACGCAAATACGAAGGACCACAATATTTAATTGTTTATCGGCGGATAGGAGATAAAAGTTATATAATGTGAATATTATTTTTTAAACAAGCTCTAATAGATTTTTGTTTGAGTACTCATTGCTTTTTAAACAAGCTCTAATAGATTTTTGTTCCTTAAATTCTTTGATAATTTTGATTGTTGTTAGAAGTAAAAGTTCTATACTTGAGGATTCTTTTCTTTGGAACATAGAGAATTGTTTGAATTATATATATATATATCCTCAATTTTTTTTCTCTTTCTTCCTAACCATCCATCAAACTTGATGGGTGGTTAGAAACTTAGGAGCATAGGGGCTGCTGTGCTCCTAATAGCTAAGTAGCCCTGCTATATATATATATATATATATATATATATATATATATATATATAATATTTGAGTCTTTTTACTTCCCAAGTTTTTTTTTTTTTTTTTTGAGAGAAAGTAGCACGCTACCCGCTTCGTTTATTTCTTTTAGAAATAAACTTAGCTGGAAATGTGAATCAACTAGAATTCGAACTCGAGACCTCGGGTACCAACCACCAAGCCTTTGCCACTTGTGCTAGGGACGGTCGGTTTCTACTTCCCAAGTTAATGTTATGTTCCAAAACAACCAATTTAGTTAGGCTTAAAATTTGAAATTACAGAAAGATTGTGGCAATAGGAAAGTATAATGGGAATATTCACACACATACGAAAGTAAAAAGATTACGATATTTTTTTTACAGTTCCATCATAAAGCAGAAATATATATATATTTTTATATATTTTCGTCCCGATTTAAACTTATAACTTTAGATGATCCTCAATACCAACCAGACTCCTAATATGTCGCATTAATTATAAAAAGCATCTCAAGTTCCATCCCTTAATTTGTTAAACATATTAATCCCATAGGTTGTTTCTATTATTTCCTCAAAACTAGGAAGAATTAAAAAGATAGAGTTATTATAACCATTGCTATTATTATGATTTTCGTGCTACATGTCGTGCTTCATATGTTTCATAATTATTAACCCTCCATATGTTACAGCTTGAGATATATACATTGAAGGGAACAAAACACTACGGACACGAGCAAAATGCCAAATTGTGGCCCCAAAAAGGGAAACAGTTGTGTAGAATAGTTGATGGTGCTTGTGCCCACCTCTTTGCACCTCTCCACTTAAAATCTTTTTCTCTATTACTTTTATAAAAAAAATATATACCAAACTTATCTGAACTATGTATAATTTTGAATCAGTTATTCAATCTTTCAAAATTTTAATTTTATTATCTATTAATCTTTCAATTTATTTGATTTGAATCTGTCAACAATATTTTTGGCTTCAAATTTTGAATACGTCGTTTAGTTTTACAAATTTACGTAGTATATTTTATGCAATTTTTCTTTACAACTATATATTCATTAAGATAAGTAATTGGAATAAAATTTAAGATCAAAATACTGTTTATTGACTCAAATCAAATAAATTAAAAAATTGGATATTAAAATCAAAATAATCTATAATTCAGATAAGTTATGGATGATTTTACCAAACGAAAAAGAAGAAGAAGCAGACAACGACGGATAAAGGAGAAAGAGGAGAATTGAAATTATAAACGACAAATACACATGTTTATCTCTTCAAATTTTAAAAACCATCATATTTTACTTGAAAAGATCAATTTATTTTTATCTCCTTTAATTATAGCCCTGATATACGGAGATATATTTTGATCTCGCATTTAACTAAATTATAATTGCAGTAAAATGTAGGAGTCTTTCACTAATCTAAAAATATATTTGTAAATTTTTTATAGTAATAAATATGTTGATATTATTATTATAACTTCACAAGGATACATAATTGAGACAAGCATGGAATGGTACGTTGTATACGCCGCATGCTTCGGGTTTGCATGCGAACGGTGTTAGGTGCTACGGTCTACGAGCATGCTATTGGTCCGGTCTATAGACCTGGTCCACGCAAATATTTCTATACGCATACGTCTCGTCCCCGCTTCACCCGAGAACTCTACGGCGTAACTGTTATATATCACGTTTATGTTTCACTAACATGTGGTCCCGACAATCGTGGGCCCCACAAACCAGTCAACGTAACCGCCATATACGCACGTTACACCGAAGTAAAATTGTATGGACGCCCCTCAAACGACACGATTTGCAAAATAGTATCCTGACATTTAATAATTTCTTCTTTATTGAGTTATTCGAACTAGTTTGTTGAAATATTTTCTTAAATTTAATTATTATATTAAATATTATCAATAAATTAATCCAATTTTACCTGCTTGAAAGTAATTAAAATCATTAAATTTGATAAAATATTTAAGTTTTTTTGACTGAAATTACTTAGTACTCAAAATTATCTTCAATCTATATCCAACTAAAATCAATACCAATTTTTTTTTAAAAAAAAGAAAAAAAATCAAACATGAAGAGAAATTAATAAAAGAAATAAAAATGAGAGGGCGCTATTTAGGAAATAGCTATAATTGAGGGGGTTTCAATACAGGTTTTCACTTTTTACCCATCCACATCCACATGACCGGACCCCTCGGGTAGATCTTAGTCAACACTCCCCTCTCTCTCTCTCTCTAACCCCTTTCTCTCTCTACAACCCCTTTCTCTCTCTCTCATCCTCCTCATACGTATCCCTCCTTTTCCTCCCCATTCGACCAAATCCCTACACTCTCTCTTTCTCTATCTCTCTCTCTCTCATCGCCAATGGTGTTGGATGCGATGGTGCGATGAGGCGATCCTCCCCCGCCGCCGCAGCAGCAGCCGCATCGCTCCCACGCCGCCGCAGCCGCGTCCGAGCACCGGGGATCGGCGGCGGCGGATCTCGGCGGAGGTGGGGCGGCGCCGCCGCGACCCCCCACCTCCAGTGGAAGCTTCTCGAAGCGGATCGCGGCCCCTCCGAGGCGGAGCGCTGGAATGCGGCAGGAGAGGCGGCGGCGGCGGCGGCGCCGACGTTGTCGGCGAGGAAGCTCGCGGCGGGGATATGGCGGACGCAGCCCCCGGAGAGTGGAGGCGCAGGGGAGCGGGAGCGGCGAAGGGGGGCTAAATTAGGGTTTGAGGTAGGTCGTGCGAGATCCGTGCTCTTGTACTCTTTTTGGATCCTGTTTTTTTACGAAATTACCCTTTTCTAGGTTCAAAATGCAATACTTTTTTGTGGAATCTGATTAAAAAATCCCATTTTGGGGCATTTTCTCGTTAAAAATCAATTTTTTTTTTGCAGTTTGTTTCTTAGCTAGCTAAATTGATTCACTATCTGCAATCGTGCGAACTTCTCTACATTAAAGAAAAATTGCATTTTTGTGGCAATTTAATGTTATGGGTTTTTCGCAATTTTTTTTTAAATTTAGGGAAATGCTATTTAGGCAATTGCTGCAATTATTGTTAGCTAAATAAATTGATTCGTGGTGTCCAATTGTGCAAAGATCTCCACACATGTTAATTTGGATGCATGCTTTTGTTTTTGTGGATTCATTGTGTGTTCTTTTCCCCTTTTTTTTGTTGGGGCAAATGTTTAATTGGTGGTTGCTGAATATGTTTGTTAGCTAAACATACTCATGATGTCAAATTATGGAAAAATTTGGACACATCTTATGTTCAAAACGCATTTTGGTGGACCATTGTAGATGCATGATGCTGATATGGTACATTTTATTGCGGAGATCTACGGTCGACGATGTTTTATTTCTATATTTTTATCTAAGTTGCTATGCCTATTGGTCAGTGATGTTATATCTCTCTATTTTGTGGTCCTACTATCCAATTAAGATGTTGATTTTGGCCATTATTAAGTGTTAATCAAAGTGGGCCCATATGATATTGTTGAGAATTTGTGTACTTTTCCTTAATTAAAGAATCATTTTCTCTCTTACAGTCCAATTCCGGACACCTCCACATGCCGATTACGGCTCGTGATCGAAAGAATGGCATCTTGCAAAAGGTACTCAACAATTTCTTCTCAATTTCGGTAGGCGTTAAAGTTGGTTCTTTTTCGTCAATTCTGTTTGATTTACTGTTTAATCTATGTATTTTTATCAGCTTGAAGATTGTAAAACTTTAACCAATAGCACAATCGAGACAAGAACCAAATGGGACGCCGAGATCTCGAAATCTTCGGACAACTCTCGCCAATTCCATAAACTGGGTGCGGAGGTTTCCTTTGTTTCTTCCCTCCAATCGGAGCTCGAGCAGGCCCGAACCCGCATTACCGAGCTCGAGGCTGAGAAGAGATCGTCGAAGAAGAAGCTCGATCACTTCTTGAAAAAGGTTGCCGAGGAAAAGGCATTGTGGAGGATCAAAGAGCATGAGAAAGTCCGCAATATAATAGATTCCATGAAGGACGATCTCAACAGGGAGAGGAAAGGTAGGCAAAGATTGGAAATCGTTAATTCCAAATTGGTAAATGAATTAACCGAGGCCAAATTGTCCGCGAAGAAATTCTTGCATGACTATGAGAAGGAGAGAAAGGCACGCGAGCTCATGGAAGAAGTGTGCGATGAGCTCGCCAAGGAAATCGGAGAAGACAAAGCCGAAGTGGAGGGTTTGAAGAGGGAATCGATGAAGATAAGAGAGGAGGTCGAGGAAGAGAGAAGGATGTTGCAAATGGCAGAGGTTTGGCGCGAAGAAAGAGTACAGATGAAGTTGGTTGATGCGAAATTGACCCTCGAGCACAAGTATTCGCAACTTAGCAACCTACAAGCTGATTTAGAGGCTTTTTTAGCAGCACAAGCTGGTATCGGTGCCGACACAGAAGCATTTAGAGAAGCAGAAATGCTCAGAGAAGCCATCAGCACAATTAGGATTCACGATATGAAGGAATTCACTTACCAACCCCCTCCTGCTTCGGAGGACATCTTCTCTGTGTTTGAAGAACTACAGCCACGAGAAGATGCAAATGAAAGAGAGATCGAACAATGCTACGGATACAGCCCTGCGACAAGCCATGCGTCGAAAATCCACACAGTTAGCCCCGAGACCGATATATTCTTAGAGAAACCAACAAGGAGGTACACCAACGAAGATGCGGAAGAAGATAGCGGGTGGGAGACTGTGAGCCATGTAGAGGAGCAGGGCTCGAGTAATTCCCCTAAAGGGAGCGACCCATCAGTTACTGGGGTCTATGCCGATAATAATGCATCAGTTAGTGGTACCGATGAAATTAGTGAGGTTTGTTCTATTAATACTAGACAGTCTAGAAAGAAAGGGTCTTCTATTGTTAGGCTGTGGAGATCCTCAAACGGTGAAAATTGCAAGAAAATGGCGACAGAGTTGCAAAACGGGAGGGTTTTGCATGGCAGGATGTCGAATGCGACACTATCTCCTGATCTTAAGTTAGGTGATGGGATTATGAGCTCACCCAGCGTAGGGCAGTTGAGCTCGCCGGATTCTTTAAACCCTAGTGTAGCTAAAGGGATGAAGGGGTGTATCGAATGGCGACGTGGCATGCAGAAGCACAGTTTGAAGGCGAAGTTGTTAGAGGCAAGGATGGACGGCCAAAAGGTTCAGCTTCGCCAAGTTCTTAAACAAAAGATATAGTTATTATTGCATCCAAAGGGCGATGCCCTTTTCGACAAGGCTACAGCTGTGGCAGTTAATTGAGAAGGGTGAGAACCACCTACACATTGCTGTTGTACATTGGATGTTACTGCCAATTATACGGCATCCAAGCTTTGGTAAGAAAATTGAGTACCATGTTAACCACCGCTTTTATATGTTGTATTATTTAACCATTGTATAATTTCTTAGCAATGATAAACATTTTGTCAGCTGTAAAACTTATCCTGGTTCCAACTAGTTATATCTTCTACTGAAGTTCGCAGCAGTGTAGTTTCTATTGTAATCTATTCTCATTATGTTGTTCAATATATAAACAAGCCATGGCGCCCGCATATTAATTCCTGTACTCTAGTTGTGTATTCATGTCGAATGTGGTATCGGATAAACACAGAATAAATTGATAGCTGTAAACACAGGGGCCCTACAAACGTGTCGAGGTGTGTTGAATGAATATCTCTATCTCTGTAGTTATGCATGTAGTTATACATGTATGCGTATTCGTGCACATATGTTCGTGTGTGTACATCCATTCTCATATTCCTAGTGAATAGTGTTATCGTTTTCGACGAATGTGTTATCAGCTTATCCATACAGTATTGTGGCCATGTCACCTCTCCCTTAACCGTTCATTACAAACAAGAAGACCCTATAACTTGAGGTAAATTATATAGGAGTGCCAAACTATTGAGCTTTTACATTGATCTCTTATTAGGTACTTAAATTTGTGGATGTCATTGGTTTTTGCCGTATTGGTGCTTTATCAGACATTTTTGCACAAATAGCACTTCTGTAGAAGCGCTTTTTCAGTGCAAATGAGCTCTTTATATGCTGTGGGATTAAACTTGTCACCTCCTTGCTTTGTGATCCAAACCATGGGGGACTTAGAAGTGATAGATTTCATCTAAACCTCGAAGCATTGCTTTCACAAAATATAGGCATAAAAATCAGCTCCAAGATACATTTGTGTGGTCCAAGTCTCCTAGCATACATTTCTTTTGTTAATTCCATCTCTTTACAGTTTCTAACCTTTGCAATTGACATTTATGTTACCGACTATGTCCAGTGCAATTGGCTAAGAGGTTGATGGTTGGTATTCGAGGTTTCGAGTTTGAAATCTAGTTGTTTCGTATTTTTAGCTGAGTTTATTTCGAGAAAAAACAAATGGAGCATGTTATCGTTTTCTCTCTTAAAAAAAATGGCATTTAAGTTCAGGATGTGTTTGCCATATTATAGAATACGGTGTTGTTTGATAAAGTACGATCTAAGCAAGGGAGAAGCGCTATATTTAAGTTTGAGACTGAGAATCTCATTTTTGTCTTTTTCTCAGCAAAACTATAATTTTCTATCTGTCAATTGCTCAGCTAAGATTTTTTTCTTTTGGAAGCAGAAGTAAAAGTGCGGCCAACCAAGATAAGAGCATGCTCTCTCTCTCTCTCTCACCAAACAATTACTAGTACTATGCCCTGCACCTAAACCCAAAACTTAAATCTCAGCCCTATTTCAGGTAAGGTTGGGCCTCTAGTAGATATGTTTTTGATGATTCAAGATGCTGGGCTAATGGATTGGCCCAAATGGGGTTCTTTTATTCTTATTTTTCACTTTTCACTTTTATTTTTGAGAGAAAAGTCCAAATTGGTTCTGATGATCTGATCAAGTTGAATTAAGGTCAGATCAAAACGTGCTACAAGTATACAACACCAAATATGAATTTATTGTATTGATAGGAACCTATACTTAATCAAACTAATGCAGTAAAAGATTATTGAAAAGTGCAAATCTTGAAAATAAATCTTCATTCAAAAGCAAAATATGATCATCACTATCTAGTAACGTAGTTGGTATTTGGGTCGCTGATCGACGGATCAGGGGTTTAATCCTCTACATGCCCATTTAGACCAAGTTTGATAATATGATAGCTAAAAATACCTGCAAACTCTTGTTCAAAAAATAAATTAGAAAAAAAAATTAAATTGGAAGATTTATAAGACACATAATTTCAACTTATGCCCTTTTGAATAAGAAAAATACTACTTATACATTTCAATCGGAGCGTACAAATTATTTCCACCCATCCAAATTGGGATGTATATATAGCACTACTGCTCTTTGAGTAAACATGTAACTTTGTCCTTTTGATTTTCATTCAATATCTCTCAAGGCATTTATGGAGTACAGCTAATCAAACCCCACTCTATCAAGAGAAATGAGTGTATGACAACTTGATGACCCAATGGACCCTACTAAATAGCCATATCACATGCTAATCCCACCTTAACAACTGGGTTAATTTGGATCCAAATAATTTATTTGTATGTTTGAGCCCTTTTTTTGTTTGTTTGGGGCCTGCTTTATTCATATAGTGAATAAAGAACATGAATTTAGCTACAGCATTGAGTCAACCGAACCTCGTTCGTAGAAAAAAACAAACAAACAAATGAAAAAACAAAGACATCAAAGAAAAGTAACAAGGAGAAACTACCAAAAAAAGGAAATACAATTTAAGAAGACAGAAAGAATCAAACCAAAATAAAATAAAACAAGGCTAATATAGAATAAAATCTCAGTAAAATGCACTACGCTACTATTTGTATCTCCTGCTAAAAAGATTATGTTTGAGCAAATTCTTTGGTGATAAGTTATCTTGGTATTGTCGGATGGTTGACGCTAACCATTAATTCAAAAGCTTGAGCTGTTAGAAATACACAATCAATTTACTTAAAACGTACAGACACAGTGCCCACGGGTCTCGATTGTGACTCGGTCCAACCAACCTCACGCCACTTCGAACATGACTCTGCCCAACCCAACCTCACGCCATTTTGAACATGACCTTCCGTCACAGGGCAGGATGCTGGCCAATTTAAGCCAACAATCCCCCCTCCAACACCTGCACATATTCGCAGCATCGAAAATCGAACTCGTAACTTCTGACTCTTATATCACTTATAGATCGTTGGCACTAACTATTAATCCCAAAAGCTCGAGCTGTTAGAAGTACGCAACCAATTCACTTAAAGTGTACAGACACAGCGCCCACGGGTCTCGATTGTGACTCGGCCCAACCAGCCTCATGCCACTTCGAACATGACTTGACCCAACTCAGCCTCGCGCCATTTCGAACATGATTAAGCCCAACAAGACCTCCAGCCACATGCTGGCCAATTTAAGCCAACAGGTATGAGTATTTTCTTTTTTGATTACAAGCCAAGAGTTTGGAATAAGTTATCATAAGATCTAAGTAATCTGGATTTTCAGGTTCAATGTATGAGAGGATTTTTTTATGTACAAAGAAAAATGATTTAAAGAGTGTTTATAGTAAACAATTCTACTCATGCTCCATGCATTTATATCACATGGTAAATATCATGTATTCTACCTAACAATTATGATTCAAGAACCTTGTAATGGAAGAGAAATAATAAAATAAATGTAACAAACAAGATCATTGTACAACTAAATATATAAAAATCCAATTTGGCTTCAAATGTCATATATTTCTTCTATTTTCCACTCAACGCACTCTATGAATCTAACCTGATTCTAATATATTAATTATTATATATCAACTACGACAATCCCACATGAAAAATATTGATACCGTATCTTTTTCGATACAAAATAAATTATTAAAAATCGACATAAACCCCACGAAACCTCAATCAGAATGATTCCAAAGTACAAAAATGATAATGCAATGTACTTAATTAATAGCTAAATTAGGAAGACAACTACAATTAAAAACCTAAGAGAGATGTATTAAAGTAAACCCTATTATTATTTAATAATATAATTAATATTAATTAATTTTTTAGGTCTTAGAGAGGCCTATAGTAGGTAAGATTCTGATTCCAGAAAACCATGCGGGCCCACTTCTCTCTATCCTTTTCCTTTTTGGTGTACCTCCTGTGGGACCTACCTCGTGTGGAGATCCTTCGTGGGTCCCACATCTAGCTTATCTTTTAAAAGGAAGTTACTACATGCACCCGGTGCACCATGCACTGCCCACTTAAAGACCTGTTAAGACCTGTTAATTCTCACTTCAGCCATTCAGTTGCATATTTATTAATTCACATGGTATAATTTTTTTGATAATTTTTATACTGATGATCGAAGATAGGTACTAAGATTACTCCCAAGCTGTTTCCCATCAGATCGATTGCGGCCCTCAACATAGCTAATGATTTAAGGACACTCAAAATATCCACGCATATATAATAGAAAATTTTGAGCACCTTATAAAATTGAACAACATATATATATATATATACAGAGAGACTTCACATAATATATACTATTGAAAGTATATAAATAGTGTTTACCATCAACTCTTTCACTATTCCACCAACCCCTACTAAACTTTAGGCATCTATTGGTTAACAAGTTGATAGTAAATACTATTTTCATACTATTAATAGTATTCTAATTCCACCATAAATATATATAAAAAAATTTAGATATTGCGTATAGCATAATGAAGCTGACAGTCCCTAGATCGTAAGTTTGAGACTTAATTATTTCATATTTTTAGTTAAATTTATTTATAAAAAAATTACCGAAAGGGATTAGCATATTGCCTTTCTATTTGTCTCCCTGTCACAAAAAGAAAAGAAAAGAAAAGAAGAAAAAAAAACAATACATGAAGAGCGGTGCATGAAATGTACGGATACACTTGGTGCACGTAATAGAATACATCCTTTGCGGGCCCGGACCAATGGAATCTCGCGGAGAATTGGGTGTGGGCCCCACAGCGACAGGCGCAATACAATGTAGCCTAGCTATTGTGTGGGACCCACTTTTTTTTTTTTTTAGGCGTTTAATAGGCTTCCCCAGAGTTGGGGGGTGTGAACGTGGGGCCCACAATAATGTAGTGGCGCCAAGGGGGCCAAACAACAGTTGACAGTTACTGGGCCGTGGGGCCCACATCAACTTGTGCGTATATGATGATGTTGTTATTTTTTATTATTATTTGTCGCGGTCACCAAAAAGTGACTGTTACCTATTCCGCGGCTCTATATGCATGTTTTGGATGTGCATGTTTAGTATCATCAGACGAGGGATATTTTTTATTTATTTATATTTGCTACTTTTATTTTTCTTTGGGGAAAAAAAAAATAGTGAAAGTGAACTTCTTACCCAAAAGATCCGTGTGCATGATGGAGATGGTGAAATCCGTTAAATACTGATACAGGGGATTAAATCCACAACCTTACAGAACAAAAGAGTTTAAAAAATTAGTGTTGATCCATGCTACCAAACAAATCAATTTATTAGAAAACGAGTCAAAAAATATATATTAACAGATACCACGAGACGCGTTTTAATTGGATGATTATTCAAACTAATATAACTAATGAATTTTTATTTTGAAGAGAAAGATAGCGAGCTAACTGTTTCATTCATTAGAAAAATGAACGAAGTTATAAAGATAAGACATGTAGGGCTCGAAAACAAGCAGAATTAGAAGAAGAATATAAAAAAGAGAGCGAAAATAAGAGATAAAGAAAAATTAGAAAAACAAAAAAATCTCAAGGAATTAAATGTAACGGCCTTTCCAATCATAATGATAATAATAATAATAATAATAATATTATTATTATTATTATTATTATTTCAGGTATATTGGGAATGTAGTGATCATATTATTACTACAATATGTTTTTTTTTTTGAAATTTCAACAAGCGATATGACAGCTGATATCAAATCCCTACAGTAAAAACTTACTTTTGAAAATGATGCTCCTAGTTTCAACTTTTCTTCTTTTTTTTTTTCTTTTTTCCTGAACCACTAAATTATATTCTCTGTATAATTAATTTGTTGTGTTACATGCTTGGCCCATTTTACCAAACATCCCTTTCTTGAAAAAAAAACAAAAAAAAAACACACACACAGACAAAAGCAAAAAAAAAAAAAAAAAAAAAACCAAAATGACTTGTATTATCTTAGATAAGTACTCTCTCAAGTTCAATTTCACTTTTTTTGAAAAAAAAAAAAGTGTAGTATGAATGCAAATCAACTCTTGTTAGGAGTAAGCTCTCTAGTTAAATATCAATTGATGCAAACTCCTGTGTTTGTTTTATTACATCTTAATTTTATCATAATTGGTCGCGAACATGATTGTTAACTTGATGTGAAGTATGAATGGATGAGGTTAAGTGGAAATCCGAGAAATTAACCGATAAATCACTATCAACTAATCAATGAATTAAAAAAGTTATTTTAGATTGAGAAAACGTGTCGGTTTCATTTGCCGATTTAATCGCTCTCAGAAATTATCACCTATACCTTATCTACTATGTCATCTAGTTACTGCACTAGTCAAAATACAATACAATTATAAAAATATATATATATATCGTTGTACACATCTCATATAGTTGTGTGTTTAACAGTGGCAAACATTGATTCAGATAAGATTTTCTTTCCGCCTAAAGAGTACAAGTCGCATTCCGATTCACTCGGTCTACTACACTAGGACTGAGAAAATAATCTCTCCACAGTTTGGTTGTACCAAAAAATGGTGGACCATGAAGAGAGAGAGAGAGAGAGAGAGAGAGAGAGAGAGAGAGAGAGAGATTCAAATGGAGATTGTAAACACTTCAAATACTTTAGACAATGTTCACCAGTGTGGATCGCTCAAAGAGTACATGTCGCATACTGATTCATTTTGTCTAGTGGACCAGGTTCGAGCAGGTAATTAATCTCTCCGCAGTTTTGGATGTACCAAAAGATGGTGTACCATAACTAGAGATAGAGAGAGAGAGAGTGTGTGTGGACAAAATAAGAGAGGGCATGTATGATGCAGCATGATAGTGATAGGGGCTTTTGTTTTAGCTTATTGTGGACAATGTTAAGTGGGTCTCAAAATCATGGTGTGACCCCTTCTCTTTCTCAACCATCCAATGTGCTCTTCACCTCTCTTTTCATGCCCATCCAATTGAAATTAACAACTAATTACACACACACACACACAAAAAAAGAAAATCAACTCAATTAAGGCAAAATAATAACAAGACCCAGCTCAAACCCCCCAAATAATTGAACAACAATCATAGAGAGGGAACTTACAAGGGCCCCACTAATTAGGTTTGTGTTTGCTGGTCCAAAATTGGGTCCTTTCAAAGAGAGAAATTATTGCCCTACACCTGGTGCACCGAGTCAGCAGCGTACAACATCGGGCGATGCGATTTTATTCATCTTATATTTCAATCTCTACTGAAAGAAAATTAGACGAAATCATGAAATTAGATTGTGATATATATATATATATATATATATATATATATATATATATATCTTGTAGGCTCGTGAGCAGAAGTTTTCTGGGCGCGAAGCGATCTCAGTTTTTCATTCGATGCAAGACCAATCTCGACTTTTAGATCGGCCGACCATCTAATGACTTCGGTTAATCTCAATTTAGATGGACAGTAAAATCACCTTGTACATGGAGCTACTGAAAAAATATGGTGCCATTAGATAGGATGTCATCTAACTACTAGTTACTGCATCGTTAATATGAAGCACCTTATGCAGACTGATTAGAAACTAATTTACGAACTATGTTTGGCTTTTCTTTAAATTATCTAGAAGCTACCACGTACATGCTCATTCTCGCATGAAATAGAATGAATTCAGTGCTCGAACAGATACCAAGCAGTTACTCTAATCAGTGACGACAGCTACACTAGCCCTTTTGTTTTCGAATTTTTTTATGAACTTTTTAGCCCTTGGAAAATTGGGAAAAACTTCAACTTTTGAATTCAAATTTATGGTGATGATGGTTTGGACAGTTTCTATTTTAGGAAAGTGGGAGATTTATAAAAAAAACTTGTGTAACACTTAAGCAGCAAAAGCTGTTTCCCATCATCATTGCTGCTATACACCAAAACCGAAAACGGACGGTGCCCATTGCATCTCTTCACTCCCACGAGCGGCCATCCGTATGCCACGTGGAACATATGGGGTTGGATCGCTTGGGCCCACTTAACACGTGGTCTTTCACAAGAGGTTGATTGAGGCGGATAAAGTTTTTTCCCTAGAGCGAGTGTGGTATATCTCCAGAAACCAGCCAATGAAAACGCGTCCAGAGAAACGTGTTGGTGTCCGATTGGTTAGATTAATCTCCCGAAATGGACAAGCCAGGTGGGGCCCACAATGGGCCATATGCGGCCACGTAGTCACGTGGGCCGTGGGCCCCCCATCCGCCTGTTTGGATCCATCCCTAGTCAAACAATAACTCTCCCCCCCCCCCCATTAATGGGCCCCACGGTTACGTCACGACCCACAAATGTGGGGCCCAATGCGGGCCAGATGAAACCCAAATGAAATGAAACACAACCCCCTCGAATTCCTATATATATATCCCCCGCTACTCCTCCCGCGCCTTAGTGATTTCTCGTATGCGCCCATAGCGTCCGTATACGACCCCCGCCGCACGCCACGTCGCCCGATTTTTTTGGGTTTTTTTATTTTTTAATTATTTTCGGCTCGTGGAGATCGCCGATCCCGATGGCGAAGGGGAGGCGTTACGGCGCGGATCGGCTCCTCCTCGGGACGTACGGCTACGGGGGCGGCCACGTCAGCGGCGCGGATTTGCCGGACCTCGGCGAGGAGGAGGTGTGGTCCACGGCCGAGCCCGAGGAGCCGTGGGCCCGGCCCGCCGAACCGGACCGGGCCGCGCGGCGGTGGGCCCCGCGCGAGGACCGCCACGTGGGCGGGCTCTCGCTGGCCTTCGAGGACGGCGCCCCCGTGCGCCAGCCGACGAGGAGGCGACACGTGGCGGCGTCGGCGCCGGTGAGCGTGCCCGATTGGCCCCGGATGCTCCGGAACCAGCCTCCGGCGCAGGAGCCCGAGGTGGACCGGGTCTACGGGGAGGACGACGACGAGTGGGTCCCGCCGCACTTGTACGTGGCGCGGGAGCACGCGCGCGGGGTGGCGGCGTCGGTGTTCGAAGGGGCGGGGCGGACGCTCAAGGGCCGGGACATGAGCCGGGTCCGCGACGCCGTTTGGAGCCAAACCGGGTTCTTCGGATGAACCGGACCGCGAACCGGACCGGCCCGGACCAAAGAAATTTTCGCACCTTGGAAAAGAAAAAAAGAAAAAAAGAATTATTCTTCATTTTTATTCTAGCTGTGATTTGGCCACGTGGACTTTGGAGGCTTAATCTAATGGTGTCGCCATTGAGCTTATCATATCATCATATAATTAATTCTCTATGATGGTCTATTATTTCTTATCTTTATTTTATTTGATTAAAATTAAATTATTCTAAAGTTGCTTTCAGAATAATTTTTATTTTAATTCTTTTATAGAAACAGTCCAGTATCAGTCTGAACTTAGGACACTTTGAAACGCAAGAGAGACCGACACTGATACCATGTTATTCGAAAGATCAGCTATCCTGTACTCAAAAGCAAGTATTAAATTTTAATGAAAAATAAAAAAAATGAAATATTTTTAATAATTGGAGTGGAGGAATAAAGGGTTTTGAAGCAACAATTATTGTGGGACCCACAATAGGGGGTGGGGCCCTAGAAGTGGGGTTTGGGGGATTCACAAAGCGACGCACACAAGTGGGTGAAAGAGAGAGGGCCATTACCGTCACCACCTTTTTTAGGAAAGAGACACTTTTGGGTTTTAGCACTAGTGGTTCACAAAATAAAAAAATAATAAAAAATAATAAAAAAGGAGTGAGAGAGATTATTTTTACTTGTGGTTGGAAATTATTCTGGACGGCAAAAATTATATCATTAAAAAGAAATACATGAATTAAAGATTCCTGAGTTTCACGAAACGCCAAAAAAAAAAATTATTCAGTTCAGTTCTTACTTTGATCTATGCTATTTATTAGTTATAGTATTATTCAACTTGTAAGGTGTTGTATCATTCGATTAGGTGGTACTTAAAAATATTTTAGATCATGTGTCAATTTGGACTTCCTATGACTTGCGACCAACATAGAGGTTAGTAGAGAAATATTGTTTTGATAAAAAAAAAAAACAAAAGAAAATAATGTTTGGAGATGTTCTAATAATATTTTTATTGTATTTTTTTTTTCTTCTTATTACCAACAATCCAAGTAAATATTGTAATCTTCTTATCCTAATGCGTTATAAATGATATTAATTTAGTACCAATATTATAGTATAAAATAACTGTTATAGATAAAACTTAAATTTCTCAAATAAGAAAAGATATTATAAAAATGAGAAATAGAAAAGTAAGGGATATTTCTTGGAGGCTACCTTGAACCCATACCTCATCATTCTTGCACTAATAAATGAAATGCATGGTTCTCTTTATTGGTGCAATAAGTTATGTAATAATGGCCTCTTTTTCCTTCTTTTTCACTTCCTTGCGGACTTTTTTATAAAATGGCCTTAAAAAAATCTGAATTTTACAAAATGACCCTCTCAAAATTTTATTTGTAAAACTAACCCTCTCCTCGCCACGCGGGCGCCAGGGTGGATATTTCATCTAAAGACGGTGAATCATTCACCGCCTTCAGTAAGGCGGTAAACGCTTCACCGCCTTTCTCATATAGAAACGGAAGGCGGTAAACCATTCACCGCATTCATAAGAGATATAAGAATTGTAACGTAAATTATATGAGAAATAGAGAAAAAAAGTGAGGTTGTTAGAATTATTCGTGGTTTATTAAAATTTTTATTTGATTGTTAGGATTGTATGGATAGACTATTAGGATTTTTAGTTTGTTAAGATTTTATTGAATGTTTAGATATAAAGAGATCCATCTTAGAATTTTCTATTAAATGCGGTACACCGTTTTTCGTTTATTTGTTTTTTCCTCTATCCTATTTTTTCCTATATCATATATATAATCTTAACAACCACATAAAAATTTTAACAAATCACATTAAATCTTAACAAACTAAAAATTCTAATAGTCTATCCATACAATCCTAACAATCAAATAAAATTTTTAATAAACCACGAATAATCCTAACAACCTTATTTGTTTTTTTTCTCTATTCTATTTTTTCCAATATCATATATATAATCTTAACAACCACATAAAAATTTTAACAAATCACATTAAATCTTAACAAACTAAAAATCCTAATAGTCTATCCATACAATCCTAACAATCAAATAAAAATTTTAATAAACCACGAATAATCCTAACAACCTCACTTTTTTTCTCTATTTCTCATATAATTCACGTACAATTTTTATATCTCTTATGAATGCGGTGAATGGTTTACCGCCTTCCGTTTCTATATGAGAAAGGCGGTGAATCGTTCACCGCCTTACTGAAGGCGGTGAATGATTCACCGTCTTTAGATGAAATATCCACCCTGGCGCCCGCGTGGCGAGAAGAGGGTTAGTTTTACAAATAAAATTTAGAGAATGTCATTTCGCAAAATTCAAATTTTTTTAGGATCATTTTATAAAAAAGTCCCTTCCTTGCACTGACCCCTTATTATGGTGGGCTATAATATTGTAGACACTACTTTACCATCTTTTATTCCTAGTCAAAATGTGCATCCTAAAAAGAAAACCCATTAGTTTAAGTTTAGGACACCAATGGAATCTTTAGTACAAAAGGTTGGAGACACCATCATATATAATCCTCCTTTTCACTTATTAGTCAAATGAGTGTGGAGTTTGATTTAGTCTCTCTCTAGATCTCTCTCTCTCTATATAAATATATATATATATATATATTGGTGAAATCTTTTACTACAAGGAGAATATTCACTCATTGAGAGGTAAAATATAGGATGGATATTGCTAAATTAGATTAGAGATAAGAATATTCCCAAGATAATGTATTTTTTGGGTGTTTGGAACCTTTTTGAAGTAGTAGTCACTGTCAATATCCACTCAGCACCAACTAGTCTTTTAGCTGGGTGATCACCATGAATAAGACAAAAAAAAAAAGAAAAGTTAGGAAAAGTAGAACACCAAACTAAAGCTTATGTTGAAGCTACAGATATATAGATATATTACTATGCATTAATGAAAAAAAAAAAAAAATATATATATATATAATAATAACAATAACATGGAATAATAATAAGTGAAATAACATGTCGTCCGAATCGCACCAGTTTTGATTGAGAGGTAATTTTTTTGATTTCAATGAAAGTAGCAAAGTATATTTTTTATATGCATGCCTCTATGCTAACTCTTTTTGATCCAATTGTGTTAAATAACTCTCAATATCACAAGGGTTTTAAAATTAAATCAAGCAATGAAAAACTAAACTATGACATAATAGATCTTTGGTCCCACAACTTGCAAAGGTGTTTATGTATATAAAATTAGTGGTTGCTACAACCTGGTCACTATTCATAGATTGTTTATAGCCTACATTCACCAAAAGAGAATAAAAGGAATTTTACTACATGAAGATAAGGTTCTTGAAATTTTCAGCAGGCAAAAAATCATTTTGATTTTAATTCATGGACTATGACAGTTGACAAAATCACTCTTTAGGGATATGTTTATGGAATCCACAATTTTGTTTTACTTTAAAAAAAAATGAACAAAGACAAAGCATTTCCAATTAATAGGGCTATTATAGGGCATGCTTACTTCTAATGAAATTCAAATATAATTTAATGATGGTGGCCATTAAATTGGGCAATGGAGACAGGTAAAATATAAATTGTTTTTAAAGTATTTCATATTTCACCAAGATGCAATTAGATATATATATATTCTTTGAATATTAATATATATAGATTGCTCTTACCAAAACCTTCATTACAATGATTTCCCATGATCATAAGCTTTTGTGCAAATTTAGGAACTAAATAGTAAACTTCATATCTCTATATCGATGTATCAACTGCAAAACAAAATGCTATTTCATGTGGTGGTAGAGATAAATATGATGCCTACTAAAAAGCAAAAAATCAAGGACAAAGTGCACCAAAAGGGAAACTAACTTAATTAGAACCATTAAGTTGATAATTAACATTTTCTGAGACAGATCATATGCTCAATTACTTGAGCAAGTGTGTTATATACTTCCTAAACAATTGAATGATTATATATACATTACTTTTTTTAGTTAAGAGGACTTATTACATTAATTTAACTCTTCGTTAGAGCAAAGGGCCGGTCCTAGAGAAACTTGTATCTTTGTCAACTATACTAGCATTAAGAAAAACTAATTAGAATTTTTCACATTTCATTTTGTATTAGTTGTTTGTTCTACATCATATAAAATTGAGAAGAGATACATAGTTATAAGGTCTAATTTTAGCTTAAGAAGAATAAGGTAAAAGAGCTCAAAGCCAAAACATACTAAGTGGTGAGGTAAAAACATCTAAACCCCCACACTCTAGTTTACAGGTACCCTCACCTGCCCTAGTACCAGTTCCCACTGCAGTTAATTAGAAACCACTAGTGGCCACTCCATTTAACATCATTTGCATCTCCATGATTCAAAACATTCCACACAACCATCAATTATAGCACGGGCCGCGAATTGCTACTGTTACATTTGTTATCGAGGTGTTATTACTCAACCTCTCCGCAACCACTGCCCATAGACATCGATAAGATCAGACAACTAGTGCTTAGTTTGTTCCATTCGCCTGTCGTAATCTTTACTGTCAATTTCCGGGACCAAATATAGTGGCACGATTAACATTTCACATTTCCACCACTCCCAACCACCGCCACCATAATCGAACCTTAGCTCGAACCTAATTAACCATCCACCTACCTCATGTCTCGAATTTTAAGTAGTATATCCAAAACAACACTTTCATAAATTTTAGCTCATTAATTATTAAGCTTCCACCTTTGACAAAACAAACATTCTTGTACATATATACCTTGATTACGAACATCATATCATACGAATCCAAAAACAAAATCTCCATAGTATCTTGGGCAAGATTCAATTTGAATATACACCCCCTCTACACAAAAAGGTCACCATAGGTTCCAAATCCATCAACCTTTTCAAATAAAACCATCCATTGGTGTTGTCACAAAAACCCTTGTAAAGTGTATAAAATTACCATCAAATTGACTTTGTTGTTAATGTGTCACATCCATTCCCACATAATTTGGTCGGCCATTTTTTGTTCTTGTGAGCTATGGTCCCCTCAAAGTGGCTCAGTCCCCTTGCCTCATGGAACCCAATCAAACACCTTTGAGTGGGGTAGAGAGAATATATTGTGAAGTGTATGGATATATAGTCCCTTTACTATCCTGATATTGCAACCTGGCCCTCATACATTTTAACTTAAATCATTCAATTAGTTTTTGAACTTTCATACTTAAGAGTCACAAAGCGTTAAAGTTTAGCGACTAAAGTGTGTAAACGAAGGGCCTATAGATTTTGATACCAGAATAAGTTATCTACTCGATCGTGATAATATATGCGCAATGAGGGTTTTCTTCTGTGGTTGCCGTCTAAAGTTTGCTTTTAATCTCTTACAAGGTCTTAACAGTATAAGGTATTTTATCGACGAGGAGATATATTTTGTTCCAAAAAAATAACTGAAAGATCGAATATAGTGTGGTGTTATATATGTACATCTAATTAATCATTCTCTTTGTCTACTAATTACTACATTAATTCTTCCTTAGCAAACAGAAGAGATGTGCCGAAATAAGATGTTCATGCATCCAAATAGAAACTGACTTGCAATGTCGGAATAGTACGTACTAGATTATAACCTGCATGTGAGCACAAACTCATGAATAAAAGGAACTGAACAAACACAAGAGATCAAATGATTGACATGTGCTTCTTCAATGAAGCAGTTGGAAAAAGGAGATGAGGAGGAGCTTTAAGATGTTGGAAAACTACGTACGCACTAACTCATATCATCTCATGAATGGTGTAGAAGAGAGAGAGAGGGAGAGAGAGGGGTAGGAGACCCATCCCTATTGTACCAAGTTACTTTTACTTTAATTACACGAGTCCTTTGTATATTAGTTCCATGATGTATGAGTGGTGTGGTCCCAATTTACTGTTACTAAGGAATCAACTAGAGGATCCTATATACGTACCATTGATTCTTTTGCTTTGTTTTTTTTTTCTTTTTGGCCTTAATTAGTGGAGCTTTTTCCAGTGTAGGAGACTGAGGAGGGTGGTAGAGGGTTCTTTGCTTTGTAGATGTGTGCAAAAGTGCTTTGAGACTAATTACCTTAGTTCGAAGCCCAAGTGCTTCTTCGAGTAATTCTATTTGACCAGTGTTTTTTTGTCGAAGCTCATCAATAGAACTAGCTAGAATATGCAGAGTCGCTTGTCCCTTCTAGCAATATATATATATATATAGAACTAGGCTGGAATACTATCAATAGCACCAAGCTATTGGTGCTATTAGTTTTTTAGCCCTTGGATTGAGAAATGTGCGGTTAGGATGATGTGGGCCCCCTAGGGTTGAGTGGGTGGTTGGTTGAATAGTATAATCTAACGGATAAAAATAATCAAAAGGTTAAATCTAACGGTGGAAAACTCGATAACACCAAGCCCTTGGTGCTATCGATAGTATCCCAGCCGGACTATATATATATATATATATATATGCTTGATTTTACTTCGTAAGAATATATATTTCAATCCACATAATCAACTAAGAAGAAGCAACAAAAAGCGCATAATGTAAAAGCCAAGATTTCGTTGGCAATTCTCTAAAATTTGTAACGCCCCAGTAATTCTACATCGAATAGAAAAAGATTCTGATTGGAAATGTATAAGATTTCGTATCCTAATAATAATAATAATAATAATAATTGAATTTAGACTAGTAGTTTGAGTCCAACGAGCTATAATTGCTAGCAGGTTCAAATTAAAACAGAAATCATTTAATTTAGCAAAGAAAAAGTTGGTGAAACAATTAGAGTGACCAATAGTAAACCTCCACGTGGGAAACAAATTAAGAGGACGAAGTAATCGCTTAGTAGAAGATATATATATATGTAGCATGTAATTAATTGTCCTCTCAAATATATATACGGTTATCACAAGGGTACAAAAAGCGTTTTCAATGTGACTCGATAGATTGAGGCAATCTTAGACTTATCCAACCTTGTCCCCATTTTAATCTTTGTCTTAAGATGTATGTATATATAGGTGTTGAAATTGCATTGGAGAATAGGAGTGAGTGTGTCTTTGAGAGACACTTGGCTTATCTGAGTACTACATATTAGAGAGAGATAGAGAGAGAGAGAGAGAGAGATTGTTGGAGAAAAACTTGGCTTATGTGAGTACAACACTACTGGTAGATGAGAGAGAGAGGCTTTTTGAGTACGACTTGTTATCTAAAAAATCAATCTCATAAAAAATGAGCTAAAAAGTATATACACTAAAGTAGGAATTGAATCAACAATCTAACAAAATAAAGGAGCTTAGAATGAGCTTTTATATTATGTTATTCAAAAGACCGATCTCTAGTCAGAAACGAGCGCCAAGATATATATATTAACATAAGTTATTACAATATGGTATTTTATTATTATCTATTTAATACTCATGATGACTCAGATTCTAGGATAAGGAATCTCGTGAAGCTGAAACTCAATATTCTCGGCTCTAATACCATGTTAAAATAATGTAAAATAACTATTTTTCTTTATAGCTCTGTTAGATGTCGGAATAGGTTATCTAAGAATAACTTACTTGATATGAATATATTTTTAATGCTATTGAAAAATAAGAGTTTGCCTTTTTACTCCTTAAAAGAACTTAATATCTATAATTTGATTGGATAGTATATTTCGCTTATAGACTGTGCTAAAATAAGTCCCTCAATTTTATGTTTTTTTTAATTGAAGAATTTGTTAAGTTTTGATTCTCTTTTATTTGAATCACTCTTGATGATTAGATTAAACTTTTGTAAATTCGAAGGCTCGATTAGCATGTACACATTAATTTAATGGAACCCAAAATTTCATTTGGTTGGAAAGCACTTTTGAGTCATTAAATTTAACAAATCACTACTAAATTTAATAAAATTTTCAATTTAACTCGCGGTAGCAACTCAAATCAAAATAAAACTGTTGATAAGAAAAGTAAAGGGGCTTATCTTAGATTAGCTTATAAGTGAAGAGGCCCCATATATTTTTACCTGAATTTCATCTTTCTCTTTTTTTGAATTTTAATGATTTGTCACCTCCCTTGCCCTACACTTATTTGGGCATAAGCTACATCAAAATGACTCAAAATTGTTTTCTACAATGGTGTCCAAGATATGCTATATCCTGGTGCTCACTAAGAACTAATGGCAAAGAAGAGTTCATATATCTATTCACAAAATTTTTCCAAGTAGATTTGATGCTCATAGCTATCATTGAAGTATGTGAAGAGAATCTCAAATTGTTGTGTAAAATTTCACTTATTAGTGGTTGTATTTTCCTCACAAAGTTTGTGTGGACCAAGATGTTAACAACACATTTATTGTCATTTACTTCACCAACCTTATGTGCTCATATTGGTCAAGAGAATTGGGAAACATTTAAAATGATTGGATATGTCAAGATTTTGATGCAGAGAAAAAAGAAGAAAATTTGGCAATAGAAAACATGGCTTCAACTCACTTAAGAGTGAATGATCAACTCCCATGGTTTTTCTTTTTTTTTTTTTTTTTTTTTTGTTGCTTCATTATGTACTACTAATGAAAAAATTTCTTAACTGGTTTGATAGTGATAGGACCATAACTATTGTACTCCAAAAAGCAGTGGCACTTATTGTATGGATCAATCACATGCAATGTTGGGTTGGCTACAAAAGGAACCATCTCAAAAGAATACATAGTTCAAAAAGAAGGTTTATCATAATATTATAATAATTCCAACAAATAAACAATGATTATCTACTTCCTTTAGGAAATGAGAGAGAAAGAGATACTAAACATCCATTTAGCATACATCAAGGATTGTGCACATGCCACAAAACGAGTCGCATGTTGAGATCAATCCCGGAAGTTTCACATAACATACTATATAAAGAGAAAGCAATGGCTTTGTTGGATCTGCATGACAAGGCCTGGCGAAAGCGACTCGCTTTCGCGAATGGAAAATACTAACCTACCTTAGTGTTTCTCACATGTTCTCTTAGTTTTCTTCTTCGTAACAGCGACAGCAAGATGAAACTTTGATTATAGACAAATATACCACTGTGATCTTAATATGTAATCTTCATACATTGGACAGGTAAAGGAGACAGCTGTAATGGCGGCTAAAAGTTGGAAGGTTGCAATTAATTGCGAAATGTCACATGTGCTCAAATGCAAGGAAACAACGTACATGGAAAAACAAGAAAGAAGAGATAAGAGTAACATTTAATAACAGGTTTAGATATGACAATGATAGTTAACTTACCGGTTGTCTGATCCACAGATTTGAGAATTCACACCTGAGAAGAGGAATTGCAACTCGCAAGCGCGGTAGATTGGTTACTTCATTCCTGTAGCATTGACTGCAGAAACCTTATAATATTTCAAAAAGAAAAGATACATTCCTGGGATATCCACAACTTGCAATGTAAATAAGTTAATTAAGAACAAAGCTGACCATCTAATCTCATGCAATGTATCCACAATAAGAAGCACATGGAAGCAACTAGAATATGGATATAACTAGAATTAAACCTTGTCCTTTATTTGTATATCGCATACCATCATGTTATTTTCCTATGTATGTGATTGTTGATTCACACATGTGCATAAATTTCTAAATATTATATATGTATCGGTACTTCAATATGTATAAAAAAAAGGTATCATAAATCATACAAAGTTGACTATTCATGTTTGTTCACTGCATTCTGATTAAGGATAATGATGGCTGAAAGTGTAAGATATGCATGCTTCAATAGATAGCTTAAGACATAATTGGGCTCATTTAAGGGCCAATTTGAATGTTGGAATGATTTAATTGGACATAGCTTGTGAATGATAGAGAATTTCTTTTCTGATTGCAACTCCTAAACTTTGACGATTTATCATAATCATAATTAATTTATCATATTCTGCTGAAAAAAAATAAAGGCTATACATTCGTTGCATGTTACAGTCATCCTTCTTCTCCAGTTCCAATCAAATCAATTACCAAAACCCCCACAAGGAAACCAAAAGGACACGTAAAACGAGATAATCGTGCATTAAAATGGAGCCTAAAGAGGTTCAAGGTAATTCATTCATGGGGAGTATGAGAAAATGTCGACAATCGCATAGAATATACGGCCTCTTCTACACTTTCACTTGGAATATGATAAACCACCTTGTAATTGAAGTTACTATCCAGAATATCAGAACACTCAGGTTTTCACAATAGCTTCTATTGAACTCCGCTGAAATCATGAGTCAAAAAAGAAAATCCCAAGAAACAAAGTTATCGTGATAAACCTGTTATGGCATCCATAGCAACCCTGCCGAATTTCTCATATCGGAAAGCCCTGCTCACTTCTCCCAAAAAAGAAAAACTACGATCTTGTTTCTAGAAATAGTTTTCACCACACGCCTCAGTGGAGCAAGCGTAGTTAACTGAAATACAAGTTGAACCTTTTAAGCTCAATAGCAAGGTGACCAAAGCATCCTGATGCAATTATTCATTAAAGATCTAGAAACAGGATAAAGCCTTTTAGGCATTGAGAGTAGAGGAGCTCTAGAGGGCAGCAATGCACTCAATCTCGATCCTGGCATTCATCGGTAGGGCTGCCACTTGGTAGGTTGAACGTGCTGGGGCTGGGGCTGGAAAATCTGCATGACAAAATTGTTGCTTATTTATAATGGAGTAGCTATAAAACACTTGACAACCGAGAGATTTACAGAAACATGACCAAATACGCATCTTCTTAAACACATCAGAAAATTAAGACAGCTACAAAGTTGAAATGCTCCAAAATAAGGTGCAGCGTAACTCAAAATATAAATGACCGAGATTTTCAGAAATCAATTATCCCACGAATTAATTAGTGACACAATGAATATACGAATCAATGCAGAAAAGCCTCTTTTTCTTTTCATTGCTATAGAACAAGGGTACATCATACAAGATATATTAATACAATTCAAATGATATGTAAACACTTTCTATAATCTCATCAATTACAATCTCATACAATATCCCCGTAATAGCGAACAGTCCTCAAAGCAATAAAGAATAACCCATTCTTCTAAGCACCTCATTCAAAATCAATGCACTTATTGCTAATTTTTTTTAGAACAAACTACAAACCCAAGATACATTCAAAGTTTAGGAACTTACATTTCGCATATATCTCGTTCACCTTCTTGAAATCCTGCAAGTCAGCTAACCTGCAGAAGGGAAAGATTCTTAGCAGTCAGCAAAAAGTTGGAGAATAAGGTTGGAATGAGGCTTTTTATAAGGAGCTTATTTCGGCACAACAAAGTGACACATTGAATGCAAAGTTTTAATATATGATGTGTCACTATCATACTTCTTCCAGGAATAAAGCTTGAATTCCGAACAAACAACATCTATGTCGCAAACAAACAAGACAGCACAGAGTAACCTAAGCCATAACAATGACAACAAAAATACTTTCCACTAAAATTTCCCTTCTGCTCCAACCATTAGATGATAGTTTCGTATCTCATACAACAGAAAGAAGTACAGCATACATTATCGTTGTTTTTACAACAGAAGAGTAGCTAGCACCACTTGTCTTCAGTATTTCCCCCATATTCTTCAAAACCTGTTGCATCATAGTTATCCAAAATGTCAAGAGACCAAATAGTTCGAAAGGCTGCGGCAAAATATTGAAATATAAGAACATATTGGTAAGATGAATAAGAAATTGCAAAGTGATCTACATATTTTGAAAGAACCATCAATTATAACTTGAAATGGCCATAACATAAATTCTTATAACAATTTATCACAAGAATATGTGTCAAACGATTATCAGAGTTTTGACAATAATATATAATTTGACCAAATACATAAAGGAATCATCTAAATCAGAAAAGCACCCTAAAGTCCAAAGAAGAAAAAAGGTGATAAAAAAGGATTAGAAAATTAATGTTTTTCATCTCTAAATTTCTTAAGTTGGACGATTAACAACAAATTAGATTACATAATAAAGAGAATAAGTAGGACATAAACGGAATCTTTTTCAGCCTTTTGGCTGAAACAATTAAGCTTCAACATAGGAGGTATGAAAGCATATTTGGCAGCCTTAAGCTTGTGTAGGTGTATTCATGTATAGCTTTTCAAGAAGCCCCAACAGCTGACTAAATTCCCCAACATCTTATGGCTTAGCTGGAAGAGAATTCAAAATTGAATCTTTTGTATCTGGGTTCCAAAAGTTGACTTTTGCTTTTCAGTGAAGCTCATGATCTATTCGTCAAATGCCCGGCTTATGTTTCCCATAATGAAAGTTGATTCAAAAGCTGAGGCAAAAAGGCACTTCATGTCAGTGACTATGAGATGATGATACTCAATAAATAGGCTGAAAATCAAGATTTTCAGCAGATCTTGCAATCAATATTGTGCTGGGCTGGTATCACGTCCTAATCTAGCGAGGAGAGGGTTTGAAACAAATGGCCTAGTCCCAACCTGGAGCATGAGCATCCAACCTACACCCCAACAAAAGCTATGCTAAATAAGAGTCAAGTCAGACACCTATTGACTTTGTAATAACATCACAGCCAATCAATAGGGCTACATTCGGGCCAAAAATGTTAAAACCTGGGGCCCAAACATATCCCCATCAAGCTGACTATCTTTCGCACTGGAGGGTTTTAAGAGTGCTCACAAGACAATTCAAAAAGTTTGCTGTAGGATTTTGCCATCTTAAATAACAAGTAATTAGTTAATGTTATGAATGACTATCTAGGCAATCATTCACATCTAACTCACCAAAAATTTCAGAAAATCATATATATGTAAAAAAAACAAAAAGCATCGCTATCATCCGTTCACTTATTCCTTACACTCTACACACAAAGTTAATGCAAAAACAAGAACCATTTTTATTACTCTTTTAAACAATTAATATAAGCATCTTAAAACTAAAAGGCTTTTCACGTATTGCAGATCCAGTACATAACCGCATATGATCAGGCGTTCTGTTTGTGCATTACTATCATTAAAAGTTTGTATAAAAACAAACAGATTCATACTCTAAAGTGAATGCATCGTCAGTATAAACATCGAACATAAGCATTTTACATCTCACACTATGTTTACTATACCTTCATTAGGTCAGTATCGCTTCTAGTACTTGTTGAAAAGAAAAAGGCAAATTGCAAAAAAGAAAACTACGAAATGAAACTGATAATCTTGGGCTTAATCAAATTCGACTTGAGTACCTGCTCAGTTTGCTCTTCAATGCTATCAGAGATAAACTTTCCTGTCTACAAACATACAGATCACAAAAAGTGCACCAATTAGAAATCGGAAGAATGCTATTTCGCCGCAAATGCACTTAATTTTCTAGAATTAACTCCATGAACTAGAGATGACAAACCTCGGGAACAAGGCCCAGAACACCAGAGACGAAAACAAGGTTATTGGCTTTGATAGCCTGCGAGTACGGGCCTAACGCCGCAGGCGCCTTTTCTGTCTGGACAGCCTCCTTCTTATCTAAAAACAGGGCATCGGATTGCAAAGCTTGTGCTAATTATTTTTCATAAAATTCTAATACTGAATACTCAATGAATGCTTCGCATTATTTTTTCTTTTTAAACCTCAAATTTAATGGTCGAGATTTCAACGTAACGAACAATGCACATAGGAATGCGAGAAAACAAAATTTGACTTATCAGAAACAACAGCGACACTACGACAGCTAAAACGATTCAAAATTTCAAGAATTTTACTTACAATTAGCTTGATCATATAAAGATTAATGCCCGGCGTACCGGATGGTTCATGATTCTCTCTTACAAAAAATTGTTAACCACTTACACAGCTAGAGAAGCTCTAAATAGTCACATTTAGCAGATCTGTTCTCCTTTTTTTCAGAATAATTTTTTCTAACAAGTCGGATACACTACGCCGTTGTAAACATCTAATCATAATCTTTGAAAACCAATTGCACAATAACTTCGTTAAAACGAAGCAACACTGTAACAAGAGAACAAACCCTAAAATTTCTTTCTTTTTATTATAGAAAAAAAAAAAGTACCTGCGGCGTTGGCGGAGGAGGAGAGGGTGGCGTTGAGGGAGGCGAAGGGGTTGTGGGATTTGGGCGAGGAGGAGAAGCGGAGGAGGGAGCCGGCCACGGAGACGCAGCAGAGCCCCGCCGCCGCGACGGGCGCGCGCGCGCGCAGCGCGCGCAGGTCGGCCCCCGGCGCCGCCGCCGCCGCCGCGGACCTCGCTGCGCACCACGCCATCATCGCTCTCTCTCTCTCTCTCTCTCTTACACTCTCTTTCTCGGTGGAGAAATGGGTTTCGCAGTAAAAAAAAGGGAAAGGGAAACAATTTTGGGTTTTTGCAAAAATTTCAATTTGTGAAATTAAAAAATATATATATATCCAGCCCAATTATGCTTCGGGTTTTTTATGGGCCAGGTTGGGCCTTGAATGGGCCACATATTCCAAATCAGGCCCTTACAGAAAACCTAAAATTATCAAACAAATTAAAGCGGGAAAAAATTTTGAATGAGGAGCATCTGATTCTTGCTCGTCAGACTCTCCCTGATCCACCGTCGAATAAAGTCTTAAGATTTAGATCGAAAAACTTAGATGTTGACACAACTTTAAAGTTCGAGCGCATGGCGTATATATTGGACACTGCTCGCCAAGTCGTCTCAACGAGGTCTCGTTGTGGTGCTCCTAAGCAGACACATAGGTGGCTCAAACCCCAGCCATAATGGGAACCTCGTAGGATAAGATTATGCGGCAACTATTCGGCGAAAGTGATGATGATAGACCCATTATGGGAGGAGATCTGATTAATTCTTTTGTACAGTGTATAATTCGGAGCACCAAATGCGCAATCAATAAGAGATAGAAGTGAAACTATCCAAATCACTTAACTTGACAAGTTTGGCAACTGAGTAAGTTATATAAGTCATGATTCCTGATTTTAGGGGGCTTAGATCGGAGCAAACAAGCTCTTCCATAACAGTTAAATTATCTTACTGTTAGTGTCATCATCTTATTGACATTTTTATATTTTTACCATCTTCTTACTTTTTAAAATTACTATTTAACAGCAGTTACATTATTCCAAGGTTGTTTTAAAGTAGAGAGAAAATAATAATGAAGGTAAAACCCAAATTCTCTTCTTTGTACTTCCCTTTTGAAATGGTGGCAACTATATATTAAATAAATGTTTGCAGAACCATTTATTCCATGCATGCAAAAAGCCTAATTTAAGTGGTACTCTCATTTACACATCAAGGAAGATAATTTTTTTAAAGAATAGAAAAAGAAAAAATGCATGTCCCTACTTTTTAATAAAAAGACATCCCTTTATTAATTCTCGGAACTTATATAAAGATGGGCACATTTTTATTATTATCATAAAAATTTGGAGCCATTTGGTGATGAGAACTTCTTCAAACTGCAAATGGCATTAAATATTTTGAATATATTAATGGGATATAATTATATCCATCTACTGAAGGTTATGTTTTGTCTTCTTAATGAGTCGTCTGCACCAGTGCTCATGTTTAAGTAAAGTTGTTTAAAAAAAGTTTAAAAACTTTGCTAAATCTTCTCGACATACATACATATTAACCCTTAATTTTTCTACAGTTTAGGTATGATGTATTGAAGTAAATTCAAATTCAATGTCTAATATTTATTCTCATATATATATAGGATCATCATCAACTCATTCCAAATACCAGCCCACTGCTTTGGTGCAAGTGGTTTTAGGGTTTCCAAATTAGATGAGCTCCTCCATGAATGGTCCAAAAAGCTAAAGCCCACATCAAACTTATACCAAGGATAGGGCTACTAGTGTAGGCAATGGTATTGTGCATGCATTGGGATGAGTTCCCTCTCTCACCCTCTTAATAAATGCTTCCACTCTCTCCACACACTTCTCCATGCTATATATGCATTCCATTGCCCTGCACCAACCCCTACTTATGATATATCCACCTCTTTACTTCTACCTAGCTCCTCCCCTTCTCCTCTCTCTCTCTCTCTCTCATTATAGAATCCCTTCACACTAAGACTCTTCCTAGCTAAGTAGTGCTAAGTAGAGAGAAAGAGAGGGTTTTGAATGGAGGGCTTTTGGAGTGAGGTTCCTAGTCTTTGCTTTGGGCTTTGCATGAGCTCTCTGAGAAAATTAGCTTTTGCATGTCTCACTTGCACATTTGCACTTTGTAAGTTTCCCTCTCTCTCTCTCTCTCTCTCTCTCTTTCTCTCTCTCTTACACACACACACACTGTTCACTATTCTAACCATAGAATAGTCCTAATTAGGCAGAGATCTAGAGTTTGGTTGTAGAGGAAAAATACTTTTACTGCAAACAAACTTTTACCAGACTTAATTTACAAACTATACAATTAAATGGTTGAAATCATAAGTCATAGTTTTTAGTATTTAATAATCACCATGTATACTCGTTTGTAAAGTATTATCAAAAATTATTTACAAGCATTTTACTCTTCGTTATAGAATAACTAGCTAGAGTGCGTATAGCGAAGTAATAGATATCGCGCACTATTCTCAAAAACACTTAAACGTTCCAATTAATTCTCACTATGTCCAGCCAAACACACTAGAGATGACACAAAGAACTAGCATTTTCTTTGTAGATAATTTTCACTGTTCCCATCAAAGGTTAGGTTAGAACTTCTTTTGGTTTCTTTTTTTTTTTTTCTTAAAGAAGTAACATATTCTCAGTTTGATTAATTTGTGAGTATGTTTATTAATTATTAGGTGGAGCAATTATAGGGTCAATATCAGGTGCACTCAAAGGCCAAACCACAGAGACCGGGCTTTTGCGAGGAGCAGGAATTGGTGCTGTGGCTGGTGCAGTTGTCTCTTTAGAAGTTCTCGAGTCATGTCTCCAAGGAGAACTATTATCCAAGGTATGATTAATTTTATTAATCAAATCAAATCAAATCACATTAACTTTTCCCTTTTCTAATCTCTCTTTCTTTATTTCATTTCTTTCTTTCTTTCTTTTTTATTTTTTGTTTGGTTATAATATATTAATATGCTAAAATAGAAGAATATAAGGTAATTTACATATTGAATAGTAACTATAATGATGAAAATGTGACACTAACTTAAGTAAGGGCAAAGTATTTTTCACGATTATTTAAGAGATATTTTGTAGAACGCTTGATCTGACTAAAACAACTTTCCCTAAACTTTTTTTTTTTTTTTTTGTAAATTTATTCCTGATCTTGTGCTTTATAAGGTGAATTCTAAACATAAACATAATGATTCATGGTCCCTATTCACCACCTACATATTAATTAATAGGAATAGGATAATTTATTTATTTTTATTCCTCCTCTATGCATTGAATGCATGCACACAGGTGGCCATTTTGGGGAGCCTTCTAAATGGGAAAATATTCAGGGAGTGGGTGAGCCCAGCAATTCTCAAGGCATACCAGTGGCAGGTTGGTAATTAAATAATTGAAAATTTGGTTAAAAAAAAAAAAATATGGAGACATCCCTCAACTATTGTCTATTTTGAAATAGCCCCCTTAACTTTCTTTCTAGTTGTTCACAGCAAACTAATTTTATCAAATATAATTGTTTTACGAGTTTTTCAGCTGATAAAATACTGATTCCAATACCTAATATCTATAAAATTTATTAATTGTGACAAAATTCTGATTAGCGGTCTGTTTCAGAACGGGCCATCGTCGAAATAGGGGGATAGATGTTTAACTATATTCTACTATAAATATCTCTCTCACTCATGTTCTGATTGTAGAAACTATTATCTCAGATAAATACAATTGAAGCCAGTGACAGAGATAATTTAGATTTTCTCGGCGTTGATCGCGAAATTGGATTATTGCCGGAGATCTTAAGAGAACTGCCGGAGTTTGAGATTAGGTGTGGTGAGATTGTGGATTCATGTGGGGAGATGATCTCATGTGCTATTTGCTTGCAGGTATGGCCATTAAGCCTTGGTAAAAACCACAATGGTTTTTTTAAGGCTTTTTTACTTATATATATATTAGTTGGTTTTGTCCTAAAAACATGATTATTCAGAGAAGGGCATGATTATAATTATAACGAAAACGATAGTAACAAAACTAAATTCACCATAGGTCGATAAAATATATTGAATCTAGTTGTTATTCATTCAGTAAACTTGGCTAGATTTAATACACCTGATCTATGTACAACAATTCTAGTTTTATAAACAATACCGTCTTATATACATAAGAAGTCGAGTTTACGAAAAGCATATATGATCATCTAATTTTTTGAAGGGGATTTAAAGGTTTTATTTTTTCTTAATTTTTACTGCAAAATATCACATTGTGTAGTTATGTATTGAAAGCAATGAATGTGATGCACATGCATGCGCCATATAAGGAGACTGAGCCAAATGCAGGAATTACTAGGATTTGTTACCTGTTATGAGAGGTTCAGTTGAGAGTGAAACACAAGCTAGCTCATGGGAGGGACCATGTAAACAAGTTGATCCTAGGTTT